>JANPWX010018880.1:0-46407 GCA_024734555.1 Trochalopteron elliotii
GGTGGCAGGCACCCGGAGAGGCCTCCTCTCGCTGCCGGCGTGCAGCTGCCGGGGACGGAGCTGGGTACCTCTCTCGCCAGCAGCTTGCCTTAAAATTCGGTGTCTGCATGGAATAATGGTAGTTTTTTAGTGAAAAAATAAAGTAATAGTGGGAAGCTGGCCTCGTGCTGCTTGGGGTCTGCAGCACTCCCAAAATTTTGTTGGTGTGCGGGGAAAGGGAAGAGTCACCTTGTGCCTGTCCTTTACCAAGTGGATGTTCCACTCTAGATAAAATAATTTAAAATTAATTGGCTGCTTCTTCTGCTTCTCCAAGTATGCAACCTGTATTGATTATTGAGTGGCTTGGGCGCAAGGAAATTATTTATTTGGGCTTAATTAACCTCCAGGACTCTCTGGGAAAATAATCTGGAGTCAGAAGATTTTAGGTTCAGAGAGAAACTGGTTTTATGAGTTTGGTTATGCACAGTTAAATGATGAGACCTGAGGAGAAGTCGGCAGTTGGCTGTGTATAGGGCAGCTGATGCATCCTGGCTACAGTGGTTCTGTGGAGAGCCGTACCAGTGTACTTCATCAATGGAGTTTTGGGGTCAAGTGGCAGTTTTTGCAGAGTTTAGCGCGTGCTTAGAGGAAGAGAAACTGCTGCATGATTTTTAAATTAGATGGGGGTTGGTGAATTTGGGGCAGAAGTCTGGTCTGATTTTAAATGAAGCCCCAAAGCAGCAGCCACTGCCCAGTGCCTGGGGTGGGGTTGAGGTGAGTGTGGGAGTTTGCTGCTGTGACACCCACACATGCCTCGCTGGCCTGTTTGCAGGTGACAGAGTTGGTGCTCGATAACTGCCGGTCCAGCAACGGGGAAATCGAAGGGCTCAATGACTCATTTAAGGAGCTCCAGTTTCTCAGCATGGCCAACGTTGAGCTGACGTCACTGGCCAAACTCCCCACGTTGAGTAAGCTCCGGAAGGTGAGTTTCTCCTGGCTTCCAGCGCTTGGGGATGGCAGAGCCAGGGGTCATGAGCCGTGGTCGCACCTTTCAGCACTCATGGTTGGACTTGTGTGGTGCTGCAGGTGCGTCATGGGCCTCTGAAATGTGTTTTTAAGAATGGAAATTTTTTTGAGTGTCTCCAGTTAATTATGGCAAGTTGGGCTTGCTCAGCAACTCTTAGGGCAGTAACTGCTTAGCTGTGGGCATTGTGAAGATCCAGCTATGCCTTGCTAGGCAGGGTGCCTTGGTAGGAGGCCCTTGGGTCACTCATTGCTGGCAGTGAACTCCAGTCCTGGTAACTTAAAACTGAGGTGCCCAAACCTATGAGACTTTAAGGAGCAGTTTATAATTCTCAACTTAAATGAACTTTTTGACAGCCAAAGCTTGTTACCTTGGGGGGAGTCTTCAAAAGTGATTACATTTTTAAAGGGAGAACAATTAACATTGATGTAGCTGAATCTGAGGCTGAAAATCTAATTGTTAATTCCTTTTTTTC
The DNA here is from genome assembly GCA_024734555.1 of Trochalopteron elliotii. Classification (NCBI taxonomy): domain Eukaryota; kingdom Metazoa; phylum Chordata; class Aves; order Passeriformes; family Leiothrichidae; genus Trochalopteron; species Trochalopteron elliotii. The sequence continues at coordinate 1,479 of JANPWX010018880.1, forward strand.
TGTACAATAGCTGGAGTTGAGCGACAATGTCATTTCTGGAGGCCTGGAGGTCCTTGCAGAGAGATGTCCTAATCTCACATATCTAAATCTAAGTGGCAACAAAATCAAAGATCTTGGCACTGTGGAAGCTCTTGTGAGTATGAAGTGGGAGGGGCTGTAATAAGTACTATGTTTTATCAAGAACCCTTAATATTTTTGCAATGGATTGGTACAAATATTCATCAGTCTTGTGGTTGGTCTGGTTTGATAGACTTGGTGCCATGGTTATAGGACAGTATGTGTAACCCCACTGCTGGAAAATGTGTCAGGAATGGGATGTCCCAAATCAGAGATGGTTGGGCTTGTTTTGTCTTTGGAGAAAAAGTGGCCAAGGTGTGTTCTCCTGATTTCCCTGTGCTTGTTCATTAAAGTGTGTTTGTCTGATGAGTTTTCATTAAACTGTGAAGTGACTCAGACGCAGCCAGGAGTGGGACAGTGAAGCAGAGGAGGGAGCTGCCAGTAGTGATCCATTCACACGTTTTTCTGGATGATTGGGGTTTCTGTCCAAAACTGGGCTCTGCGCACATAACCCAACCCCCAAGGTGTGGGAGAGTCTGGGAGTTTGGGATCTGTCTGGGAGTTATTACAAATGAGTGCCTTCACTGGGGATCTAGCCGCTGCCTGCAACTTGGACTGAACTTGGAGGGAGAAAAATTCTGACTAGAAATGGGATGAGGACAAAATAAATTGTTATACTCGGGCTGTGACCCTGCTGTATCTGGGAGCACCACGGGGGAAAAAAAAAACCTTTTCATTTTTTTTTCAGCAAAATCTGAAGAATTTGAAGAGCCTTGACCTGTTCAACTGTGAGATTACAAACCTTGAGGACTACAGGGACAGCATCTTTGAGCTGCTCCAGCAGATCACATACCTGGATGGGTTTGATCAGGAGGACAACGAGGCACCAGACTCAGAAGATGATGATGATGGTAACTTCCTGAAATAAACTGGGGCTAGGAATGGGATCCTGGAATAAAGGTCTCCATGTAGCGTGGATTCTTCTGAGCACACAAATGCAATTCTGCTCGTGCTCCTGAAGAGCAGAGTCCAGAGCATGTTTGGTATTAATGCACTGATACAGAGCAAAAACTCCTGTCAGAGGTTTTCAGTCCTGCAGAAGCCGCGTGGGCTTAAGGGAATTGGACTAAAGATACTTCTGCAAAGACACAAATATTCTCAAAGTTGTTGCCAGCAGTAAAGCCCTTTGTGCCACTGAGTGATACAGAGCAAGGGGACCTGCACACTATTTTAAATAAAAAATTACAGTTCTACAGGGTTTGGTAATGGCTTCAGCCCCCTGTTTCAGTGTAATACATATTTTAGTTCCAAAAGTATACCTAGTTCCTTTTGGTCCAGACTTGGTTGCAGTCCTTAAGGGGGCTATTATGGCTCTCAGCCCTTTCTGCTGGCAGGGGTTTGCATTTGTAGTTGCTTCAGACCTTGAGAGTTTTCCCTGAAGCTTGTGATGGAAAAACACTGGGAGTCTTTCTTAGAGAAAAAAAGACAGAATTTAACTTCGTTACAGTTATGGTCATTTCCCATGTGTTGCCTGGATTTACAAAAAAATAAAAATCCCCAAATCCTTCAGGAAAAAAACTATTAGAGCCAGCCCATCCTGCTATACACATAGAGGAGTGAATGGAACTGAACTTCTGGTCTATATGTGTGTCCTTCACTGCAGAAGGGGATGAAGATGATGATGATGATGAGAATGAAGCTGGGCCTCCAGGTGAATATGAAGAAGAAGATGATGAAGATGATGGAGCTTCAGATTTGGGGGAAGGTGAAGAGGAGGAGGAAGTTGGTCTTTCATACCTGATGAAAGAAGAAATTCAGGTAAAGTTTGTAAATTCTGCCAAATGCAGGAAGCAAAGAGAAGCTCCTGTGGGGTTCTGTGGTTACGGAAAACAGTTCTGGTACAGTTCCCAGAGTACGGAAAACAGCCACCTTTCAGAAGGTGATGAGTAGAGTTCTTGTAGCTATAAACTGGTCACACAAATTACAGGACAGCAGTAAAGCCCTGGGTCCTGGTCAGGTCCTTCCTCTGACTGCTGCAGGGTCTCGATGGGAGAACGTGCCTGGTGGGGGGTATGTGTGTGAGGTTGCGTCAGCAGCACCCCTGTTTGGGATTGAAGGCCCCTGTGGCCAGCCAGTGCTGGTTCTTTGATAAGAGTTTGCTTCAGTCAGGGAGTTAATGTGGAGTGGGTTTAATTCCAGCATTCCAAGGGCCAGTATCAGAGGCCTGTTTCCCCATTTTGACTTGTCACACTCGCCTGTGTACAAAATTCCATCAAGCAGAGGGATATAAAAACATGACTTTGGAGCTGATTGTTTATTTGTTTACATTCCTCATCTATCAGCTTTAGAACAAGACAAAAAAAACAACACGACAACTTACTCATTTTCACAGTAACTTGGGAAGAGGATACTGTTGTGCACCTTTTCTTCCAGGCCCTTACTGACTGTGGGGTCAAAGGCAATCTAGAGCTGCTGGCATCTCTCTCACAGTTAATTTGTCAATAACCTTGAGCTGGCTTAAGGTAGTGAACAGCAGGGAAAAGCAAAGAAATGAGCCTCTGGGGCTGACTGATGACCTGGTGGGGAAAGTGCAGGAAATTCCTGGATTTCTGCTTGGGATCATTGTGGAAGGAATACTTCAATAAACAGCAATTGTAAAAATGTCTCCCAATTTTTGTACAGGATGAAGAGGATGATGATGACTACGTTGAAGGAGGTGATGAGGAGGAGGAAGGTAAGTGCTCAAGTATTCAAGTTGTGACTGAAACAATCAATTCTCTATAATTCTTTGTCTTTGTGGGTTTGGGACATGCATGTTAACACAAAAACAAAAGTAAAGTAAAAGTGAGGAAGAAACAACAGTTTTCTGAAAGGAAAGACACTGTCTCCTGCGTGGCTGGAAATTGTTTTCTCCCATGTGGAGAGGAGTGGGGCTCTGCTCTGCATCTTATTATTTACATACATTGAAAATATCCCTCAAATGCACCAGAGTCTCTGCTGGCAAAACCTGGCAGCCAGGAGCAGCTGGAGCTTTCCCTTTATCCAGCAGAAAGTGGCTTCTCCATAAGCAATTCTGCTACAGAGATAAAGTTCTATTTGCAAGAAATTGCTTACTGGAATATTTTTTAAAAAGTTTTTTCATAAAAAAATTCCATGTCTCTGTAAAGACAAATCCCAGAATTTCTCCCATTGAGTTCCCATCTCCTCCACATTCTGGACTCAGTGGAGCAGGTTTGGGAGCTGGATTTTCCGCTTGCAAAAAGGGTATTTCTGAGGGAGCAGTGTGAATTCTTCACTTTGCACAAATGCAGCCCTGGAGTCAGGATGGGCCACTGGCCAGGGAATGACTGCTGGGGAATTGATGGACTGGATGGGGCAGCATTGCACTGCGGGCTCCCACCAGCAGAGCGCACAGCACACTGCCCGAACCCGGCCCTTTGCTGCAGAAGAACTCGGGGATGCTGTGCAGGATCCTGGTGCTGGTCACACAGGGATGTTCTCTCAGGAACACCTCTGCACCACACACACTCCCCATTCCCATCCCCTGGCTGTAAGTGCTGTGTGGGCAGAGCATAATGGGCTGTGTGTGTCCCTCTCTCCTTAGCAGAGGGTGTCCGAGGGGAGAAGAGGAAACGAGAGCCCGAGGATGAAGGCGAGGAAGAGGAGGATTAATTTGCAGGACCAGACTCTCCAGTTACGGAAGACGCAATAGTGATTATGCAGCTCTGTATGTCCTTGTACCATAGAAGTCCTGACAGAAATCCTATGTTAACTTTTTATAGCAGAAGTGTGGTTTTACTATTCCTGCCCCTTTTATCATTCCAGATAAGCTCTGATAGCCCATAGGGAACCTTCTGTAGAGAACAATTTTCAGCCCTATAATCACTGAAGCCATTGGCAAATTCCCCCCACCAGACTTTTCTTTGGAGCTCTTTAATTTCGTACAATCTTGTATGTTGGTCATTGTTAGCCCTGAATCCAACCCCATGCCCCATGGGTTTAATATTGGGAGTTTTCATTCAGGATTTTAAAGTTTTTATTCTTAAAAAGCTGAATTGAAAAATGCTCTACAGCAAATTCCCCATTCTTTTAAATCAGTTGACTCTAGGCCAAGTTTTCCATGGATTCAACTGGAAACCCCCAACTAGATGACACCTATGTTTCAGTTTTTTAAAAGGTGATTCCCGTGATTTTTTTTTTGAAGGCTCCTTTCTATTTTTGGGTGTTCCAGGGTAAAGCCTCAGTGGGTTTCAGAAGATGTTTTTGTTTTCCTGCTTGCTCCAAAGTTCAATGTTTGGAGTATTCACTAGAGTCCTTCAAGGGTGTATTTTGGCCAACTGAAAGAGTTGTGATCCTTAAAGGGTTGCAATCTATAAATTTTCTCCCAAGTCCATTGTCACTGCAGGTATTAACAAAGCAATTAATGTGTAGTTTTAAACCTTTTTGCTAGAAATCTTTGTTAAACCTTCACTCACTTTGCTCTTGCATTGTCATTCTGGGAATTCTGCACCACTCATGGCTATAAAATGTATAAAATAGATGAAATATGCATTTCTGATGCAGAAGTGAACGGGTAACTCCTCCAAGCGTGTTATTTTCCACCCCCCAGCTTTTCTAGAACTGTTGAAGGGAAGGAGGAATCCAAGTTGGCCCTTCTCTGCGCGTCACCTCTTAAACTGTTTAAATCTGGCTCTAGGCAAAATGCTCAGTTTGTGTATAACAGTTGGGAATACTTGGGGGTTTACACTGAGTGGCTGCAGAGATGCGTCAGGAACAAGCATGGGGGACGTGCAGAGAAGCTTTTTTTTCTAGCAGCCTTTATAAATCCTAATCTGTCCCAATGTATCATCTTTCCTGTTGGAAAAAAAAATTTGACTTCCAGCATTCCTCCTTCAGGCGTGATCTGGGTTTCACACAGTGTAGTCGTGGTATCACACTGACTGACATTGTCTCACATAGGTCCTGAACCAAATATCACACACAGCTTTATTCCAGAGACTTATTTTTGTATCTGTCCTGGCTCTCAACAGCTGCCAGAAACTGGGGAGAGCCTGTGGGTGGGAGGAGGGAGATTGCTGGGCCTAAGCGAGTCAGTCCCTCATCACCTGGTTCCCTGTGGATGTTCCTTAGGAATTTCACGCACTAGTTCAGTGTGACCTCCAGCTCTTTGGTGGAGTTTAGATCGTGCAGGGTTGAAGTTCTTCAAAGCCCCACTCTCTGTGTGTGGTTTTTCCCCCCCCAACTAGAGCCTTAACTCTGGGTTCCTCCTGTAGCTGTGTAGCGGGGTCGAACGTTCCCGGCCTCGAAGTGGAGTCTGGCAGGTGGTGGTACACTCGGGAACAAATGACTCCTTGGGCTTTGTATTTTAAAGGAATATCTCTAAAGACACTAGAAAAGCCGTGGTGAAACTTCCTTTGCAGCCACAACCAAGTCCTGTGTTTGTGATGAGTCCTGGGTGAGTCAGTGCATGGTTGTCATGTCCTGAAGGCTCTGGGCGAGGCACTCACTCCATGCTCAGTTTTGAGAGAAAAAGTGTTTTCCCATCCTTTTGCTTATTGTCTTTAGATTGAAACTTGTTATTTATAAGTGTGTACGTTAGAGCACCTCCACGTCAGGGTTTTACTTAACTGTCTGTTACTGATACAGATAAAATTAGTTTTAAATGGAAAAAAGAGTCTATTTTGATGGATTAAAATAATGTGGGTAGTGGGCTTGTTTGGATAAGCGAGTCCAGCTCCTGAGACCAGACAGACTGAGCTCCGAGGGGTGACAGCCCTTCCCTAGGCCAGACTTCCCACTTCCCAAACACCCGCAGTGCCGTGCGTCAGCCACCACGTGGAACCCGAGCCCCTCACGACCCCAAGAATCTGTTTGTCCCAGTGTCACCATCCCCAGTCCCGTGTCCTCCGCTCGGCATGCAGCAGCAGCGTTTTTTAATGAGGAATTCAGAGCCTCCAGATAACTTTTGAAACTTTTTTGCTTGGTGGGTGGTCTTTTCATGCAAATATGTCAGGGTGGGTTTTATATTTTGTAGAGGTTTTGTCCTATTTTAATGCTCTTTGTATGGCAGTCTGTATATAGTGTGGTTTGGTTCCTTCTCCAACTCTTTCCTGAAACTTTGGAGTAACTGATTTTGTGCAACTGTGTTTTGAATAAAGCCATGACAGTGTTAAATTAAAGACAACAGCCCTGCAGCACTCTTCTGGTAACTTTTAGTTGTAACAAAACATGTTTCCTCCCCATGTGTGCTGTAAATTTTAAATTAAAAAGTTTTCAAACCGAATTATTTCAAATAAATCGAGACTATTGTATTGGATTACTTCTCGGGGTATGTTCACCTGTGGAGAATAGGATGTTTCTCAAGGAATGGAGTAAGGGGATTTTCTTTCCAGTTGTGTTTAAATGGGGTGGAAATCTGCAGAATGGTGTGTGTTTCTGGGGATGGAACTTGGACTTGTGGTACTTTAGTCCTTGGTAACATTGGAACAGTCGCGGAATTACGTTCTGGAAAACCTGAATGGTTCCCTGAGTTCCAGGTGAGTTTAACAAAGATGTCATAAACATCTGAGTCTGGGTGAGTCTATCACAGATCCTGTCTTGTGCCCCACAGCCTGAGCCAAGTCTGGTGCTGAAATACTCCTCACACAAGAACAATGTTTAAAAAAAACCCTGCTGCTCCTCCCAAGCTAGAGAGAACATTGTTTTATCTTGGGATTAGTCCAGCATTTCTGGCAAAAATCCCTTGGATGCACTTGAGAAAGCCCTTGGCAAACAGGCTTTTCTGCTGCTGGATGAGCAATTAGGCAAGAAATGGGTGGTGATTTTCTGGGATAGTTATTTCATTCTAAAGGGTGGGGAAGAATTGCCGTTCCAGCTCAAGCCCCACGCTGGTGCCTCTATCTTCTGCACCCATTTCCCACTGGATCTGGGGCCAAACGGGGAAGCTGAGTTTCAGGATGGCTTTGGACAGGTTAAGTCCTTTTTCTGGGGCTGCAGGTGGGTGAGGTAAAACTAGGTTGTCACACAATACTGTGACGGCAAAGGACAGAGGAGAAAGCCCAAGCGGTGCGTGAGCACATTTTCAAAGCCAGGAAAAACCTGCTGTGTGGCTGAGGAGTTCCTCAGCTTGTCACGACGTGTGTGGAACCGGCCCTCCCTGCCCCAATCTCTGGTTTACACAGCTCACCTGCTGCCACAACGCCAGGCACCTGTCACTCCCGGGGTCTCGAGATGGAACTGGGCAGGGACCAAGGGATGCGGCCGCTGCTCGTGGTCCAGCAGCGCCCTAAGCTGCGGTCTGTCCCACTGGACAGCTCCCCCGCCCTCCATTTTGTTGCAGTGAGGGGAAGCCGTGCCGGCGGACGCCTTCCTCCGTCCTGCTCCTTCCTCCTCTCCTCCTCCCGGGGCTTTTGTTTTGTGGTGCCCTTTCTTGCTCCCTCCCGGGCCCTTATCTCCCCCTCCCCTCCCTCAGCTTCCCCTCCTCTTCCTTCCTCAGGGCTGGGGATGCCTTTCCCCCAGCCCAGGCACCCGCCTGAGGGGGCGGCCGGGCCCCCCAAGCGCGGGAAACCGCGACCCACGGGGCTCCCCGGCTGCGGGCCGCAGGGGCCGGGCCGCGACCCCGCCGCTGATTGGCTGAGATTTGCCGCAGTTCCGCCCCTCCGCCTTCCCGCCACCCGCGCGCGCGGCAGACCGCCCACGGCCCCTCAGGCCCCTCATGGCGGCGGTGAGGTGGAAAGTGCCTTCAAATGCCCCATTTACCAGCCCCAAACAGCTTCTGCTCCCCTCCACCGCCCGCCTTCAGGAGAGGCTTTTCTCCTCAGGCTGTGTGAACTTCGTTCCGGTGATGGAAAACAACGTGGTTCAGAGTGCAAGCGGAGAAAAAACCGAAAATGCAAACAGTGATCCTGAAGGTGGCTATCAACGTCGTGTGAGGAAGGGTAAATTCAGCCAGGCTTTGGTACAAATGCACCAGGTGAAAATAGGAAGAAATGCCTCATAAAATTCTTCAGGTTGCCTAGTTAAGCCTAGTAGCAAGGGAACTCCAAAGTGTGTTTTTAGGCAGCTCCTGCTGACACGTAGTTCCTAATGTCCCCCAAATTGCTGCTGCTTTCCCAGGGCTATGTGGGAAATCTCCCCCTTTCTCAACTACATCCGTACATCCCATTGCCCATTTCTAGGTTAATTCAACCCAGCCACAGTACTGAAAGGATTTGGGGTTATTGTTGTGACCCAGGTGCCTGGGTCAGAGGAGTGCAGGTCTGGGGCTCCCACAGGTCAGACTTTCAAAAAAGGGAGAGGTTTTTTGGTATGAAATGTGACCAAGAACTACTAGAACTATCTCTTGCCATTCCTGCACATTCCATAATGACCAGTTAGCCTTTTTGCCCCTTATTCTCCCTCAAATGAAATTAATTTAAAAACCCTCATCCTGCCAAGGATGTAAACCCCAAGGGTCTCTCAGTGCTTAGACCGCAGGCAGCTCACTTTTAACTTCCCTCATCTATATTTTTATGTGAGAATGGGGAAGCTGATATTCTCGTGGAATCCCATGAATTCAGAAATTAGGCCTTGGAGAAAACTGTAAAATCCTTTGAGCTGCATGATGGAGTAATGAGAAATCTCAGAATGAAAACTGCCCCGTTTTCCAGCAAACAGAGCTGTTGTTGATTTTGGCAACAGAGCTGCTGTATGCTAAAAATACACCAGTTTCACTGGTCATACCCATTGCAAAGGTCTGAACCAAAGAACAAGATCAGAATTTATAAGATTAAAATGATGCTTGAATTATTTTTGTCCATTTCTGAGTCTCTTGGTTGTGCCAGGGGTTGCACTGTCGCATTAGATGTGCACACTGGTGTTCTCCATTTGCTCATCGATCGACTGGCACAAATGGAGAATCAGGAATGCAGCTCCCCCGGGGTACCAGAATGCATGGGATAGGACAGAAGGAGTCAGGGACAGCAGCTGCTTGAAGCAGGACATGGAAAATGTCCCTCTGCAGAGCCTGGGGCAGGGAAATTCCTGTTGCTACTGCTATTGGGAGGTTTCTCACTGGAGTTAGAGTTTGGTCTCCTGGGGAACACTCTTCTGGTTTTAAATTTTAAAATTACAGTTTATAGTATGCTTCATAGTATGCTTGGTTTCTGCTTTGAGTGTGTCTCATTAAAGAAATAATAAAAATGAGCCCCAAGAATAGCCAAGGAAAGTCTTTCCTACTGTTTCTAATTGAATTGACACAAATGAGGGAGAATCCAAAAATAAATGTTTGGCCACAACAGCAAACCAGCAGAAAACCACAGGACACATTAAAGCTGGGAACTCCTGGCACTGAGAAAAGGATTCTGTTCTAGGAAAAAAATGACCCCAGAGTGTGGGTTCATACTGGAAAAGGAGGTGGTCTCTCCTATGCGAATGAAACATGTTCACACAGGGTGTTTGAGGGGCATTTCCTTCTAGACTAGAGTTAAATAAAGTAATCTAGTGATGACTGAGGAGCAGCCAGCCAGAGCTCCTCAGCATTGCTTTGGTGAAGCACTGATATCTTCTGGCCGTTTGTGAGGGCCTTGGTCACATCCTTGTCCCTGGGAATGTTGAGGACATCCAGGAATCATGTTTAATTAGGAATCTGAGGCTGGAAGGGAGCTCCTGGCTGATGGCATATTGAAACTAAGGTGTCCTTGCAGCAACTGCCTTTCTGAACTCATTTCAGAATCACATCTGTGTCTCCCAGCTTCATCACCATGATGAGTCATAATTATTCTGCCTAAAAGTGTGCTGTGGTGTTTCTTCTACACTCCATGTGTTTTGAGTGAGCTCCCATGTCACAGCAAAACCCAACTGGAATAAATTGGATAATTTGTGTTCCTGGAAACCAAGGACATGTTCAGTCTGTTCTTTCATCAGTGTCACTGTTGGAGGATCCACACCAAAAGCTGTGGGATCAGCCTTGGGAATTCAAGTCTTGCCCTGTTTTGTGCAAGTCATTAAGTGTATTTAAGAATGTAATTGTGCACTGACTTTTTAATGCCAAATACTGGCTGAGCTCACACCTCCTGTACACACCCATACTCCTGATAGAGTTGTGCAGCTCCAAAAGCTTCTGGTGTTAAATTCTGTGTTTGGGGTGTGCTTTGAAGCACTCACTTGTGGAGATGAGGATGTTTTCTCTGATGATCTGCTGAGGGGTATTTCCATCTCAGTCATGTAGTGCTGGGGAAGGGGAAGGTTGCTTGTTGATGAAAACTCTTACATTAACATACTACACAAATTAATGAGGTTTTTCCTGAGAGAGCTCTTTATTTCCCTCAATCATCCAGAGTTCCTCCTCATTCACATCCCTGCACAGACCACATCATTCCTCTGTAAGCAACAGGAGGAACGGAAGGAGGAAGAATATTAACCTGTCTCTTCTCTGAGGTTCTGGATTGTTGGAGGCTTCAATTGCTGCAGAATTTCTGCATGAATGTTAAGCATTCTCACTACAAAGAAAACTCCCAGATCAACACTGAAAAGCAAAAAGTATTCCCTACAACAAAGTGAGGAATCCTGGAAAAGACAGGAATAATCAAATGCCTACAGAGACAAACTGGTTAAAATTTGGGAATTCTCAGGTGCATCTCAGTGCAAGTTTTTGAAGTGCATTAGTAAACTTTCCAAATCACTCTTCCTCCTCTCCCCAACACAGCTGGATTTCTAATGATGTGGAAAATGTGCTTCCACTGGGAATCAAACAGGTCTGGACCAAAGTTAGGGCTGCCTGGCCAGGGTGGGAGCAGGCAGCACTCGGGTTTGCTGTTCCCGGATATATTTTCCTGTCAATCCGTGCGTGCGCTGCACGGGGAACCGGGCACCAACACGCTGCTGCAGAGCCCGTGTGATTCCTCCTGTGCCATGTGCGGAGCAGGGAAGGGAAATAGTTCAATAATTGCAGTTTCATGGAAAGCTCCCGATGGCTGTTCCGTAGGAACGCATTCCCAATCTTGGTGAGCTCGGGTTGCAGAAGCCCTGGACCGGGAGAACGAGCACTAGAGGGCACAGCGCGACCAGCGACGGACGCGGGCTTTGGCGAGGGGGAGGCAGAGCCCGACTGTCTCTGAGCTGCCTTCCACCCGTGAGAGTCCAAGTGACTCCTTAAAATGGCACCTTTTGGAAGGTGTTGGACTCACTAGTTTCAGTAATTCAAGGAGGAAAATGCAGCAGAGAATCAGAATATCCTGAGTCGGCAGGGACTCTTGGCCAGAGAGGTTGTGGACTCCACATCTCTGGAAGTGTTTGAGATCAGGTTGGATGGGGCCTGGAACAACCTGGCCTAGTGGAAGGTTTCCCTGCCCATGTCAGGCAATGGGACTTGCATGGTCGTTAAGCTTCCTTCCTCACTCAAACAATTCCTTGATTCCACGATGCTGTGACTCTAAATCCTTGCCCTGCACAGGACATCCCAGTGCAGGCAGCACTTGCTTCCATCTGTGATGATGCTTGAAGAACTCGTGGTGAGCTGAAACATACCCAGTTTCACACAGTAACACACACACACACACATTTTCCATGATTCTTCATCTCTGACATGATCCAGCTTGGGTGATGACCCAAATCATCCCCTCAGGTGTGACACCTTTAATGTAATGCCTCCCTCCCCGGTGTAGGGAGGATGGCCCTTCTCTGTTTCAACACAAAGACTGAACAAACAAGGAATTAATCAAATCAAATTAATGAAAAATGAAAATTATTTTTATTTTTAAAGAATTAATCAAAACGAACAAGTTAAAATGGAGGAAGTGGAAACACCAGCTCAGCATTTAGGTCCACATTCCATGAATGACCAAAAAGGGGGAAGATGAACTTTTTGGCAGGAACTGTGAAAGAAACAGGAGGAAAACCCAATCCTTCTGTTGCAACACCCCGGAACTTAGTCAAATGAAGCAAATGTGTTTAAAATGAGAAATGCAGCACCAAAAGATAATGATGGAGCATGCTGGGAGGGGAGGCTCTGCAGAAGTTGTGGTGCACTGGGATTATCAAGAGCACGTCTGTAGAAGAGTGAAAAGAATTTTGTTAAGCACAGGAACGAATCAAAGACAGAAAATGCAGGAAATCTGTGGTTGGAATTGACTGAACTTGGTGGGTTTATGCTGTTCTTTGCACTGCATGCCATGGAAGTTTGGTGATGACAGACTTTCCTGATTAATTTCTGATCCCTCTTGCTGCCTGCCAAGAAACCAAGATTTCCCAATATATCTTTTCTTTCCTATTACTTGATTTCTAGAAAGCTGGAAGGAAAAACCCCAGAAGGAGTAGCGTTTCCATTTCCTTCTGGTTTCATTTCCCTGTATCTCCAGTAACATAAATAATTTTATAAGTGATATAAAACATTTCCAGAAAGCATACATTGAAAGCACGAAGCCCTCAGGATCCTCTGCCCAAACAAATTCCTTACTTCCCTCTCTCTCTGTGTTTCAGTGAGCGCTCCAGCAGCCTCATTGTTTGGATAATTCAGGGTGCCAGATGGCTGTAAATATGTTCACAATCCTCCTTACCCTGCTCCCTCCTCCCTGGCACCCTCACTGCTCTTCCCGGTACTGAGCACCTGGTCTGTTCCCATTTGGAGTCTCCCTTCTCCCCTCTGGAGCTAAATTGGCACTACTGGTTTGTATTTTCCCTTTAAATGAAGTGGGGAAATCTTAGGGAATGTTTTGTGCCAGGGAATACTGCATACTTCCCTCACTGTCACTTGCACCATCAGTTAATTGAAAACGTGCCTCCTGCCCTGTGGCATCAGCCTCCTTCCCGCAGGAATCCTGTCCCTGCCAGAGGAAGGTGCAGCTCACCTGCCGGGGATCACGAGGGAGGAGCAGCTTCTTCCTATTTTGAGCACAGCGATCTCATACTTACCCTTGGCACGGGGTAAGGGCACACAGAACAGGGTGATTCATCCCAAATCATGCCCCGAGGACCTGGCAGAGGCAGCGTTTGAACAACCGGCCCCATTTTTCCTGCCTCACAGGCTCTGGATTCATTGTCATACTCTGATCCTGTTATTCCATAACCCAGGAGGGCCCAAATCTTGGGGCCTGAGCCCCTGAGATAACTTTTCTGTGTAATGAAATATTCCCAAACTGCTGAGCAGTAAGAAAATGGCAGAAAACTGTTTCAATGGCACTGTAAAAAAGGAAGTTGGTTTTAAAACACCTGAAAATACAGGCAGTGACGTTTTGAGAACTGAGGAATAACTGAGGTCACGAGCTGCCTGAGGAACGCTGCAGCAGCACAAACTCAGGTCACGGGAACAGTGAGCTGTGCCCATGAAGAAACAAGAATTCAGCCAGATTTGTCTGTGGTTTTTCTCTCATTGATAAGCTGGTGGGTGAACTCTTCCCTGGAAAGCAGGAGGGAGCAGATGGCAGCAGGCAAATATCTGACTTGAGCAAGGACAGAGAAACTGATTTTGCAAAGGATCTGTTTGACATACAGAGGCCAAATGTTATTTTTATGAGCCACTATGAGCCAGATCTCTCATTTATTGAACTTTACCAGTCTGTCCTGCCAGCAGACCTAACCCGAGTGACCCTGTGACCTATAAAGGACAAGAGAGTCAGCAGCCTGGAGCAGGCATTCTGAGCAGGCTTTTCCAGGAACTGTTAGGATTCTGAATGCCACCTCAGGATTTCTGGGAAGCACGACTCCCAGCTCAGTCTGCAGAAAGGTAGACGCTCAGATTATATATAGCAGCAAGTGGGCTGGGAGGAGAAACACTGGGCTGCACGGAGCTGGAGGCTGCTCTGGAGAAACCCAGGGAGTGTCTTATGGTGCAGCACAAACCACAGTGGCACCTGGCAAGTGGAGCTGGGGCAGCACTGGCCTGCTGGCAGCTGGCACTAATGGAGTGAAGGAGAGCCCTGGGCAGTGCCAGGGGCGGGTTGGGTGCACACAAATTGATCCTTTGCTCTAAGCTCTTCTTCAACCCGTTCCACCCTCTGCCATGGGCAGGGACACCTTCCACTAGCCCAGATTGCTCCAAGCCCCATCCAACTGGGCCTTGGACACTTCCAGGGATGGGGCAGCCACAGCTTCTCTGGGCTGCCCGTGCCAGGGCCTCCACACCCTCACAGGGAAGAATTCCTCCCCCAAATCCCATCTAAACCTCCTCTTTTTCAGTTTACAGCCATTAATGACTCAGCCCATTTGTTGAGAGTCCTTTAAATAATGATGTCCACATTTCCACTGGCTCATTCCAGTCGATGCCAGACCTTTGCCTACTGCCCAGTATCAGCCTGTGAGCCACAGATTCCTCCAGCTCTGAATGGTTCCCTCTGTCCTCCTTTCCTACATGTATGGGCTCTTTATTCTGATCACAGGCCCCTGTTCCGTCAGCCCCAGGGCAGGGCTTTGGAAGGAGAAATCACCATTTCAGTGCAGAACTCCCAAGCCACTGGTGTCAAGAGGGGGCTGAGCTCTCCACTTTGAACTCTGGCTGGTCTGGCCTCTCCCAAACATTCCCAAATGTTAAAAAGATTTTAAAATCCTCTCTTGTCTCTGAGCTGGGATCATTTGTATCAAAACAGAGCAACCAATTTTTAAGCACATTACAAATTAAGGAAGTAGAAGAGTCACTGTAGTTTTCAGTCCTTCAGAACATTATATAGAGTCAAACAAATCAGCAGAATCTGAAAGCAGAGATTTGATATTCCTGGGCCAGGCTCAGGAAACACTTCCAATAGGTACAACTACAGCTGCACCTTTCACCTTTTCCGTGGTGTCACTTTACCAGGTGTCATGTCAAACACCCCCAGTGTCGAACCAGCCCCTCTGGCCTTTCAGGGAGAGGAGTATGGGGATTTCTGAGCCTGGTGAGGAACTTACTGACAGCTCAAATTGGATTTAGGAAAAAAAATCCAAAGTACCGTACCATGTATCTGACCAAAGAATTCCTTCCTGAAGAGAGGGAACACGCACAAATCTCCACATGTGCATATTCCAGGGATACATTTGCACACAGGTATATCTGGCATACAAAACCACTGAATTTTTCTCTTTCTCTCTTTTTTTGGCGAAGTGGGTCTGTTCTTGCTGAGCTTTAATTTGAAAACCCAGTTGGAACTTGTTAAGTCAATAATTATTCTTGTGAATGTGGGTCAAACTATTTTATGTCTCTTCCTCTCTAGGGACTTGGAAGAAGATTCAATCCTCCGGCACTCCAAGATAGGAAGCACCACGCTTCCCATTTTATTTCAAAAGTCCAAACTGATTGTCCCATGGGGGAAAAAGCTGATGAGGGACAGGGTCGTGTGAGCAAGTGGCATCGCTGGAGTGCCAGGTGTTCACCTACAGCTGCTGACACAGGTGTCCAGGAAAGAATGCCCCCAGCTCTGATAACATATCGGCATGCCTGGGGATCCCATGGAATTTATTCTAAAGGTATGTTGAACATATGATTCAGTTGGGATATTGGAGGGTCTATAGCTTCCCACCTTCCACCTCTGGACAAAAATCCTACTTTCTCTTTTTAAGGCATTTGCCTTATTGGAGAAAAAAAAAAAAGCAACAATTTCTGCAGTTTTCTCCTTCAGTAATTCCAAGAAATCCTTCTGCACAGCAGGAACCATCAGCTGTGTTGAAAAATTGTATTTATCCACCCCCTCCTCAGCCTGAGAACCCTCTGCCATGAGTTACTGGTGTTCCTACTCCACTCAGGAGGTTAGGGGTTTTTTCCAAGGATAGAAACTGCTGGAGAAACTGGACTTTATCCACCAGAGTTTTATTCCTGTGAACTGCTTTGTTAGGTGTAATTCCATCCTGCAGAATAGCCCACTGCTACTGGAACAACATGAACCCATTTTTGCTTTACACCCGAGCTTTGCTGCCCGTCAGCAGTGTGAAAGTTGCCTCCAAGTGTAAATTCTATTTAAAGCCACCAAAAGTCTCTTAATCAGTACCTCCTGCTTTCCAGCGGCCTCTCAGCACTGCAGAGACACTGCAGCTGCTCCCTCTGTCCCCAGATCTGCAGTGGGTGAAACTTAGGGCAGCCGTGTGTCACATGGGGCTGATCTGTGGGGCTGCACTCCACAACCTGCTCCCTGGGCAGGAGCTTTCTGGGGTGGGGTCAGCTCTGTCTGAGCACAGCCCCTGTGGCTTGTGGGGGTTTGCCGGGTTTTCAGCCCTCTCTTCCCAGGCTGTTGAGTGCCAGTGATTCATAGAGTCATGGAATCATGCAATGGTTTGGGTCTTGGGAGGGACCTTAAATCTCATCCAGTTCCACCCCTGCCATGGGGAGGGACAGACACCTTCCACTATCCCAGACTGCTCCAAGCCCTGTCCAACCTGGCCTTGGACACTTCCAGGGATGGGGCAGCCACAGCTTCTCTGGGCACCCTGTGCCAGTGCCTCCTCACCACCCTCACAGGGAGGAATTTCTTCCCAAGAATTCCATCCTAAGGTGTCTCTCTGTTATTCCCTTAGAAAGACAGAGGATGGAGTAAGGGAGGGAGGAGGGGGTTTGCTTAAAGCTTTTGAGGCAGAGAGGGAGAAAATAACCAAAAAAAGGCGCCTTGGCTGGGAGGGTGGGTGGGCTCCTGTGTGCCGCATGCAGCCGGGGTTCCTCGCCCCACGGTCCTTATTTGGCTGGGAGCAGGAGCATTCCAGGGATTGGCTGTGCTGGGAAGCAGGCAGGGAGTGCAGGCACTGGAGCCGAGTGCCAGCTGACGAGCACAGCACACGCTTGCCCACTCCTCAGCATGTGTTGAGCAAATTGCAGCTATTTTTATAGGAGACGCTTTGCCTACATCTTAAGAATCCAGTCCCAATCCCGTCTCCCTGTAGTGTAATGGGAAATCCCCTTCCCAGCCCCCTTTTCCCTGTTTTGTATGTGTTTTCAAGGCACAGTTGGGCAGAACCCAGAGTTCTTGGCCATTATCAGGCTTCAGACTTCTCTGCTGTGCACTGCCCGGCCAGGGCGCTCTGTATTCCTGTAATGATCCAGTGTTTTGTCTCCGGACCCAACATAATTGCCACACTGGACAATACCAGCCCTTTCTGGGCACGGCAGACGGCTGCTCCACTGCTGGGTGAGCACGGCCCCTTTGTGCAGTGTTATCCCCGCATGGATAGACCCACCGGCCAGGGGGTGATGCACAAAGCCACGTCTGTGCTGCCCTTGGCTTTGCAGCTCCCTGGGGCTCCCTGCACCGTGCCAGCAGCTTTGGGAATGCCACTGAGGGCAGGGGGCCGGGCAGGGATCTGGTGGGAGGCAGCAGGGAAACAGAGGGGGAAAAACTGTGAGTGGTGAGCAGAGAGGCAAGATCCCCCAAACTGCCCTCAGGAACTTCAGGGCCTCCCTGAAGACAGCACGGCAGGGCTGCTCAGGTGTGCCAGGGGTGGCTGCACCAGCAGCTGCTCATGGTAACCTTTCAGCCCTTTCCAGAGTGTGTGCTGGCTCTTCCAGAGGCCTCCGCTCAGAGCAGCATGGCAGTGAGCATTCCAAAATCCAAGGAGACTTGCTGATGTGGGAGTCACAAACACAGCACCTTGCTGGCACTCCCTGGGACGGAGGTCACAAGGAAGTTTCAGTGATTCCTTGCAAAAAACTTTGTGAAGCAATCCAGTTCATCAACATGGAAAGGCACTAAAAGTTATCTCTGGAAGTATCACTGGAGTCTGGTTAAGCCAAACTCATTGAGAAAGGTTTGGGGTGTAGTTTCATTTTTTCTTTAATTTAAAAAATCTTGTCAGTGTAGCCAGGAAAGGAAAGAGAAAACACCAAGCACAACCAGGAAGTAACTCTGTGGGTTTAATATTTTTGTGGACTATTTGCCATGTAGGTAAGGGAATTAGGTTTCCTTTTAAAAAACAAGGAACAGTTGGATGTTACCACGAGTGAACTTGTGAGACACAGCCACGTCCTGCTCGTGGGTGTGAAAGCTGAGCCAGCCCGTGAGCCGATGATCTGAGCTCTGCTCCGGGCTCAGCTTTCCTTCCAGCAGGGCTGATTCAGATCTTGGGCAGCCCAAGCAGAGCTTGCTGCTGTCTGACTATGACACCTGAGAGAGCAAGGCAAACCTACCAAAACTGCCATTGGCTTGTGGTGTCTGGCTCCCGCACACACCCCCTGATTTTTCAGCTCAAAGAAAAGGTTAAAAAAAAAATAAGAATGGAAAAGCCCAAACCCCCCCAACTGCCTGTGTGGGCTGTCAAATCCAAGGCTTTGATCCTCTGGTTGCACAGAAGGGAGGACACATCGCTGCTACCTCCCACTGCTCAGGGAGAAGGGGGTCTGTGAAGCATTCATGGCCTGACAGGATCAGGGTGGATTTGGATTGTTGCTGCTTCTCTTCCGGAGGGCTCTGCATGCTCCCCAAAATAACAGCTGCTAACCCCAAGCTTTCTAGGGGACTGCACCAGGACAGAGCTCTGCGAACTGCACCCAGCAAATGCCTCAATGGCCTGTGTAACACTGGAGACCAGCCTGGACTTCCTACATCTTCAGGAGAGTTCCTGGATAATGGAGATTTCCAGCCAGTGGTGGGGATGAACACCTTTTTTTGACCTTTTAATGTCATTTATTTCTGAGAGGGAACAGGGCAAGTGTCCCAGTGAAAGAGATGCAGTTTGGGGCACAGCTCAGACGTGAGAGCAGCAATGCCAGGGCTCATGCAGCTCCACCCCATGGGATGCTCCAGGCAGACATGGGCAGTTCCTGGGAACCAGTGCTTGCTCCTGTCCTTGAAGCATGACAGGAGCTGGGGCCTGCAGTGCAAAGGGAGCTCTTACAAAGGAGGTATAAACTGCAACTGATTTATTGGAACACTGGGTTGATTCATCAGGAGATGCGATGAAGGAAAGGAAGGGTCCAAGCTTTGAGAAGCAAATTTGGGTGAGAACAGGCACCTTTTCACTCTTTTTGAACACTGCAAATAATAATAATAATTAAAAAAAAGACCAGATGGCTGCCCTCCCCAGTCCCTCCCTCCCATCCCAAGGCTTGCCTTCACATCATGCTCTTCCTAAACTGCGACTGTGAGCTCTGTTTGGGCTTCGAGTCTGACTGCTGCAGCTCAAACTGTTTGTACAGGTCCCTCAGCTCTTTGATCTCCTGCAGCACCCTCTTGGCTTGGCTCCAGGTGGAGGAAGCCTCCCCCAGCAGCCTCTCAGATTCCTGCAGGATCCTTTCAGAGTCCGACTTGGAAGATGATGAGGAAGAAGAGGTGGTGGTGATGGTGGTGCTGGTGTTGGAGTCCTTGGTCTTTCTCTTGCCTTCCCCGTAGCCCTTCACCTCTGTCAGCAGTTCCTGAGTTTTTTCCAGTTTCAGTGCAACCAGTTCCTGTATCCGGGAGAGCTGCTCCGGCTCTGCCGAGGCAAAATGAGCCTCCAGCCCCTTCCTCAGCACTGCCCGGTGCGTGGAAGAGTCCCGTCGGGACAGGATTTCTTCCATGGAGGCACATTTATTCTTTTCTGAGTGCGAGAGCTTTTTGGGGACCTGCGGTGTGTACATGGTCCCTTTGTCAAAGGAGTCATTGCGCTGCCCGGCTCTGTCCCACGAGGTCACCTCCTGCCGCGGGAGGCTCCCTGTCCGCCCCTTCTCCGATGACTTGGTGTTCTCCGAGTCCGAGCGGCGCCGCCCGGCAGTGAGGTGTGCCACGGACTTGTCCAGATCCACCCGGAAACTCTCCTCGCAGGTGCTGTGATCCTCCGGAGAGGCGTCTTCCTCCTGGATCAGGTCAAGGGTCAGCATTCCGTCTGAGGTTGAGGTAGATGCCTGGAGGAGCAGAAAGCAGAGCTGAGTTGGCACCAGAATGGCTGCCCCTGCTTCCAAGGGTCTCCACACTGCGGATACACACTACGGAGAGGGAGTGGGAGTGCTCTCACTCAGTGACAGAGCCTGGGGGTGGACTTTGCCAGAAGGTCTGCACAGTGCAGCAGTCCCCAAGAACAGAGCATGAGAGCTGATGACCCAGAGCTGTCCTTATGGCAACTCTCAGTTGAGAATGGAGCTCCCACACCAGCTCTCCTTGCACTTGCTTACAAATGGAGCACTTCCAGGGAATTTCACCCAAGCAGGTGTCTGGGATTGGTTGTACCTACCACAGCCATGAGGTGACCCCGCGTGGGAGGGCGTCGGGAGTGCTGGATCTTGGCTCTGTCACGTGTCGGGTGGGCAAGGAAGCTGTCCTCTTCAACGGTGACCTGCAGGGTGACACAGGCTGTAAGCATGGAACATGAGCCATTCCCAGCTCCTGGAGCTCTGAGCAGGAGGAGACTGGCAGGCAATGGGGTGTGGGAGTCCAGTCTTGGAAGTGACCCAGTGTGTTCGCCTGGTCTCTCCCCTGTTCCACGATGGGATTACATCTGCTCAAGTCATTCCTGACAATTGAACCTGTTGGCAAAGACCCCTGTGACAGACTCTGCTGGAAGCCATCTCTCCTGAAGTTTTCTGCGCTGCTTCCAGCTCTGAAGCCTCTCCCATAGTCTGACCTTGGTTTTCCTTCACTACAGGCTCTGTGCTGCCATCCAGGAGAGGAAAGAGCCTCCTGGCAGTGCCATGGCTCTGTGGGAAGCTGAGTGTGAATGGGAGATCTGAAACAGGTCTGAGCTGAGAAAGGGTTGCCATGAAACATTAATGTGAGAGTCAGCCCTGGAGTGAGGGCACAGCCTGCTCCAGGTAGGTTCTCTTTCACACTGAAGGAAACTATGTGGGGATGCTCACCCTGACCTGCCTCTGCCAGCCCACCTGGTGTTCTGAGTTACACCCTGTGTCCTCAGGAGGAGGCTGTACTGGGGCTGCCCAGTTATTTTTCCTGGCAGAAGCTGCTTTGTATAACTGGGATTTCCACACTCCCCTTGAGGAGCGGGAGCAGCTCTGCTGGAGACACTTTGTGTGGATGTGTCCCCGAGACAGGGCTGTTCCCAGCAGTCTCAAATCCTCACCTGGGCCAAGACATGGGAGCCAGGGCTCAGCCTGAATCCCACTCACCTCGTCCAAGATCCGGTTTTTAGCACGTGTGATCGCAGAGTTGAGGGCATTAATCCAGGACTCTTTCTCTTCTGGACTCACAGCCAGGAAGATCAGATTTGGTGCCTACAAAAGAGGGAATTCAGGTCAGTGCCGGAACTCACACAGAGGCCAGTGTGAGGCCTACAGCCTCTACAGAAAAGGCAAAGGAGAGCTGAACCTAGCCAGCCCTGTTTGCCCCACACAGCAAAGCCCAGGACCATCTATATCCCTCTCTTCCCTGCATCCCCCAGGACCATCCGCATCCCTGCCCACCCCTGGAGCCAGTGACTCTTGGGCTGGCTGCATCTGGGCAAGCCCCACATACCGTGTTTCCAGGCTGCCTGGAGTGGGCGAGGGTAAATTTGCTATGGTTCTTTTTGCTTCTGCTTTTGGACTTCCGGAGCTCTTCACATTTCTCGTAGTCACTCAGGTCAAACATTTCCTGTATGTTTTTTTCATCTTTTACCTGCAAAACAGCAAGAAAATTAGAGCTTTGCAGATGCCAGACTCAACTGCTCCAGCCAGCAGGATTTCAACATGAGGGTTTCGATTTGTCTCTTCTGGAATGAGGGAGCCTATTTAAAAGGATAGCAAGAAAATCACACTTTGCCAGGTTAACTCCTGCCTCTTCTACCCCCAGAGTTACTGGTGCCAGGCTGAATGGTCATGCAGGTGTGATCAGACACAGCATTCTGGCCTGTGGACCCTCAAAATGTGCAGGATTTACTCCAGCCACAAGGAGAGGGCCCTGTGTGCTGGCAAGGGGCTAGGGTGGAGGTGGGAGGTGCAGGAGAAGGTGGGCTCTTGTCTCTGGTTCAAAGGGACAGTTATTCTCTGTAGACAGCAGAGCAAGAGGTGGAGTGAAAATGATTAGCACTTTCTATTTTTTACCCTGTGCTGGCAGCTGGCTCCAGGGGAAGCATGGCTGGGCCCACAGTGTGGACATGACGCTGAGCCCCAACCCTGGAAGGGACTGTGGACAGAACCCACCACCCAGGCCAGAGGCTGCTAGGCTGTGATGAGGCTCTCAGTGTCCTTTAAAGAGTCCTTTAGTGACCACTTTGCAAGATCTCCCATTTTCCAGGTCTGTTCCCCATCACTCTGCACAGCTGAGTGTGACAGGTACGCAGGGATGGATCAGTGTCACAGAGGCTCAGATTAAAGATGGAGCTTGCACAGGGTTACTGAGGCTGTGGTGACACTGGGGGACAGGCAGGGGTCTAGGAGCACATAGGGGTCTGGATGCTGACCCCTGATGGTGCCGTCCCTCGGGGAAACTTAAGAGCGGAGGGGAAATGGCAAAGCTGTCTGGACCCTTCCTCTTCATTGCTCTCCTAAAGCATCATCCTCAATCCCACTCCTACAGCAGGGAAGCTCTGCTCTTCCATGATAAACACAAGGAATTAGGAAACTGGGGTGGGAGACAGCTCGGGTTTGCATGTCCGTTACAGACACTGCAGCAGGCTCAAATCCACATCCATCTGCTTAATCCTACTCCAGCCAGTCATGCCAGGCTGCATCAGTGGTGGTGGAGGGTGTGTAACTCAGGTGCTGGGAAGGCAGATGGTGGTGAGGCCTAAGACCTTGGATTTCCTGAAAGGACTCCACCCCATTTCATGCATTTCCTCCAGTTTTGGAAAGTACTGAAGGAACTCCCCATGATTCTTCCATAGAATTTAATCAAAGAGGGTGACTGAACCAGCTTCCTAACAAGGGGCATGGATAAACTGACCATCTGGCTCTGCCTGATGACAGCAGTTCCCCTCTATCCTTCATCCTTGTGATTCTGAATGTGTCCCAGGATCCACAGGACAATCACCGGCACTGCCATACCTGATGGCTGGGAGCTGGTTCCTGCTTGTGACACATCCCCTGTGTCTGGGTGTGGTAACAGAGACTGTCTGGCTGCACATCCTCCCTACACGCTGCTAATCGGCTTTGATCTCTTCCCACTCCCATCCTACAATCCACCTCTTTCCAAGAATCTCAGCTGAATCGTGCCCGACTCATTTGCAGCAGGAAAAGCCGATCCCCCTCCGAACCCCCAGCTGTGCTCTGAGGCTGAGACCAGAGTCTTTGCTCCAGATGTTTGCTCATGTGGGTCACTGGGGCTTCCCCAGCCCTCCCCTTCCTCCACAGAGCTCACGCAGCTGGGACTCAACCTCCTTCCTCCAGGAGTATCCCCAAGAGGCTGCAGGACAGAGCAGGTGTCTTTGGTTCAGACAAACACCCTGCAGGTGCAGCTTGTCCTTTAAACACCTCTGAATGACAGGAGCCAGGGCTCTGACACTGCACTTGGACATGCTGAGGGGATCCTGCCCCTGTGTGTGACCTGTTATAAAACACTTAAAACTGGGAAGAAGCAACATCCACAGTGGGATTCCTGGGGGAAGAGGGTCAGCAACACCCTGGAGTAGGTGGCTGTCGTGGCACAGAAATTCCAGGGGGCATGGGAAGAACAGCGGGTGTCTCATAAGGGGCATGGCCAGCTGAGCCCCCTCCCATGTTCACGTAACAGAACAATCAGTGTGTAGAGAGAGAAACTAGACAGAAGGAAGGTGAAAGGCAATTCCAGAGGCCCTTGCCAGCTGTTTTGTCCTTTGTGGGAGGCTCCTGAGGCCAAAAGGAGGGAGGGGGCAGCATGAGAGGCAGCTCAGAGCAGCCTCGGAGATGGGAGAGGCTGAGGACAGTCATGCAGGCCGTTCTACATGAAAACAGGACAAAACTAGCCCCTGAGGAGCCACAGACCTTCTGGGACCATGTGGCCAACAGAGCTGAAATCCCAGTCACTGTGTTAATTGCAGGTGGGTGACAAACTTGCAGGGTGTCACCTCCTCCATGTTCTCAGTGAGACAGGGGCCATACAAATCAAACCTTCCAGGCTTCTCCAAAGAAGACTTGGCTGGATGTGTCCCAGCACCCGAGCAGTGCCCAGGAGGAAGTGGCCCCTGGTATCAGTTCTCAGTAGGAAGGGATGAAGCAAGAGATTGATGGTTGATTTTGGCAAAACCATTCCCAGCTGAGAGGATTCCAGCAGGTCTTTCCTTCCCCATAACTGCCAAGGGCTTAAGAATTGAGGGATCTCGGAGCCTCACCGGCAGGTGGGTCCTGCTCTCTGTACCCTGCAGGGTGCTTGGGATTGGAAGGATTAAGGTGAATCAATCCCAGCAGGTGCTGCCCTGGCTGTCTGCTGGCATTGCTGTTGAGTTGTACCCATTTGAGCCAGGCAAAACAACCTTGCCCTGCAGTTCCACCTGGCTCCTACCTGTGGCCCTGTGAGGGAAGGGAAACTGAGGCACAGAAAAGAAATTGGAAGCATCCCCTATACCTACAGCAGGGAACATTTCTCTGCAGCCATGAGATCACACAGCCCTGCACCCCTGGCAGCTGCCCCTGCTCAGGGTGTCACTGCCTGTGCCAAGGCTGACAGTGCTGACGCTGCTGGGATCCAAGGAGAGGAGCTGCATTCCTTGCACTCCTTCCCTCGCAGCTGCTGCCTGCCCGGCTCGGCCCCCAGGGGCACCCTGCACTCCTTCCACCCTCAGGTGTGGGGGGCTCTGGGCACGTAAGGGGTCAGAACACCAGCCATGGCACCCCTATCCCCAGTGCAGAGGGTCACAGCTGTTTGTGCTTCCAAAGGTCTGCTCCCCATAGGAAGGCTCGTTGCAGCATGCTGGCAGCAGGAGGGTCTCTGACCTGGGTTAATTAACCACCCTTGGGTGTCTCACTGCTGAGAGTTTGAATTTCCTCACCAAGCTGTGACCTGCAGTGACCCGAACCTCCTGGACCCAGGTCAGGGCTGTGTTTTGGGGCCAAACCATGCATGGAGGGGCACAGGGTAGGTGCTCAGTCACACCAGTCTGGGATGTTTGGTGATGATTTGCTTGAGCAGTTCCCTGCCACAATGGGACACAGGAAAATGCGGAAGGTACAGAAAATCACAAGACACCCAGTGTAAGGCACCCACGGGACACTCAGGAGGCCTCAGGATGTAACCAGAAACCTCCAGACTCTCAGTGCAGCCAAATACCCAAACATGGGTAGTTTTGGGACAGACAGTTCCCCTTGTAGGCTTCGACCAAAGTTTCACTTCCTCCAGCTGAGCAGTTCTATTTCAGCAAGGGACAGAGCTTCCTGCAGACCCTGCTGACACCAGGCTGTCATTGGGACAAGGATGCACATGCATGTGAGCAGGACTGTCCAGTCCTTGTCATGGCCAGCTCGCTGCCCTTAGCTGATGAGGGGATGGTGGCAGCATGTGGCTGCTTCAGTCCCTTCTCCAAAGTCACCACCAAGGCTATCAGAGACACAGGTCCCCCAGAATTACTGAATTATGACATGGTTTTGGAGGGACCTTAGAGCTAATCTAATTCATGGCAGGGACACCTTCCACTAGCCCAGATTGCCTCAAACCCCACCCAACCTGGCCTTGGATACTTCCAGGGATGGGGCAGCCACAGCTTCTCTGGGCAGCCCATGCCAGGGCCTCCCCACCCTCACAGGGAAGAATTCCTCCCCCAAATCCCATTGTGCTGCGTACAGCGGCACTCACTGAGGGCAAACGCCCCATGGAGCATTAGAGAACCGAGTATGCAAACACACCCCCAGCCCCCTCGCCGGCTGTGCCGAGCTGGAACCGAGGAGCGGCACCTCCTCGAGTGCTCTTGTGCTAATTGAGCCGATGCCTTTGGTAGCAAACACGGGAATTCTCAAGAGAAGCGTTTCCTCATCCCCCTCGTCACCCGGGTCGAGCTGTCCGGCAGCCCCCGGCTTCCTGCGAGGAAGTGCCGAGCCCGGCTGTGTCAGCTCGGCCGCTGCTCCCCGCCACAGGCGGGGACAAAGCTGGGCCAGGAACAGGGAACAATTCCCAGAAATGTGCCGGGGGGAGGGACCATCGTGAGGAGAGCGAGGGGAAAGAATGCAAGAGTGAGCTAAGAAGGTGGTGGTGTGCTCAGCAGAGCTCAGCCCGCTGCAGCTCATCTCTACAGAGCTAGTTTTGGCCGATGACCAAACGCTGAATAACCAAGGATTTTGGTGTGAGTTCACGGAGTTCAGCAGCCATGGGGGAGCAGAGTGAGCACGGCCGGAGCCTCAAGCTCCCATTTCGGGAGGTGCCAGACAAGTTCCACAGCTTTCAAAGGGCAGCACTCAAACACCCTGTTAGGCATTTACCATCAGCTGGGCTGAAAAACTACATTTCCTCTCCTTACAGACTTGGCTCTGCCAGGGAGAAGCCCAGGCTCCTATCAGGCATTCCCAAATTCTCCTGACAAAACTGAATAATCAGGGCTGGTCTCTGACCTGAAAGCCCAGTCCTAGACAGACAACTGGAAAAGCACACAGATTCCCAGAAGGAATCAGCATGGCTATTGATGGGATTTTGTTAGTCTGAATTTTGGAAATCTCCCCATTCCAGACCTCAGCCCATGCTCAGCTCCGAGCAGTTCTGTTCTGTGGTCTCTTGGTGCAGCATCAACACCTGCCCATACCCAACACAGTTCCCGAGGGATCCCGGTGTGGAACAGACAATTCCCCTTCCCCACATGCTTTGGGGAGATGGGATTCATTGTCCTGCTTCCCAGATGGAGAAATTCAGGCAAAAGTAAATAAGTGTCTGCTTAGAATTCATTTAATGAGCACATGGCAGAGCCAAGGAGCTTCCAGGAGCCTTGGGATTTAACCCTTTCTGCTCTGAGATGGTGGGGAGGGCCCAGAATGTGGCTTCACCTGCAGAAGCACCTCTGGAGCAGCCACTGAGCATGAGCCAAGCTGCCAGGATACAGCAGGTGCTCTGGGAGCAGAGCTTGGAGCCACTGGTGGGCCTTCCCTGGGGCCTGGGAGGCATCCTGGCTTTGCTAAGTGCTGATGCTCCAGTTGGCATCAAACCCTGCACCACACAGGTTCTGAGACCCTGTGAGCAGGAAGTCTTGGACACCCCCCAGGAACGCCCCGGAATTCCCTACAATGAGACCCCCAGGATGCCAGACCCCCTGACACTGGTGTGTTCCTCAGTGCCACAGGCACAGAGTCACCTTAGTGCACTCCAGCACCACATGTCACCTCCACGGCCAGCACAGAGTCACCTCAGCACACACCAGCACCAGATGTCATCTCTGTGACCGCATCTCTGCCGGCCACAGATTCTTCCATATAAAGCCTCGGCAGCGGCTGCTGCGTGTTATTTATGGTCCTCACACACACATGGAGCCTGGGGCCCAGCTGTGAGTTTTTCCCCCTACGAAACACAAACACAAGAGCTTCTCGTTTGGAATGGGCTCTGTATGGCCCCTCCAGCCTCATCTCTCTCTTGGGCTCCCAGTACACCTGGATTTGATCTCCAGCTACCTGGACATCTATTGCCTGTTCTGTGTTTCTCTCTGGCTCTGGAGCAGCCAGGAGGTTGATGGAAGCAAGCTCTGGAATGCCAGCAAGCAGCTCTGCATGACCTGGACATTCAGTCCACTTTTTAGGTCACTTCTCTGTTATAACAAACCCTGACCCTCTGCCTGTGCCATGTCCATGGCTCAACCAGCCTTAAATCAAATTGTCCCTTCCTCTCTCCAGGTGCTGACAGAGCCAGGCCAGGCAGCCGGGCATCCAACCACGGTCTGTCAGGAAATTACCTCCAGTGAGGGGAGAAACCCAGAGAGACCAGGATTTTATCCCAAATTCCCTGAGTTGGAGCAATCCCATGCCTACTTGTGGGCACCAGTCTGCCCAGTGCAGCTCTGGGATGTCACAGGGGATAGGAAGGAGGAGGGCTCTGGCCTGGGGAGTTCTCCCTGATGGATTTATGAAGACAAAAAGCACAGGGGGGGCGTGCAAGGACAGCCAGGTGCTGGCTCAGCCTGACAGTCACATCCGATTACCTCCAATGTCAACACCACGTTAAACCCCAAAGCCCAGCAAGGAGATGAGGGGCAGTGGAGGGGGCACGTCTTACAACAGGATGTCGATCCGGGATGAAATTTCCCCATTTTCCTCTTGGCATAGGGGAAAAATACAAGAGAGATCGACCTGTAAATGGCTCGATTCCAGTTGGAAGGTGGAGTTATTTCCAAAGAGAGAGTGAGCAAGTGGGAACAAGGCAGTGTTGGGCTCAAGGACGGAGGACAGGCACAGAAAGGAGCCGGCATTGCTGTCGCCGCGGCAGAAAGAGGGCTTAACTCTCGCTAAGTGAATCCTTTCGTGTCTCCACGCTGGGAAAATGTCTCCCAGCAGAGCTGTCTGGGGGAATCGCTGTCAGAGCCGACACCGACCCCGACCCTGGCCGGGTCCCGCCGGCGCCAGCCCGGGGAGAAGAGAAGCCCCCGAGGAACCTCCTCGGCCTGGCTGGCGCTGGAGGGGCGCTGGGAAGGGCCGGGGCTGCGCCTTTCATATGCAAAGGGAAGAAGGGGGGATGGGAAAGGAAACTGAAACCGATCCTACCTCCTTCTCCGAGATGTAAAGCTGATCTCCCTTCAGAACCACATAACGGTTTTTCCAGATTTCCCTAAAAATGCCTTTCCCGCAAAATTTCCGCACCCAGCCGACCTTCTCCGGCTGCACAGGTTGCTGGTTTCCATCCTGGTGCCCCTAACACAAAGCGAGAGGGAAGAAAATGGGGGAAAATGGGATTATTCTTGGTTTTACACTCCTTTTCTCCCCGCTTCCCTCTTCGCCCAACTTTTGTCACCCCCTCCCTCCGGCCCCTCTCTCCGCCGACGCCGGGACCGAGTCCTTCCCCGGGGTCACTCCACGGGGATTTTTGTGCTGCAGACACGAAGCGACAGTAGCAGCATCGGGAGGACGCTGCGAGGAGCGGGCAGGGTTCCCTCCGCGATTATATAAGACAGGCCGGTGTCTCTATCGCCTCATCCAACGGGCATTTACCCATGGAAAGGGGAACAGGAGGGGGATGGGCGGAATTTGAACCAGCTGGGTTTTCTTACTGCGGTGAAAATTGCATTTCAGAGCTTTTTACGAGCAATTTAATCCCAAGAGGTGAAATCTATGGTTGGCTCATATCAGAGATGTCTCTATAGGCAGCGATGAGACATCGCTGGGTGCAGCACACAACACGGCAAAGAGCGACGGATTGATGGTGCCTCCGGATTTTATCGTTTCCTTGTGTTCCAAGATGAAAACTGCCTGCCTACATCACCCGGTGTCTGTGGCGGGTGCGGGAGGCAGGAGGGGCGCCGGGCAGGGGCAGGAGCAGGGCCGGGCGCAGAGCTTGGGTCTCTTTGGATCCGCTTGGGGGTCTGTGCGCTTTTGCGGGGAGGGGGCAGAGGCGAAGCGAACAACCGGCCCCGGAGAAACAAGCCCCCCTCCCCAAAACATCCAGGAGCCTCCCTCGCCCTGCCTTGCCCCGGCGAAGAACCGAGTCTCTACTCACCCTTTTTGCAGAATTATTTTTTTTCATCGTTCCTTGATACGCCCGGAGGCGTTTGGGGGGGGGGGGTGGGGGGCGGTCGCAGAGGGGCTCCCGCGGCCTCCTGGCGCCGGGGAACACCCGGCACTGCGCCCGCGATCCGCGCTGCCTTCGCCCCGCGTGGCTCAGGGCCCTCTCCCGTTACACGGCGCCCAGTCCGGCGCTCTGAGCCATCGCCAGTGCCGCCGCCGCGTCCCCCCCCGCCGCCACCATCCCGCAGCTCGGGGGGCTGCGCTGGGCTGCGCCGGGCTCCCGAGCTCCATCTATAGCCGCGCGCCCGTGACGTCGGGGTTCGCGGCACGGGGCGAATCGCAGCCCACGAGGGTTTTTCTTCTTTGTCTCTGACTCACCGGGGACACGGCTCCGTGGGGCAGCGGGTGCGGGACGGGCGGTGCCTCGCCTGGTGTCCCCACCGGCGCCCAGCCGCATTCCCGGAGGTGTCACGGGTCACCGGGAAACTTCCTAGGAGAGGGAAAAGCAGCCGGGTGGCACTGGGAGGGTTTTCTCCCCTAAAGGTGTTCGGAAGTGTGAACAAATCCCTGTGGAGAGAGGAGCTGGGAGATTTCCTGGGGAGGGGGTTGGGGGAAGGGGTCGCTTCCACCACGGAGGGTCTGGCAGCCGAGATTCAGTTGGATTCAGAGCATGGCTTCCAAAAGTGAGGAGACACTCAGCTTCCTAAAAAATGCCCTTTTTTTTTGCCTTATTTTATCTGTCTCCTTCATGTCGTGCAAGTCCAGAACAGTCTGAGTGTGGGACTGAGGTAACGGATGGGATTTATGGATCAGAAATGGGTGAGGTAGAGAGAACATCAGAGAAAGGAGAAAATGGTTCTGTCCAGAAATAGATTGATCCATCATCCATCAGTGGATCCATCATCCATCAGCTTTCCAATGGCAGTGTCCATCCCATCCCAGCTTTACTGTTCATCCCATCACTGGACAACATTCCCCAGCCCAATTTCAA
The DNA here is from genome assembly GCA_024734555.1 of Trochalopteron elliotii. Taxonomy (NCBI): domain Eukaryota; kingdom Metazoa; phylum Chordata; class Aves; order Passeriformes; family Leiothrichidae; genus Trochalopteron; species Trochalopteron elliotii. Next base: position 31,892 of record JANPWX010018880.1, read on the forward strand.
GTTGTAATTTCACCCCAGTACTCTGGAAATAATGCACGCAGAGTCCTGCGTAGGGATGTACTTGGATTATGGAGTATTTCCAGAACTTCTGTGAGTGTTTGTGTCCCATTCTGAGCATTGACATTTTTGCCATGAGCTGTGGATGCACTGGATACCTGAGAATACCTGGGACAGACACAAGTCACTCTCTACACCAAATCCAGGGGTCTCCTTTTTGTCCTGTGCCTGTGCAACCCTGAGCTCCATGGGACCCAGGACCAGGATTTGCCATCTCTGTGCCTCAGTTTCCCCTTTTACCCCATGTGGCCAAAGCTTGATCCAGGCAGGGCTGATGGCAGAGGGACAGGTGAGCCACGCCGGCTGCCCAGAGCCCCCAGTGTATCCCCAGGACACCACTGAACCTGCCAGTTTATTTAATGACATTTTGCCTACCAACCAGACTTGTCCTTCCTCACATCCTGTTTTTGGTGGCCAGGGCCTGCAGAGCACCGGCTGATGGCCAATACCAGATGGCACAGTGCTGGTGGCAGTAGGACAGCTCTGTCTTGTCCTTTGGATCCAGGGCCCACGCTCTTCCCAAATGTCCTCTGGTGCCAGGGAAGTTGCCCTGAAACCACAGCAGGTAACACACCTGCACACACCTCCCCATCCTTGGGAGCAGGAATTCAGCTGCAGTTGGAATCCTCAGGCTGTTCTGACAGTGCGACAGTGAGTCATGCTGTGAAGGATGTGACCAGTGATTCAGAGATGGAAACATCAACAATTGACATGGGAGGAAGGAGATAGGAGGGAACCCGTCTCCCATTTCTGTGCCAGAAACAGGCGGCTGCACTTCCAGCAATGAGGCCGACCCTGGAGGTGACATGGTCTGTGCAGCTTCTCATCCCCATCCCTGTCCCCATCCCCATCCCTGTGGGCACAATGAAAAGCCTCTCCAAGGTGTGTTTGTGTCTTTCCTTATGTTCACGTGGCCCCTTGGCTACCCCTGGCCCTGATGCTGTAGCTGCTCCTTGTACTGATCCATAATAAACAGTTGCCAAAATTGCATCTTCTTGCAGAGCACATCAGCAAACTCTTGGTTTATTTACGTATTTAACGTATTTACGTATTTAACACCCCACATTTAACACAGCATTTTGCCTCTGGATATCAAGTGTGAAGCTGCTGCCTGGAAGGTGAGCAGAGTTTAATTAGGACACATGCTTTTCTGTGTCTCTGATGATAATGACAGCGCTGGTGTCTGGGAAAGGAGCTGCTGGAGTAGTGGATGGAGCAGGGGACTGCCCAGGATCCTCTGACTGCTGTGACTCAGCTCCCCTCTGTTGGGGTCTCAGGCTCTCAGAGACCTGAGTCACCTGTAAAGGGGAATTAATTTGTGGCTCTGCCTGTCCCAACAACCCAAAATTCACCAAAAAATCACTGTACAGGTGCCCACCCACACCTAAGTTCTACCCTTAGCTGTGGGCAGAGAACCCCTCCCAGCACAGGTTGTGTTCTCCTCTCCCTTCCCCCAGGAGCTGCCCAGGACCCCCAGGGCCAGGTCCCCTCCTCCCTGCAGGGCTTTGCTCTCTCCCACATCAGTGGGACTTAGTTGTGATGCCAAGATAATTCCCAGGGATTTAGGAGCTCATTTCATTTGATCTGGCTTGTTAATTCCCAATCAAGTGCTGATTAGAGGCTAGGGAGCAGAGATGGAAATGGACTTGCAGGTTCTTTGGTGTGGTCCTGGAGGGGAGCAAAAGCTCTCGCAGAGGCTCAGGCTGTAACTGCACCTTGTGGCATTGGGAAAGGGAAAGTGGGAATCATCTAGCAGACAGATTTGGCCAAAGTGGGGGATTTAATAGGATTCAACATATACAGACAACAGAGCAAAGGGCTCCTGTGCCCATCAGCCGCACCCCCAGCATGGGGTGGCATCGCTGGGCTCCTCATGGGACTCATCCAGTGTTTCCGGGTAAAGAGCCAGGAGCTGCAGGGATTCAAGGGCTTTCCCAGACTCTCCTCAGGTGATAATCCCAGTTTTGGAGCTGTTTGTGAGGGCACAACGAGGAGCTCCAATGGGGGACAAACCTTGCCGTTGGGCTAGTGCCAGCTCCAGCATTCGCTGCCGATCTCAGTGTGGAGGGGAAGCTCCAGCTGCAGGGCAGGAACATCCTGCTCTGCTGTGGGAAAGCTCTGAACATGCAAAAAAGTACTCATTCCTTCAGGATTCACCGCCGGCTGCTGGACCTTGGTGGGACTTGGGAGCTGTCAGTGCTTCGACCGCGGAATCCTGCGGCTGTGACCTCCTCCAGGAAGCTGCCACAAAAGGTTCAGGTCAGTGGAACAAGGGCCAGAGATCTGCTCATGGCACCCTGATACTTGTCTGAGAGGTGTGCAAGGCCAGAGGGGCTGTGACTGTCCCCAGCACAAATCCCAGGCCTGCTGGCATCACACAGCCATGGCTGGGAGCAGCTCCCAAAGCCAGGAATGCTCCCAGCCAGAAGGATGCTGCCGGAGGATGGTTCCTCTGGCAGTGAGACACCACGGCCATTCCCAGGCTGACTCATCCTTCAATGTGCTGATCAGGTGATCTCAACAGCAATGCTTTAAAAAACACCCAAAAAGATAAAGAAATACAAACTAAGATATGCCACAAATCCTACAGAAATGGGATTCCCCTGAACTGGGGCTGGAGCAGCTCTTCCTGCCCAGGTTGTGAATTTTGAGGGGTTTGAAAAATAGTAAAACCCTAAAATCCCCTAATAGCAAAACCCTGCAGCAACACCCAGATCTGAGTCCCACTGGATGCAGCTGGGAGGAGGCACAGCCAGGACACTGCCCACGGTGGCACCAGCTCTGGCACAAGCTCTGCACCTGGCTTTGTGTTCCAGTCTGATCTCTCTCTCCTCCAGGTTATTTTTAGGCACTAGAACCAGGCAGAACTGAGCTCTGGCAGGGAATGACTGGTGTTTTTAGGGTCTCCTGGTTCTGTGCTGTCTGGAGCAGGTTGTGCCTGTGACGAATGACACCTCAGGGTCCCTTGGCATGGCCTCTCTGAGCACATTCCCAGTCTGGAGTGACTGGAGGCAAGAGCCCAACTCCCACCTGCCCTCCAGGGATGAGCTGCACCACAACACAAATCCTCCCTGGTGAGGATGCTGTTCCAAGGGCCCTGCAGATCTTGCAGGAACAGGTGAGGACCCAGCACAGGCATCTGTGGGTACCTCCACAGCTGGTTCCACCCAACCAGGGCCTGGAGATGGAGCTCCCAGGAGAAATGAACCTTGCGCAGTGAGGAGGGTCCCCAGGAGGATCCGGTGCAGCCACTGCAACTGTAACTGGGTAACTGGGTCAGGCCCCACATCCTGGGATTAGTCCCAGCAGGTTCGTGCTCAACCTGCCCAGGATGAGTCAGCCCCAGCACCAGATGTTCCTGGCAACCCTTTTTATCCGATTATTGATCCTTTGTAACCCTTTCTTCTTCAAACCCTGTGGAATTGCACTGGAATCCCTAGGAGCAGAGCAGATTCTCCATCCTTTGGGCCACCCCTTTGGGCCCACAGATGTTGGTCCCAGTTCCAGCAGGGAGCAAGAACAATGGAACCAGGATTAGGTGCTTACACGGCTGCTCGGCGCATTAACACCCAAATCCCCTTGTTTCTGGTGACATATCTGCCCTAATCCCGCGGGAATCAGCAAGGCCGTGGATTACGTGAGGGGTTGGGACACACTAAAACCTGCCTTTCCTCGTATCAGACACCTCACGGATGTGCTGAGATATCCCTGATCCTAGGGCACTGTACTGGAATTGTGGATAACAGTGGACAGGAGACAGTTTTATTGTCCTTCCATCCTCAGGGAAACCTTATCCAAGGGAAAATGGATCATTTGGGACAGAGCTGTTTCAGAACAGGCGCTTTGCTGTCCCCTCCCAGGCAGGACCCTGCCACATCCAGCCCCATTCCAAAGCACCAGCATTTTCCCTTTCTGCCTGCCCCCCCCCCCCCCCTTCATTCTTTGAAATGCAAATTTGGATACAGAATCCCAGTTTTTCTGTGAATAATTCAGGGACTGCACAGCAGCAGGGCCCAAACCAGCCCGGATGGCTCCTAGCAGCACCAATCCAAGTGGAGCCACTGATGGAGCTGCAGACCCTGAGCTTCAGCAGCAGCTCAGGATTTTCTCACCATCCCACACTGAGCACAGGGAATCTGGAGAGAATTCCTGCTCTCCTGCCTGGTCAGCAGCAAGCTGTGCCAATGGGAAGCAATTCCCACTGTGGCCTCAATTCTTTCCTGTGCCCAAAGTGAGTAATCTGGGTTCAGGAAAAGTTATTTGTATTTATAAACCAGACATTTCTCACTGGAAATTCCATACTGACAGGAATCTTTGCCCACCTTCAGCAAAGCAGTTGCAGCTTCATTCAGTGCTGCATTCTCATGTGCTGTTCTGGCTTCCCAGTGTTATGAACTAGAAAAACCCTACTTGCCTGCCCTGAAACTCATGGAAATGCAAGTTAAACCTCAACCTCAGGGATCTGTCCCTGAGCCACCATCAGCAGAGCTGGGTCTGGAGCACTGACACCCATTTCCATGTGGGGATCCCAAATTCCTGCTGTGCCAGCAGTTTTACAGGCAGGATCTGCAGAGAGGTGGATTTTACCTCCTGGTGTTGTGGATGGTGGTCCCACCCAGGACGATGCGGACCCCGGGGTTGGAGCGGTTCAGGTTGAACACAGCCAGAGCCTCCTCGTAGGTGGCTCCTCCGATGAGGAATACGATAATGTCCTGAGGCCTGGGATAAAGGCATAAATAATGGAATGGTTTGGGTTGAAGGGACCTAAAAGCTCATCTCGTTCACAGCAGGGACAATTTCCACCAGACCAGGTGGATACAAGCCCTGTCCAACCTGGCCTTGGACACTGGGATGGAGCAGCCACAAATACTGAGCTGGATTCAGACAAAGCCAAGGATAAATCCTACACCTTGGAGGCAGTGACCCATGATCCAGAGGGTGCCTCCTCCAGACCCTCCCTCATGCCTGTGACATGCTGGGCTCAGAGCTGAAAACAACCCACTGAATGCCCCAAAACCTCTCCTCTCCTGAACTTTCACCCACAGCCCTGAGCAGCCTCCAGCAGCCCCACCCCAATCCCTGTGGATCCACACGCCCATGTTTAATGCATGATCTGCTGGGGCTGGAAATCAGGATCGATTCCGGAGTCAGGCAAGGACACGGTGCTGCCTTGGAGCTCGGGGCAGCTCATGCTTGTGACTGATCAGGAGCTGCCAGGATTTGTGCCTCAGTTCACCTGACAGGACATTTCCCAGCCAGCAGGGAAATGTGGGATGGTAGAGAGAAGCCAAGCAAGAGGAAGGGGGGAAAGGAGGGAAGCGCATTCCTCCATCCCAGCACAAACTCAGGTGTGCTGTGCACGTCCTGCTTTGAAGTGAGCTTGCTCCTCCCCTCTCCTGTAACCATCCTCCCAGTCCCCTGGAAGGACCAACAGGAATTTCTTTCTTGGATCACTTCATGGACAGCGTGACCTGGAGAAAAGCTGCTCCTGCCTGATTGGGACACAGGCACAGAGGGAGCATGTTGGCCACTAGATTTCCATGGAACACCACATCACTTCCTCCCTGCCCAAGGGGATGTGGGAAAGCAGGGAAAACACATGGAAAAGGTACTGCAGTCCTTTCCCAACACGACCTGTATCACCACTAACTACACAAAGCCTGTGTCTCCTCAGAGTCTGGGTTAGGTTTGCATGACCCTCTCCAGCAGGATCCCGTTTCCATTGGGAACAGTACTGACTCGGGCATGGGAGCTGCAGCTGGACTATTTTTGGCAGTCCCCAAACACCAGACAGCACAGCCATCACAGAGACAGCTCTGATGAGCGAGGGCTTCATCCTTCACCTGAGCCTCCCAATGGGAATGGCACATCTGAGCCAGCAAGAAAAGCCAGGATGAGACATATCCAATCCTGGGAGTCTGCTCCAGGGAACATTCTCAGGGATATGAGACCTCCACATCCATGAGATTTCTGTACCAAGCCCCAGTTCTGTTCATCATCAGTCCAACCCCACTGTGGGGACAGCACCAGGGACACCAGGGATGTCCCAGTGCCAGCTGGTGTGTCCCAGTGCAGGCTCTGCCCCAAAGGCCCCATGTACCTGTCCCGGAGTGTGTTGGGGCCCAGGTAGGGATACTGGCTGTCCTTGAGCTTTCCCTTGATGAGCTGGTCCAGGGTTTCCTGGAGCAGGGGCTGGTGCTGGGTGTACACGTTCTCGATGCCCTGCAGCCGGAGAGAAGCTCTTTAGGAAGTGACCCAGCAAGGAAGGAGCATTAGCAGAGGCACAGCAGGTAGTACCCCTGAATTTGGGATTGAGAAGCTCTCCAGCTCATTGTTCTCAGTGGAATCAGGCCCTAAAGCCACTGCCCTCTCTGTGAAACCCCAGTCCTGAGCCAGCAGCCCACAGATTCCTGCCAGCCCTGCTCCTCTGGGCTGCAGTTTTGGTTGAGCCTGTCCCCGTTTCCCCCAGGGCAGCTCGGTACCTTCAGGCCTTTGAGGAACTGCTTGGTGATGGCCACAGCATCCTTGGGGCTGAACAGGTCACTGCCTCGGGCCCGCTTCCCTCCATACTCCACCACGGCAGACACCAGCTGTGCAGGGAGAGGGCAGGAGCCCTGTCAGCCTGGGAGCTCCTTCCAGGCTGTGGTCAGGAGTCACTGCAGACACCCCGTGGAGGTGTGGAATGGGGACAAGGAGCCATTGGGAGCTGATCTCAATGGAGCTGCACATGGACGTGAGGGGGCAGGGCAGCAGCACCCCCACATCCCTCAGCCCGCCCCGACCCTCCTGCTTGAGGAGAGGCTTCATCTCCATTGCCTGCAGCAGCGACATCAGCTCCTCCACACGAGGTGACATCATCCCGCTCCTCCACCTCCTCCCCAGCTGCTCCTGGCACTGCTGCCTGTTCCCTCTCTGCCAGCTCCTCTCCATCCCCAGCCCTTCGCTGCAGCCACTGCCTGTGCTGCAGAAGCTGGGGAAAGTGGGGGAGGAAAGGAAGAGAGGAAGCACATCCCAGGCCCATGTATGTGCCACACTCCCCTCCCAGCAGGCTCCTGCCATCCCTTCGTTTTAAAATCTTTCCTAATATCACAGAATCACAGACTAGATAGGAGTGGAAGGGACCTCTGGAGTCCAATCCCCAACATCACTGATTTAGCACATGGAAATCGAGTCACTTATTTAAAACACTTTTTAAAGCCACACCCACAGGTCCCAGCCGAGCTAAAGAGCTCTGTGCAACAACACAGCCCCGGGCTGACCCGCAACAGGCAGGTTTCACCCCAAAGAGCAGCGATTCCCTCATCCTGTGGGACATGAGGGCTGCCCCCGCCCAGCCCAGCCCCACCCCGGGGTTACCTTGCGGTACCTGTCGGTGCCGCCGCGGCCGCGCAGCTCCTCCAGCAGCGCCGGGAGGCCGCTGCTGCCGTGGCGTTCGTAGCGCAGCGCGTAGAGCATCACCAACCGTGCCGCGTCCAGCTCCGACACCCGCGGGCTCTGCAGCAGCCGCCGCACGCTCTGCGGGACACACGGCACCTCAGGGACGCGGGGCCACACCGGACTGCTCCGGCGCCCACAGCCTGAGGGGCACAGAGGCAGACTGCCTTCAGAGGTGTCACTGTCTTATCAGTCATTTATCAGTCACTTATCACTGTCGCTTATCAGACTGGTTTCACTGGTGTCGCTGCCCAGCAAAAACAGTGCCACAGGAGCAATGCAAGAGAATTCAGTTGTGGCATAAACCCCACAGCCCGGCTCCTCAGATGTTCCACAGGTGGATTTACTGGAGTACAAGTTGGTTTTGGGTCTTTCCATTGAACTCGGAACTCACAACCCACCTCTGATGGGTCCTGAGCCCCTTGTGGTGCTGCAGGAGGGGGAAGTTGTGCACAGGCACTTTGAGACACCTCCAAGCTCTCCCTGGGTCTTTCCAGCTTGAGCAGAGCCACCCCACAGGTTACACCAGTATACTGGCTCTAAAAAACCCCTCAGACAATCTCTCCAACTTCATTTCCTTTTTGGAAGGTGCAAGGCAGAGGCATCAAAGTCTCAGTAAACCTTTGGATGTCAGATGTGGAGGAACAAATTGCACATTTGGAAGCAAAGGAGGGAAGGAATTAAAGCATGGAAAGAGATCCCAACTACAGGGAAGAGCAGGGATCTGTTATCACTCCTGCTGCTGGATTCACCACGCTGGCCCAGATGTTTGTTGGCACCAATTTGACTAATGCTGACTAGTAACAAAAACACAGCATAAAGTCCTGGCTGTGAGGAGGATCAAGAGGAATTTCACCATTCAAGGTCAGGAATTCACCTGTGAGGGGAGGGCCAGAGCCCCAGGGAGGTTCCTGTGCTGGCAGTGCCAGGACCAGCGGGAAGCAGAGAACAGAACAGCCATTGTCCATGGGAGGAGATGGGATTCCAACCCTCCATTCAGCTCCCAGGGCTCATGCTCTGTGTCAGGGTTAATGAGAGCCCAGGGGAGGAAGAACCTAAATGTCCTGGACTGGGAGGCCCAAGGCCACCAGAGATTCAGCAATCCCTGAAGTGACATCAGGGGAGAACAATTCCACCCTTATTCTGGACTCTGGCTGCTGCTTCTTTTCCTGTGGCCTTGCCCCTCTCGCTGCCATTGGGAGCTGCAGCAGGGACAGCCCAGGGCAGGGTGGCTGCAGGGACAAAGATCCCACTTACAGGGGTTTGCATTTACTTCCAAGCTGTTGCATATCTTCCAGTGGCCTCAGTTGCTGGAAATACAACAGGGCTCTTCAGGCACAGGGCTGGAAGGAAACTGAGGCAGCATTTCTGCTGTAAAACTGCAGAAACACTGTGTAGACCAGGACCAAGGTGACCCCAGGAACACCAGGATTCACCTGGCACCACCTCTGTGCTATGTATATTCCATGAAAAATCATGGCTTATGGTGTAGGGAGGGAGCAGGCTGGGAATATTTGACTTTTAAACTGCAACAACCTGAGCTGGAGACAGTGATACAGCATGAGGACCTCAAAGCCTGCTTCCAGCAAACACATTTCTGGCTGCATTCCCAGTTCCATATTCAGTCATGTAAATCCTGCCAGATACCAGCTATGGAATCCCATCCCTAAACTTACTGGTCCATAGGGAAGCATCAGCCCAGGGGATAGGAGCACATTCTACCTCTGAGGACAGTCCAGTGTTATCCCCTCGGCCCCCACCTGGAGTTCAGTCACAGAGGTGGGGAAGAAATTGATCTCAAACCTGGTGGAGATGCTTTTCCTGCTTTGCCCAGTCCCTCTGCTTGCCCAGTGCCATGAAAGGGTCTGTTAAATGTTGGGAATCCCTCTCTGCTACCGAAAATCAAGGAATCATTTCTCAGAAGTGAGTGGCTGCTCTGACCCTGCTCTGAGCCAGCCCCATCCCAAAGCTGCTGTTGAACACCAGCCTGAATCCATGACCACTGACTCTGCCAGACCCTGCACTGGTCATGGCACAAGGGGCCATGTTCAGCTATCACAGAGACTCTCTCCAGCTTTTCCAGGCCTCTCTGCCAAAGAAATCTTGGATTTAAGAGACTTTCCATGGTTTTTCTTAAAAAAAAATAGGTAAAGACAATTCCATGGATTCCAGCTCTTCTCCTGCCCAACAAACACATCAGCTCCTGCATGGTGTCTGAGGCTGTTTTATCCTGGTGCCTGCCAGAAGCCAACTGGCTGAATATAATGAAAGAATGTTGGATTGTGGGATATAAGGACAGGATTTGCAAAGATGCTTCTCAAGCCAGTTATTAACGATGACTCATTCCCATCTGAGCTGAGCACTGAGGAGCAATTCCACATCCAGTGTCCCTCCCTGCAGGGTATCCACACACAGAGCACCCACTGCCTCCCAGCATCAAATCCCCGCTCCCAAGGGAGTGATGGGATGAACCCACCCCCCCAATCCAAAGCCAGGATGAGTACCTGGAGGGCACTGGAATGGTCATTCTGGCAGGCCAGCTCCTGCTCCACCTCTGACACCTCCAGCAGGTTCCGCTCTGCCACGAGCCGGGACAGTTCCCCCACTACTGTCACGTGCTTGGACACTGTGCCTGACATCTTCTTAAACTGAGGGTAGTTCTCCACAAAGGCCTGTGATGGGAAACTGAGGCAGTAGGTGCTTCCAGGGAAAAGCAGGAGATAGAAGATGGGTGCAGCCAGCCATAAAATGTACAAACTCCCAGCAAGCCAAGTCCTGTGCAGGTGTGCAGAGGATCAGATACCTTGATCCCGAGAGCCCACAGAATTTCTCTCCTCTCATTACCAGGAGATTTCTGGGAGGGATGTACTTTTTATTTACTCCTAACATTAAAGGATGGGACACAGCTGGGATGGACTTTGTCCCTACCTTCATATCTGCGATGGACTCCAGCTTCTGCTGCTCCTTTGGCTTCCTCCTCTGGAAATCCTCCATCAGGTTCTTGATGTTGGTGCCAATCTCGGCAAAGTTCAGGTACATGTTCTGTGTGGGAAAAAATGGGAAGCAGAGGGAAACTCACTTGAGAGAGTCTTGACCAAGGAAGAGCCTTGAGCAGCTGGGAGAAGGTGGCTCCATTCCCCAAAATCTGCAGCAGGCTTTGAAATCAAACTACAAATAAGGGCACATTATCTCACATCAAATGTCACTGGTGCTGCACACTGACTGTCACGAATGGCACATCCCCACCCTGAGGCTCAAAGTGATCAGGAAGCTCCTTTCCCATGGCAAACCCCCAGATCTGGGTGTTGGTGAAGCCCCCCCCCGGGACACCTACGTTGGCATAGAACTCATCGTTCTCAGCTGACAGGACGACCTCCCGCAGGTCCTTGCTGATCCCCGGCACCCGGGACAGGTCGATGCGGTTGTTGTTGATCCCCAGCAGTTCATGGACCATGGCCTGGTACGTCCACTGCCAGGGGACAGAGGAAGGCAAAGGGATGACCTTGTTGAGACACAGCACTGGGAAATCAATGGCCTTCAGCTGAACCCAGCCAGAGCTGCTCCTGCTACCCCAGGACACACAGCAGAGTCTGGGTGTGTGTCCCTCAAACCAGCCAGGACATTCCAATGAAAATAAACATCACTGATAAATCATCAGATGGGGCAACAGTGCAGAGGGAAATCACCCCCCTCCAGGGCCATTCCAGAATCACAGTATCATGGAATGGTTTGGGTTGGAAAGGACATTAGGGACACCTCCCGCCAGATCAGGAATTCCTGCAGGTATTTCAAAAGAGACTGAAGAGGGATGGGGATTAACATTCCTGTTTCAACACCTTTGTTGGCCACCAAAACTCCCAACTTTCTGCCCAGGCAGGGAGAGGTCCCACAGTTCCACTGCAGAATTCCCTACATGCTCCACTGGCAGGAGCATTTTTGCATATCAGGAGTTTCTATTTTTATCCTGAGAAGTCTAATAATAACCCAGAGAGAACAGTGACAGCTGATCGGAGCCTTGCCATGCCTAACACTCCATTTACATCCCTGGGAATCTCTTTGGGATAGGAAATCCTGAAACAGCAGGATAACACCCAATGCTGAGCACAGTCCTAAACACCACAAACCAGGTGTGAGCTGGGCTGTGACAGCCACACCCCTCTGTGACACAGATGTCACCTCCAGCTCCTGCAGAACCGGTATTACAGCAGCTCTGGGGCTGCTGATCCCACCCAGGTGCAGCTCCTGATCCCCAGGTTCCAAGGGAACCCCACAGAAATGAAGGGAGACCAACAGATCCTGCCAGGATCTGCAGCACAGCATGGAACAAATAAATCCAACAGCTCCCAGCAAATCCAGCAGCCATCGATAACAGAGGGAGACTCAGCAGGGCAAGGTCACTCAGCAGCCATGTGCTGCCCACAGCCCAACAAACAACCCCTGGGAAAGGCCCTGCAAACACTGGGGCTCCAGAAGCCACATGGAAGTGTCAGTGGCCCCATTTTCCAGGGTGCTGGGTCCATCTGCCACCGAAGCCAGCACAAACAACCCCCACTCAGGTCTGGAAAACCTAGCCAGGGGATAAAAGAGGGATTTTGCAGGGATTGGGGGTGGGAAGCAACACTCTTCTCTCCTACATCCAACCCATGACCTGCCAGTCCAGCTGCTGCAGGACTCCCACCCCTGGCCCAGCCTGGCACACCTGGGTGTGACTCACCTGGTTCAGGAGGGGGGTGATGGCATCATCTGACCGGTCCAGGATGAGGAGCAGGGGAGGGACCTCGGTGCGCCGGAAATCAAACAGCTCGTACTCCTTTGTGATCACTTGCTGTGGAGAAACGGGGAAAGTCCCGCTTGAACACCTGGAAAAGGCTCCCTCTCAGTGTGGACTTAGGCACAGAGGGAAGGGAGGGTGAAACCCCAACTATGCTGGGTTGTCTGCACTGCCAGGGAGGAGGAGCTGAAGGCCGCAGAGAACTGGGACACTGCTCCCAGGAATGCTGTACTCCAGCTACTGCTCTGGGAGCAGAGCGGGACAGGACCTGTCCATTGCTGCTCTGAAGTAAATGATGGAATTTACAGGAGTTGACTGAAAACAGGTGTTTCTCCCCAGTGGATCCACATGTAAAAAACTACCCAAGACTGAATTTATCCCAAAGGGATGTGCTGTGGGTTCCTCTCACCTTCACACACTCGGCCAAGCGCTTTGCTGGCTCCGAGGAGAGCTGGTACCGGATCATGGGGCACTTCTTCAGGGAGAGGAGCAGAGCAGTGAGCCCCTGGGTTGTCCTGGTGAGCTGAGCCGGGTCCCAGCTGCGGCCCTGGAAGGAAAGGCTGCGCCTCACAGGGATGCACTGGTCCCAAACTTTCCCACATCCTTGTTTCCAAGTCCTGAAGTCTCACAGGAAAGCACAGCTGCACTGGGAGCAGCAGGTACCCAGGGGCTGAACGTGAACTCCCTGGTGTTCCTCTCCTTGCCAAGACCCATTCCCCTCGCGTGGCTCCTCCAGCAGCCCCCCATAAACCCCCTGGTTTATGAGGGCTAAGCATTACCCAAGGCAGGGACAACTCGCCATATTCCTACCCGACAGCAGCCCAGGAGGTTGAGGGAGAAGACGTGTGGGTTCACTGCAATGTAGTCACCGTAGAACTCCTGAGGAGGGGAGCAGGACAGACCCTGGTCAGGGTCTCTAACCCTGACCTCAGCCAGAGCCATGTGCCAGCACTGGCCACCCAGCCCCAGCCACCACCTGGACACACTGGCTCAGACCATCGTTCCTTCCTCCACCCAAAACCCCTTCAACCCCCACAACCTCGCTGACAACTCCCCTCCCATTTGTACTGTGCATTGCTCCAGTGCCCAGCTCTTCATCAGCACCACAAACATGGAATTGTGGAATTACTGACTTTGGAAAAACCCTTTAAGACCATCAAGTCCAGCCACCCCTCCAGCACTGCCAAGGCCAGCACTAACCCATGTTCCCAAGTCCCACATCCACATGGATTTGAACTTGGCAGCACCTTGTGAGATACCAAGAAGAGCAGCAGCTCTGAGAGCACAGGGCACAGAGAAATGGGACCTTTTCTGTCTTTTACCTCTTCATCCCACATTTGTGTCCATCCCTCCTCCTACCCAGGCCTGTCATGTGCCAGTTGGGAACCACAGCCCTCCTGCTCCCAGTGTCTGGCAGCCTGGACTGTCCCTTTGCTTTTGGGTTTAGATCTACCTAATACATCCAAACTTCACCTGGACTTCAGCCACGACCTCTTGCTCATCAGCCTCAGCCAAGGCCTTCACATCGCTCTTGCTGATGACGTTGCTGAAATCTGGAAGGAAACAGGGAAGGGACAGTGGGGCTCCATGCAAACCCTGTGGGACAGCATAGTCTGATCCCCTCCAGAGCAGGAGCAGATCCCACAGAGACCCTCTAACACTGCCCCTGCAGGTGCTGGAATTCTGAACCACCTCCCAAGGATGCTCTGAACTCATTCCCTGCCCATTTCCCCAGCGCCTGGTCCTGCTGCGTCCTGCAGAGCCACAATGACATCTAGAGGCCACTCCACCCAGTTCCTGGGATCCTACTGACTAATTCCTGGGCTGGAGGACTGGACTTCAACCCCAAACCATTCTGCTTCATTTCCAAATTCATGGAGCATTCTGTGGCATAAGCAGGCCATGTGGGAAGCCCCTGTCTGATACACCCAGCACAGGAAGGTGTTGTGTGATCTGCACTGAGGTGTGGTGCATGTCCCATCCACACTGGGATGCGGAGCCTGTTCCAGATTTATGGACCTCCAGGACCCCTGGACTCTTCATACTCACAGATGAAGTAGACGCTGTACTTGGGCCTTCGCAGCTCCTGCACCAGGAGCTCCACGTTCTCCTGGATGGAAACAGCACCAGGGAGGGCAGAGTTAAGGAATACAGAATCATGGAATCGTTAGGGTTGGAAAAGTCTCTGAGATCTTGGTGTCCAGCAATTCCCCCAGCACTGCCAAGGCCACCACCGACCCCGTCCCCAACTGCC
>JANPWX010018881.1:0-12287 GCA_024734555.1 Trochalopteron elliotii
GGGGGGACAGGGCTGGGGACACTGGCCATGGGATTTTGGGATGGGACGTGGAGATGGGCATGTTGGGGTGAGGATGTTGGGATGGGGCATCAGGACATTGGGATGGACATGGGGACATGGGGACATGGGCATGGGACAGTGTGATGGCACACTGGCCTGGGGCCAAATCCCAAAATTGGACTTTGGGATGGGACTTTGGGGTGGGACACCTGGATTAGATGTTGGGACACTGGGATGGATGGGAATGTGTGCTGGGGGCACGGGGCTGGGACCTGAGCTGGGGACAGTGACATCAGACACCAGGCTGGGACACTGGGCTGGGAAACCAGGATGAAAACGTTGGGATGGGACACTGAAATGGGACATTGGAATTTTGGGATGTGGGGACTGGGCTGGGCCCTGAGGTCGAGGGGATATTGGGGTGAGACAATACAGAATCTTGAAGTGGACTGAGTTAGGAGGACCCTAAAACCCATCTGGTCCCACCCCTGCCATGGGCAGGGACACCTCCCACTGTCCCAGGCTGCTCCAAGCCCTGTCCAATCTGTCCTTAGACACTTTCCAGGGGTGGAGCAGCCACAGCTGCTCTGGGAAATCCATCCCAGGGCCTCCCCACCCTCACAGGGAGGAATTTCTTCCCAATATCCCCCTTAACTCTGCCCTCTGGCAGTGGGAAGCCATTCCCTGTGTCCTGTCCCTCCATCCCTTGTCCCAAGCCCCTCTCCAGCTCTCCTGGAGCCCCTTTAGGCCCTGCCAGGGGCTCCAAGGTCTCCCTGGAGTGAGGTGAGCACCCCCAGCTCTCCCAGCCTGGCCCCAGAGGGGCTCCAGCCCTTGGAGCAGCTCCGTGGCCTCCCCTGGACTCTCTCCAGCAGCTCCAAATCCTCCCTGTGCTGGCCCCAGGGCTGGAGCAGCTCTGCAGGTGGGGTCTCACCTGGATGGGGCAGAACCCCCCTCCCCTCTGCCCACGCTGGGACCCAGCCCAGGCTCGGGGGTCTCTGGGTCCTGTCCAGCTCTCACCCCCCAGCACCCCCAGCTCCTTCTCCCGGGGCTTCTCCATCTGCTCATCCCCCTGGATCCACCCCGGGGGTGGCCCTGGCCCGGGGGCAGCACCTGCCCTTGGCCTTGTTGGACCTCAGGAGGTTCCCACAGGACGCTGCTCCAGCTGGTCCAGGTCCCTGGGGGTGGCCCCGTCCTTCAGGGGTGTCACTGTCCCTCAGCTCAGTGTCACTGCCAAGGTCCCCTGGGTGTCACTAGAGGACACGAAATGAACGACACGCACACAGTCAAGGGCAAAAAGAGGAAAGTTTATTTTTCTACTTCAGTTTATATCGATTTTGGGCAATGACCAGGGATTGGAGGACTAGGTTGCCACCTCTCCAACCACACTGGTCAAACTGGAAGTTCATCAGTTGTCCCTGTTGAAGAGAGGAATGACAAACAAGAAGGACAGTTAGAATAACATCACTTTGTTTACATGAAAGTCTGTGAGAAGCTCCACACAGTCGAGTCGTCAGGGCAAAAAGAGGAAAGTTTATTTTTCTTCTTCTTTATATAGATTTTGGACAATGACTGTGGATTGGAGGACACACTGGTCAAACTGGAAGTTCATCAATTGTCCCTCTTCAAGAGAGGAATGACAAACAAGAAGGACAGTTAGAGCAACATCACTTTTGTTTATATGAAAATCTGTGAGAAACTCCACTGCAAAACTGCAAACACCAGAAGGCTGAAAAAGATCAGGGTGACACACCCTGGCTCCCTCAGTCAAGGGTGAAGGTGTTCCACTGGCCCCAGTGTGGACCCCCCATGGCCACGGGGACTCTGAGCCCACGACCCTCAGGATGTGACAATTCCACATCCCCCAAACATCCAGCGCTGGGATCCGCCTGCCCTAGGGGGGATGTTGGGGAATCCTGCCAAAGGTTCTGGGAAATCCAAATCCAGGGTTGAGGCAAACACAGATCTGCCCAGAGCAGGCTGGAAACAGCCCTGACCAGAGATCTGTGTGCTTGGTCCAGAGCCCTGGGCAAAGGATTGGCTGTGCTCACCTGGGTGTGAATGTTTGCCTCACACTCTGAGGGTCCAGCCTGGCAGAAAAGTGGCAATAATAATTTGAGCCAGACTGCTCTTCGAAGATGTTTTGTAAATCAAAGTGTGATAGATATGACTATAAATTCATGCAATTAAATATAGGAACTATAATAAATGTAGTAGATGATAGAACATATATTTTTGTAACCCTGTAAATGTAAAACTAATCCTGGTCCCCGGAATGGAGCAGGCGTTTTCCAAATACCAGGACATGCTTTGTGAACTGTAAATGTACAAGTGAACACCTTGATTTACACCAGAAAGGAGGGTGGCTTGCCAGGATGTGGCTCCTTGAGCTAATCAGATCTTGGGCACCTGGGCCATCAACCCACCATCAACACATCGATACCCATTTCGAGGGTGAACCCTGAATTTGAAGACATCATCATCCCAAAAGAGGATTCCCGGAAAATCCTTTCAGACATGGTCCAGTGCCAGGAAATCTGTTCAAGATTCATCATCAAGTGAAAAGACTGGGTTTGAATTTGAAGACACAATACCTCTGCTGCCGGGAGGCACAAAATACAGTATAAGAACCCAGACTCAGCTACCAGCAAATCGTGGAATAGTGCAAGGTAGCAGCCCTGCTGTCGGTCGTCTGCTTCACCCAACATTCAAATGTTGTTTTCGTGGCTGTCCCAGATAGATTTTAAAATGGAAAAATAAAATTTGTTCTTTCTATCCGATTGGCTAAAATTCATTTATAACAAAAGGTTTAATAAAGAAAAAATAACAAAGCTGTACAGAAAACAAATAATAAGCAGGGCACAGGTGCCTGAGAAAACCTCAGACACTTTGCTACAACATCTGGAAAAGCCTTTTCTTCTTTTTGTGCTCTTTCTTAAATACTGAATGTTTTAGGAGGGATAACCTGGCTTACAGCCAGTAAGATCACCAAAGGGTTTTGAGTTCCATTCTCAGAGCCCAATCTGTGCTGTCCTTGAGCCAATCCTTGTCAGGAGGGTGTGGAAGAATCCAGGTAAACTTCCTGTGATATATGTTTGGAAATAAATTCGTGTGTCAAGTATGTTATATGTTATAAAATAAAACTGTGCTACAAGTTTAGGTTTCCAAAAATTGTAAAGACGTTTCTAACTGCCGAAACCAATTTGCAACTGTAAGAATCCCAGACAATTGCAGGGCAAAGTCCAAATTTACAACAGAAAAGATCTGGAGATGCCTCGTCCATCCAGGGTGGGTCTGCCACTTCTGCCATGATCAACACCTGATGTGGATCCAGGAGAGGGGAACGAGCAGCAAGAGAAAGAAGTGTGTGAATATGCACAGTAGACAAAGACTAACAATAAAATTGCCTCAGGGAAGAAAAACTGTATAAAACCTGCCCCCTGAACCTAAGAACTTGTGAACGGGGAGGGACTGGCTCAGTTGTGGCCATCCCTGTGTTCACCCAACCTCAATACCCGGGGTCAAAGTTGTATTCTTTTATTGTGGCTGTCCCAGATTGATTTCAAATGGCAAAATAAAATTACTTTGTATTAAATTGGCTCCAAAACCTCTGTAACATTCCTAAAATGTCAGAGGTAAACTGAAACTCTTTCCCTATTTGGAAGCACCTGCTGGGGGTGTGGGGTGCATCACTACCCTGAACACCTTGCCTGTCTCTCAGAGGACCCTCCTGCCCTTGGGGCTGATGAGGGATGAAGAACAGCAGGTACCAACCACCCACCACCACAGCCTTGGCAGTGCCACACTGCTATAAATGCATATTATATAGTTGGATTTTCTCAAATATTAAAATGAATGCTATATGTATAATTGTACTGTATTACCTTTTATTAATAGAGATTAGAAAGGTGATAAATGTGTATTTTCTGATTGTAACATAGTGGTAACAGTAAAAAGACTAGGGTTTTTTTTTTTTCTCTTTGTAACATCTAAACTGACCAAACCAGAAGGTATAGGAGGTCATCTTGCATTCCTACATAAAGGCTGCTGACTTTCAGTTTCTTATCCAAATGAAGAAAACCAAAAACCTCAGGAGAAGAATTTATGAGACCCATGTCACCACATGAAGTGGAGCCACCCACAGATGGATGCACCAGATAAAATGATTGGGAGGGGATTTGAAACTGATCCAACCCAAAGAGAATGTTTGAATCATGCATTGGGATCTATTGAATATGTAACACAGCGATCCTTAAAACATAGGATTTGAAAGAGAAGTGTGTACTTTCTGCTGAGGCACTTTTTCCCTCTTTGGAAGCACCTGCTGGGGGTTTGGGGTGCATCACTACAGTCAGGATGTGAAGAAGGTGCCCTACCCCTGAGGCCAAGGAGAATGGTCCCACCTGGAGCCTCTGGCAGGAGGGACCTGGGGACACCCAAAGGTGACTCCTGGAATTCTGGATTTGGGGATACAGAGGATCCAAGGCCTGGAAAGAGATCTTAGCAGCCTGTGAAGGTGTTTGAGCTGCCTCAGACATGACTGGCACTGAAGTGCTGCTGCCTGTGGCACCCAAACTGCCAGGGCTGGGTTGGGTGTTCACAGGGAAAACGTTCCTCACAAACCATGCTGCTGATGGCAAGTGGAGCAAGTGGATTGCACTGATCACACAGCGAGCTCAGACAGGAAATCCTGATCCTGGTGTTACCAAAGGGGAGTTGGAAGAAATTAAATAATGTAGTAGTAGTAGTTATGCTAACGCTTGAAGATTGCCCTGTTAGAAGTAGGCCCGAATCCTGGGAATGTGCCATGGGAATGTACTGAGGTTCCTGAGGCTTAAAAGGCTTAGCTAAGAACAGAACAGGTAGAAACTGTTAGATGTTTCCATGAGATTAAGTTAAAGAATAACGTAGCAATGGGTATCTGGTGGTGGGAGTTTAACCACAGAAGCTAAACCACAGTCTTGGAGCAGACAACCATGTGAAATTTATGGCTTCAAGGAGTGTAATTTGAGAGATATATGTATCTATTGTGACTTGGGATGTGGGGTTTTGCACGTACACTAATGAAGTAATCAGTTGTAAAGGATATAAAAGCTGATTGTAAAATGAGGGTCTTTGGGATCCTGACTTGGGACACTAGTCCTCAGGTCCCCGGGCCCGAATAAAGCACTGCATAAATCAACTCTGTTGGTTTGTGTTTCACTCTGGGTATCGGGCAACACTGGGATCTTGGAAATCATCACCAACTGGCCTGAAGGTGAAAATTTCAAATTATTTTCATCAGAGAAGGTGCTGTGGAGGTCCCACCACATGACCAGCTACTGGAGAGTGACACACTCTCCTCACTGCTGGATCCTGCAGGGACCAGCAGGGGATGGAAAGCTGCTGTGCAGAGCCCTGTGCAGTGAGCTGGGAAAGCTGCTGAGGGATAAGGGGAATCAAGCCAAGGTAGCAGAGCTGGAAGCCCTGGATATTGCTGAGCAAGAGAAGAGACATGTGGATGATAACAAATGCTCTGTGGGTGAAACTGGCATGATGGAAAAAGGACAAAGGCCAGCTGGCAGCACAGAGGGAAACTCACCTGGGCTGCCCAAGTGTGGCAGGGCATCCCTGCAGGTGCAGGAGCTGACCATGAAAACTGTCGTGTGCCTGATGAGGAGCAGCACAACCATGGCCAGGTGGATGGGGCTGCCAAGATCCAGGTGTGACAGGGACATCTGGGCTGGCAGCACAAGGGACAGTCGCTTCCAGCCTGGTGTGCCTGTGATGCCTCAGGTCACTGGGGAGGAAATGCCCCATCGGGGAAGGAATGCACCATCCTGATGGGCTGGTGAGGGAAGGATGGAATTATCCATGGCTGCTGCATCCACAGCGATCCACAGCTGGGAAATGGGAGCTGCAACTGAGGAGGGTCCCTGTGGTCTGGGGGCAGTGACCCCAAATCTCAGTGTGGGGACACCTGGCAGGTTGATGGCATCACCTTGGAGCACCTCAGAGCCACCAAGGCCAGGGCCACGGGCTGCAATGGCAGGAGGCTCCAGGGGATGGCTGGGGATGGAGCCTGAGCTTCTCACCACTGCCAGTTTAGGAAGGACATTGAGATGCTTGAACATGTCCAGAGGAGGCAACAAGGCTGGTGAGGGGCTTGGAAAACAAACCATATGAGGAACGACTGAGGGAGCTGGGGTTGTTCAGCCTGGAGAAAAGGAGACTCAGGGGTGACCTTATCACTCTCTACAACTTCCTGAAGGGTGGTTGTAGACAGCTGGGGGTTGGTCTCTTTCTCCAGGCAGCAACTGACAGAACCAGAGGACACAGCCTTAAGCTGCATCAAGGGAAATACAGGCTGGATATTAGGAAGAAGTTTTTCACTGAAAGAGTGATTAAATACTGGAATGGCTATCGTGAGGAGGTGGTGGAGTCACCATCCCTGGATGTGTTTAAAAAGAGACTGGATGTGGCACTGGGTGCCATGATCTAGTTCAGGTGTTGGGGCTGGGTTGGACTCGATGACCTTGAAGGCCTTTTCCAACCTCCACATTCTGTGATTCAGTGATTCTGTGATTCTGTGATTCTGTGAACACCACCCTGGGCCTTGGAAAAGGAGTCCCATGGCGACATGGCAGAGCTGAAAGAACTGAGTCAGACAAGTGGGACAAATTTCAAGAATGGTCCCCAGGACACCTGGGGTGGGCTGGGGGTGTCACATTCCCTGTCAGGCTCCAGCCCTGGGAAACTGGAATGGTGCCACGGGCTGTTAAACACCACTGAAGGCAGTGCTGGTGGGACCCTCAAACCTGGGGATGTGCACTCAGGGAAGGTCACCTGGTCAGGGGACAGCTGAAGCTGCACCAGTGGAACCAGCCCTGCCTGGTGTGTGACCGAGGTGCCACAGAAGGGAACAAAGTCCCTGTGCTGCACGTGAGGAATGTGTTGGGGAAGAGAGTTTGGGTCAGTCCTGCCTCAAACGAAGGCAAACCCACCCTTTGGGATTGTTCCTGCTCATGGAGCTGGGTGCAGCTGGTGGGAGATGCAGAGGACAGGGAAACACAAATGTGCCTCAAGGGGCTTTGATTTTGGGGTGAGAAGAGCCTGGAATGTTGAGCTGTGTCACGTTGGCTGTGGATGACACTGGCAGTGTTTGCTGTGACTGCTGTGGAGGATGAGGATGGGCTGCTCCAGAGGCACCAGCTGACAGCACAGCAGCCCCTGTGTCCTGGGAGAGATCCAGGGTGGACACAGCCACAGGCAGGACTGACCCACCCCAACAGACACCTGGGACAGGCAGGGACTGTGGGGATGAAGGTCCCATTTGTGTAAAGACATGTTTATTCACTCCTGTGTGAATAAACATGGGTATGGTTGGGACATGTGGGAATCCAGGCATGATGTGGATGGTGTAGAATAAAGGACAAGTGGAAGCTGTGGGATAAGGAGTGAGTGGATGGTGTAGAATAAAGGTCTCTGGGGTTGCAATATGTAACCAAAAGTGTGTGTTCCATTTGTCATCTGTTGAAACCAGTTGGGTTGATCTCTTCTATGAGATTTATCTATCTCTTCTTTATCTCTTTATAAAAAAGAGATTTTATCTCTTTATCTCTTCTATGACCCTTCTATTCCTTATAACTCCAGCAGGGAGAGGGTGGGTGTGTTCTGTTAATGGGCAGCTGCTCAAACCAGGTGAGGTGTTTCTTTATCCCTTCCAGGACCTATCCCTCATAACTCTGGGGGGATATCTGCTGTTAAACCAGCTGGGACAGTGTTCTTTATCCCTTCCAGGACCCACCCTCCCCCCAGGGGATCTCTGCTGTCCATGGGCCATCCAGGCTCACTGCAGGGCTGAGACAATTCCATCATCCCACCCCGGGGGAGGAGCCCAGCATTCCCCCCTGGATCAAAGCTGGCATTCAGAGCAGCAGCACAGCCTGTGTGCACTGGATTGCCAGAGGGAGCCCAGACCCATCTCAGCACCACTGGACCCTTCTCCAGGATCATCTCTGCTCCACCAGAACCACAGCTGGCACTGCAGGAGGGCTGGACTGGGCTGACACCAGCACCCTGACCAGCAGGGTGTTGTCACCCTTGTCTTTTTCAGCCTTCTGATGTTTGCATTTTTCTAGTGGAGTTTCTCACAGATTTTCATGTGAACAAAAGTGATGTTGTAAAATGTTCCTCTTGCTTATCGTTCCTCTCTTAAGAAAGGACAATTGCTGGATTTCTGGTTTGACCAGTGGGTTTGGAGAGGTGTCAACCTCATTTGTCCAATCCGTGGGCATTGTCCAAAATCGATATAAATTGAGGTCGAAAAATAAACTTTCCTCTTTTTGCCCTGACCACTGACTGCGTGCGTGTCCTTCATTTCGTGTCCTCTAGTGACAGGGTGTCAGGTCATGTTCTGACTCTGTCAGTGTTTTTCTTTCTTTTGTTTGTTTGCTTTTTTGTACTACTACATTTTTAACATTCCTATTAAAGAACTGTTATTCCTACTCCCATATCTTTGCCTGAAAACCCCCCTAATCCCAAAATTACAATAACTCAGAGGGAGGGGGGTTTACATTCTCCATTCCAAGGGCAGCTCCAGCTTTCCCTGGCAAACACCTGCCTGTCCAAACCAAGACAAGAGGCAAAGTGGAAGGTGTGTAGTCAGGAACGAGGTGGATGGTGTGCAGTGAGGGGTGGAGAATGTCCTGGTTGTGGCCAGGACAGGGTTAATTTCTGCAAGGTGCAGGGGCAGGACCCCTGGGGTTGCTGTTCCTGTTTGTTTCTTTATCTCTTTGCTGTTTCCAGTAAATTCTTCTTTCCTCCACCTTTATTTTTCCTTTTTTCACCTTTTTTTCACCTTTTTTTTTCCTTTCTTCACCTTTTTTTCCCTTTTTTCACTGTTGCCTTTTGTGCCCCCAGCTGGGCCTGGGTCTGGTTTGGAGTGCTGGGGAGGGGGACACCAAATTGAGGACCACATCTCAGAGTTACTGACTAATCAAAGGGAAATTAAAGGATCAAACACCCTCCGTGTCCCCCACCCTCACCTTTCTCCAGGTGAAATCCCAGGTACAACCTGCAAATGAGGGCCCTCCCCCTCCTCCAGGTGTGTCCCCACCCTGGGGTGCTCCAGCTCTGACACCCCCTGGGGCACGGGTGGATTTGGGGTTGATTTGGGGTGATTTGTGATGAATTTTAGGGGATTTGGTGATTTGAGGTGATTTGTAGATGAATTTTAGGGGATTTGGGGTAATTTTATGGATGAACTTTAGGTGATTTGGGGCAATTCGTGGATGAATTTTAGGTGATTTGGGGTGAATTGTGGATGAATTTTAGGTGATTTGTGATGAATTTTAGGGGATTTGGTGATTTGGGGTGATTTGTGGATAAATTTTAGGTGATTTGGGGTAATTCGTGGATGAATTTTAGGCGATTTGGGGTAATTTGTAGATGAATTTTAGGGGATTTGGTGATTTGGGGTGATTTGTGGATGAATTTTAGGTGATTCGGGGTAATTTGTGGATGAATTTTAGGACAGTTGGTGATTTGGGGTAATTTGTGGATAAATTTTAGGTGATTTGGTGATTTGTGGATGAATTTTAGGTGATTTGGGGTGATTTGTGACCAATTTTAGGTGATTTGTGGATGAATTTTAGGTGATTCGGGGTAATTTGTGGACGAATTTTAGGACAGTTGGTGATTTGGGGTGAATTGTAGATAAATTTTAGGTGATTTGGTGATTTGTGGATGAATTTTAGGTGATTTGTGACCAGTTTTAGGTGATTTGGGGTGATTTGTGAATGAATTTTAGGTGATTTTGGGTAATTAGTGGATGATTTTGAGGTAGTTTTGGCTGGTGACGGGGTAATTCAGGATGAATTCAGGGATATTTCAAGGTGATTTTGGGGCAGTTTGGGGGTGATTTTGGGGATTACATTGGGGGTGCTTTTGGGTGGTTTTTGTGTGGTCTTGGGGACGATTTTGGGGTGATTTTGGAGGGGTTACTCAGTCCTGGGGAAGTTGTGGGGTGACACTGACCCCCTGCACTGGCCAGGTTGTCACAACTGTCACCTGAGGCAGGACCTGCCTCACCTGGACCCCACCCCGGCTTTATTCAAATCAAATCCTTGGTTTCAATTGTCTTTTTTCCCCACTTTTTTTCCCTGAAAATGGCTGAGGCTGGTACTACCTGGAGGGTGTGAGGGATGTGGGGCTGGACCCCCCACACCTGGGCAGATCCCTCACCTGGACACCTGCCCGGAGCCGCTTCAATCACTTCACATTTCCAGCAGAAATAACCAAATCTTTGCTTTTCTCCCCAAAACACGCAGCAAGGTCCCTTCCCCTCCCCCACCCCCCAGAGTTATTCCTTTATCCTCCAATTTTTCCATAATTAAATCTGGAATCCTTGATGACCTTCTGAGGTCGCTTCACACCTGCACACACCTGGAGGCAACACCTGTCCCAGGTGGGTGGTGAACACCTGGTGCCCTCAGAGCTCCAGCAATGGAGCATCCTGTCCATGCCAGGGGTCACCTGTGGGAAGGGCTGCCAGGTAAAGCACACCTGGGGCTCTCCAGGTGTTCTCTGTGAGGAGGGAGACCAGGTAAAGCACACCTGGGGCTCTCCAGGTGTTCCCTGCAAGGAGGGCAGCCAGGTAAACCACACCTGGGGGTTCTCCAGGTGTTCTCTGTGAGGAGGGAGACCAGGTAAAACACACCTGGGGGCTCTCCAGGTGTTCTCTGTGAGGAGGGAGACCAGGTAAACCACACTTGGGGGCTCTCCAGGTGTTCTCTGTGAGGAGGGAGACCAGGTAAACCACACCTGGGGGCTCTCCAGGTGTTCTCTGTGAGGAGGGAGACCAGGTAAACCACACCTGGGGGCTCTCCAGGTGTTCTCTGTGAGGAGGGAGACCAGGTAAACCACACCTGGGGGCTCTCCAGGTGTTCTCTGTGAGGAGGGAGGCCAGGTAACAACACCTGGGGAGTCCCAGATCGCTGCTTGTGTCCTCTTGTGGGAGTGGAGGGTGTCCAGGTGTGCTGAGAGGCCGCAGGTGCTCCTCACCTGTCCCTCACCTGGCCCCCTATTTCAGGATGATGTGGTAGCTGTCGGTGGTTTCGGCTGCAAAGGAAGCCCAAGGTCAGCCCAGAGCAGGTGAGGGAAGGTGGGGAGGGGGACACCTGACACAGGTGTGGCCAAACACAGCCCCAGGTACTCACACACCTTTCATGGTGTCCAGGACGAAGCAGGACTCATCCTGGAAGTTTTGGATCATCTGAAAAAAAACCCAAAACCCACAAATTTAGGGTTTTTTTGGGAAGGGTTTGGGCTCTAAAGGGCTGCAGGAGCCCAGGTGTGAGCTCAGGTGGGGGCTCAGGTGGGAACCCAGGTGTGAGCCCAGATGTGAGCTCAGATGGGAGCTCAGGTGTGAGCTCAGGTGTGAGCCCAGGTGGGAGCCCAGGTGGGAGCCCTGGTGTGAGCTCAGGTGTGAGCCCAGGTGTGAGCTCAGGTGTGAGCTCAGGTGTGAGCCCAGGTGTGAGCTCAGGTGTGAGCTCAGGTGTGAGCCCAGGTGGGAGCCCAGGTTTGAGCCCAGGTGTGAGCCCAGGTGTGAGCCCAGGTGTGAGCCCAGGTGTGAGCTCAGGTGTGAGCCCAGGTTTGAGCCCAGGTGTGAGCTCAGGTGTGAGCCCAGGTTTGAGCTCAGGTGGGAGCCCAGGTGTGAGCCCAGGTGTGAGCTCAGGTGTGAGCCCAGGTTTGAGCTCAGGTGGGAGCCCAGGTGTGAGCTCAGGTGTGAGCCCAGGTTTGAGCCCAGGTGTGAGCCCAGGTGTGAGCTCAGGTGGGAGCTTTGGAAACACCAGCCGAGTTTATTTCACTCCTCCCTCACACCCTTCCCAACACCTGCCCAGGTGACCCCCGGCAATCCCATTTCCCCAGGTGAACCTCCCAGGGGGCTTTCCCCACCTCCCCAGGTGTTCCAGGTGTCAGGTGGGCGTTACCTCGTCGCTGACCAGGACGTGGATGCCGGTGGGTCCCTGTTTGTAGATGTGCTGGATGTGCTGGGCGGGGACACGGAACAGCTGGGCCAGCTTGTCTGTCAGCTCGGCCACCGTCAGCTCCTCCAGGTAAACGGCGTGGTACACTGCAGGTACAGCACAGGTGTGCTCACACCTGCCCAGGTGCACTCACACCAGGTAAACGGCGTGGTACACTGCAGGTACAGCACAGGTGTGCTCACACCTGCCCAGGTGCACTCACACCAGGTAAACAGCGTGGTACACTGCAGGTACAGCACAGGTGTGCTCACACCTGCCCAG
>JANPWX010018893.1:0-21351 GCA_024734555.1 Trochalopteron elliotii
CAGGGAATTGAACTTCCATAACGAAGGCAGCAAAGCCGAGTGTGCAACCCTCTTAGCCCTAGCAGATAGTGGAGACAAGAAGGACAAGTGATGACAGCAGGTTTTTTTTCTGTCACAGTGTAAAAATGCATTTCTGTGAATGCAAGGTTACACCAAGGTAATACAGACTGAGTGTATTGTGTCTTGCAGCATTTTTGTCCCCTCCAAAGAACCGTTCTTGAAGAGTTTATGTGTTTTGAGTATTATTTTCCATCCTTTACTTGGCCATAGTTCTGTGCCTTCAAGGTCCATGTTGTTTTCAGGTACAACAATATTTTTTGAAAAGGGATGTATTTATGTGACTGGTTTTTTCCGTGTTCCTTAGGGGAGGAATGCAACGGGCCTGAAACTATTTCAACTACAGGATCAGAAATCCCAAGCAGCTCTGAGGTAAGGTACAGTACAAACAGTGTTTGTTAATGTACTGCTTGGTAGAAAGGAAGAAGAATGCTTGTTGTGAAAAGAACAATTCATTTTCGAAACTAGTATTTCTTTTGGATTGTTTTATACCTCATGTTTATCCATGTAATTTTTTTTCCTGTACGTTTTTTGAAAGAACCAAGCCATGAATATGACATGACCCTCCCTGGGTCTCAGAGGAGACTGACAGTGTTAGTGGTAGAAAGCAGAATGAGCTTCATGGTGTTTCCTGTATCACTCTTGACATGAGTCACACAATCCTTAAATGCTTTGACAGTTGGAAAAACGCACTGTTTCTGCACAAACCAAACACTGTTTTGTGCTGCCTTGCTGGGGAAATCAAGGCACACCAGAGCTCTACTGCTCTGGGAGCCTTGTGACAGTGCAGCAAGATTCATGAAAATGCAAATGAAGATTTGAGTCACTGGAGCACCTCATCATGTGCAACATGAAAAGCATCATCAGCCATAATTTTTTTCACTAATTGCTCAATGTCTTGAAGAGGGAGCAGTGTGTGGGCAGTGTTCAGTTGAGAAACTGGTTCAAAATGAATATTGAAAATACGTTGGTTTTACATTCTTTACATTGGTATTTTATTTTTATTCCTGTTTGATTTCTTTCTTGTTGTTACACGATTAGAGGAAGACAGGGTGTTTTGGAAGGGGAAAGAAGCAGCTGTTCTGTCCAAACAGGGTCTGGTGCTGGCCATGAGCACTGATCAGAAATGATCTCTGTTGAACTGAGTGCTGAAAAGCTGCAGCTGCTCTGCTGAGCTGCTTAAAAGGGAAATGTGTCCTCAGCATCTTCTGGGGGTCACATCTGGAGAGGGTCACATCTGGAGAGGGTCACACAGACAGAGCTCAGAAGGGCTTCCTATATTACACAGATCTTTGTCTTCTTACTACATACAGCCATATCTTCCCAATGTTTTCATAAATTTACCAGTGGGTTTTTTCTGGTTTTTTTCAACTGCTTCTTCTTGAGTCTCCTTATTTTTCTTAGCCTTTGCTCTTGCACAGGAACAAAAGCATTAAGATCACTTGGACTGCATCAGCTCTTCCTATTCCAAGAGTTAGAGCATAAATAATTTCTAGATGCTTTGTCATACAGGGAGTCAAGGAAATGTTTTCTGCAAACAGCAGGCTGGAAGGGGGAGAAAAAAGGATATAATGGGGATATTTTCAAATAAGTGCTGCAATGGGGACTGCTTCAAATTATGTCCTTGTTGAATCTGTAATACACAGACAGCCACTTCTGTTAGGGATGGGCAACTGGCTTAAGTGAATCCCTGTGTGGAATCTAACTGCATCAGTCTTTATGGAGTTCTTGTTCCATGAAATACATAAATGGCTCTGAAAGCCCTTTCAAGCAAATTGGAAAATGAATGAAATAAAACCTGAGAAATTTTTTTTTTCCTCTGTGCTTTCTATTTGTGCAAGAGAGCACAGTGGAAAAATACACAATGGTGTGCCTGCTCAGGGATTGTAACTGGTTGTTCAGGTTCCTGAGGAAATGAGGATAAAACACAGTGACAAAACAGAGTCCCTGTGCCTAAGAGGAAGGAAGATCACTCAATTATTTCCAGATTGGAGGAAAGGTTAAAAAAGTTGAATTTGTATTACATTTCTAATAGTATGAGTTCAAGCCATTCCAATGGGATAAATATCAAATTAGTACAGGTTTTTTGCAAAATTGAATCACGGGTTTGTAGTTTGTCAGCATCGGTGCAGGTCCATCTATACAGAGGACTATTTGTTATTGCAGTTATGAAGCACAGAGTAATTTGAAATGTTTGCTTGGTGTGCATGTGGACTCTGCCCCATAAAAGGCAGGTGACTGTGCCCTATTCTACCTGTGAGGAGATAGGGATGGATCCTGCACAGTTATACATTAAACTTCTACCTTTCTGTTAGTTTCACACCAGGGAAATGCTTGCTAAAAATTCCTGTTGATGGGGATTTTCCACAATGTAACTTGATCATAAGAAAATCTGTGAACGAGCTGTCTTTATTTAAACCAGGTTAGCAGAACTAAATTGGCAAATTTATTAAAGCAGTGCATTTTACCACAATTACGGCTTGACTCATAGGTTATTGTCTTTTTTTCAGAGCAGCAGGTGCTGCAGGTGTTCCAAATTAATTGGTTGGGGTTTTTTTCTGAAGAAACACCATCATATTGTGCATTACTTTTCACGCTTGCTTGTTTTTCAGTTCAGACTGGTGCATCTTCAAGTAGAGAAACATAAAAATGCCATTGTTAATAATATCCAAAGATGGACCAAATTGGTTTCAAAACCTAGAAAGAAGTACAAAAAAACTTCTTCTAAGTCTAACAGAAACACATGAGGGCTGTTTTGGGGAGAGCCAGAGTGCATTATAGACTTGAGAGTGGATTCCAGAGTAAGAGGGAGCAGCCCAGCACCACTGCCAACCTTCTCAGTTTTCATCTCGGCAAAGCTGCATTATTTGGGTTGATTCTTGTTTTGCATCCTATGTGTTACCAATGCTTTGTGCTGTACCCAGACTCTGGCCAACCATGAGACACAGCAGTGTGTTTCCATCAGAGTACCTGAAATGTGCAGGAGAAGGTCTGAGCAGCAGTCTAAAAATAGTTAATCCTAATGGCTTGAGCTAATTAATTTCTGACAGTTACAGTGTAAGATCCCATGAGTAACAGGAAATTGTTTAATAGAATGCACAGGAGTGTCCAGAGGCCTCTGCCAGCCGTGTGCCTTCACCTCCCAGCTTTGTGTGTCACTAAATGCAGTAGAGTTTTGTCTCTGGGTGAGGCAGTGAGGACCAGTGGGTGGCTAAAGCTGTGTTGGCATGGAGCCATGGGGGAGGTGGGTGGGAGGACACGGGATGGAGAGGCTGCATCAAAGCAGGTGGATGGGGGAGTGTGTGCAGTGGGCAGGGCAGGAGCCACAGGGCAGCTGCAGAGCAAGGCTGTGCTTTCACCAGCGTTCAGCCTGTGCAGTGCTTCCCATGGCAAGTGTTTATGGTGTGGGATTGGAGAAAAACTTCCCACTTCAGTGTCTCAGCCCTCAGTTTGCTGCTCAGAGTGCAGGTTTTGCCAGGAGGATCAGGCCTCCAATCCCAGTTCAGACTGTCTTATGGTGATGCCTTGGGAAGGTTGAGCTGGAACAGAGACTGGACAGAGCTGGAGAATAAAGCAGATATTGATTGAAAGGCCTGTAGGGTACACCTTGGGCAGGACAGGGCCTGGCCAGTGCTACAGCCAAGGTGGACTAAAAGTGGTCACAAAACGGTCACCAAGTCTTACGTTTTTACAAGTTTTGTTCCATTTGCATCTCGGGGCTTGATTGTCCAATTGCAGCTCCAGGTTGTGAGGTCCCATCCTTCTTGTTCCTCCCTCCAGCCCACCCTTGTTTGTGCTTTTGGGCCTGAAAGGTGTCCTTGGTGTGCAGCAGGAAAAGGATTTGTTTTGTGTCCCTGCTGTGTGCAGAGCTGAGTGACACTGACTGAGCTCAGAGCTGCACCCCTGGGCAGCACAGAGTCTGAAATAAATGAAAGATAAAACTTAAGGCATCAGTGGTAAGAGCACACTGCAGCTATTTATATTTGCACTGTTTCTCAAGGGGGTTCCTTGCCAAAAACCAGATCAATCTTTCTGTTTATTTTACTGCATTCTGAAAGGGACATTTTTGGCTTACTTAGATAAGCAAATACCCAGAGATGGCATCATTAAAAAAGAATGTCAAGATGTGTGGATTTATTATTGGATGTGTAGCCATGGCAGGAATGGGCTTCAGTGATTTTGCTCAAGAAAAATTGTAAAAAAAGTGAAAAATGTTATTTAAAAAGTAATAAACAGTACCTTGTGAAAATTGGATTTGGGGCAATAAACTTTCTGAATTTTACTGCTCTAAAGCAGTAAATGATGCTGTAATAATAAAATGCTGTTAGTATTCTGCTTCTATTGGGAGTTAATTTAATTCCCCAGAGAACTATTGTGTTTTCATAATGGACTTTACACTGTTTAAATCTGTCTGTGGTTTGTGTTGATATGTGCTCTGAATGCAAAGTCATCTATGCTGTGTACATTTTCTCTCTTTGGTATCAGAATAAATTAGAGTATTATTAAAAGTTGTTCCTCACCAGTTTATAAATGGTGATCTGTACCAACTTGTTTAGACTGTATTTTTTCTAATGGACACGATGAGGAATGTTGTTTAACTCTTATCAAAAATTGTAATTATTAATGCTTAAAAATGAGTGTGGACCATGTCCAAGCTGGTAGTGCAGGCTAGAGACCAAGCTCCTCTGAGGAAGTAGAGGTTGGTTTAGACTCTGTCTCAACTGAAAATCCATCTATCACTCAGAAGAGCTTTTCAGCAACTTAAACCAGGAACTGCTGGTTTAAACCCAGTTTCTGCTGAGTTAGGCTTTAACTTTAAAGCATCCTTTGTGTCATTGCTAATGACATTATGTTTCTCCCGTGGTGCCACTGGCAGGGCCTAAGCAGCACTGAGACTACTTTACTCATCCCTGAGCATCAAGTGGTAAGCAGTGAGAAGTATTCATGCTTCCTTGCATGAATTTGTGTGGCGTCTTCTATTACAGTATGCCAAAACTTCCCTCACCTGAAAATTTTCCAGTTTCAAGCATGCCATCCCTTCTAAAATCTGGGTTTTTTCTGGTTGATAAAAATGAACGTGGTTTTGCGTTTATTCCTTAAAAGATCAATTTGGAGTAAATCAAAAGGATAAAGACAAAATTGCCAAGTTGAGATTGGTGGAGAAAACTGGAAAGTTTGCTTTTTTACCGTTGTTTTGGTTTGGTGGGTTATAGGATGTACTCTGACTCTGGTGTTATTAACAAATGTGGGATTCCTTTTTATCATGGTGGCCTGAGGGCTCTGTGAGTCAGCATGATACTTTGAAGTGTTTCAAAGAGCAAGAAAGAAGCACTGCCAGAGTTTGAAATGTTGCCTCCTTCTTTATTCATTGTAGTAAATAATATGGAAAGGCTCAGAATGGCCACTCACTGAAATTGAGAGATAACTATATAAATTCTCAAATATATCAGAAAACTTAAAATAATTATTGTTCTATGGAGAAGTACAACAAGTCATTTAAAATAACTGAAGAAGTACATGCTGAGGTGTTTTAAAACTGTCTGCTTGCTTACTTTGGGCTCTGGTGTCTTCCATTAACACGTACGCTCCCCTAGCTTACTTTTCATTTTCATTTGGTCTGTTCTTGTTTAATGTATTCCTTTATCCAGAGGGGCCTTTTATGTGCATTTATATTTCAGTGCAAATACCTCGGTGTCTTAGACTGCTTTGAAATGCATGTTTTCAAGCTTTCAGGTTTTAATGTGGTTCACAATTGAAACATGGGCAAAGGTGAGAAAAGCAGCTTGCAAGTTTTAGCTCCAAGAAATACATGGGATTTTGTGTTCCTTTCAATGGGAAAGGTTATGGTTTTGTATGCAACCTTAAGGCCTGCATGAAGTGTAACTGGAAGTTGGCATGGGTGCTGTTGAGAGGGTTGATGATACACATCTTTAAAGTGAGTAAGCTCTTCAGTTGTGTGGATTCCTTCAAGGAGGAATAATGGCGAGCACTTGATGGAAAGGGACTCTGGTAACATGGGAGCTGAGTGCAAAAACCAGAAATGTGCCATTCTGATTTTCAGGAGAAATGTTTCACCTGTGTATTTGTCTATGTTCTGTAAATGTATTTCCAGGAGCATTTTACTTTTGGAAATATATGTATGTAATTTACATGTGTTTATGAAGTTATGTTTAAGTTCATATATATGTATAAATATACATCTAATATATATAATTATATATTTAGCATAGCAGCACTTAAATCCGTGTATTTTTCCTGTAGCATGTTTTAATTTTGTGAAAATGAGGAGTATGTAAATATTCCATGCAAATGGAGATCTAAGTGAAGGTGATAACTTTGTTTTTAAGCCATTGAATGTTTCCTACCCTTTCAGTTACAGAGACTTTTCTTGTGTTCTGATTCAGCTTTCATACCTTATGTTTTGTCCGTTTTGGTACTGTGGAAGTTTTTCTGCTGTGGATTGCTAATTCATAAAATACCTAGTTGCCTTTTAATGCAGTTCTTTGGGGTTTTTAAACTGTCTGTTTTACGTCTAACTTGCAGTGTCATTATGAAAGGTGTGCAGTTAAAATACTTTGGTAGACTGTATCTTTGAAACCAGTAAAATGTTACAAATCAACTTAACCTTGTAGCTTCAGGTAGGTTTTTGGCCTGGTAATGCAGGACTATGATGTAATTCCTTGATGGGCTGGTGGGGGATCATAAAAACCATTCCATGGTATTAATGTAACCTCTCCTCTTTCTAGTCACTCACAGCCAGAGGTGCTTCCCTGTGCTGTAACTAATGAAGTTGATGGGTTCCTCCACCTCTGCTTGGTACTGGTTGCTGCCTTGTTGCTGAAAATGCTGCTCTAAACCACCTGCCCACAAAAGAGATACAAAAGCAGAAGGGCAAGGGTGCTCAGGTCTGAGCATCTGTGGGGTTGGAAACCTGGGAAACCTGGAGGTCCAAGGCAGTGAATTTGGGAAGGGTTTTTCTGAGCCCAGGCACTGCAGGAACGTGCAGTTTTCTGGCTGAAGAACAATCTGAGAAGTATTGCTCTAGGACAGGCTTCCCTGTGGTTGCAGCATGGACGTGGAGGGGGCTGGGATGTTTAGTAGCAGGGTGGTTTTGGAGGAAGCTCCCAGCCTGCAAGGTGAGAGCTGTGCTAAGTGCTCTAAGGAGTTATTTCCTGTTGGATGCATGACCAGAAACAGGAATCCCTCAGAGCCCCATAAAAACATATGGGATTAAATAACTGAGGTACAGTCTGTCAAGCCTGTTTGTTTTTCGGGCACTGTGCTACCACTAACCCCTCGGGGGGCTGCCTGCCCACGCTGTCAGTGAGCCACAGAGACACTGAGCACAGTGCTCAGCCTCAGCCCACGGTCTGGAGCCCTCTCTGTGCCACTGCCAGGGGTTGCTGAGCCCTGTCCAGCTGTTTGGCTTGGCCCTGGAGAGGTGTCTCAGGGAGCAGGGCAGCCCAGGACTCCTCAGCAGCCCTGAGTGGCCACTCTGGATGAGTGTGAATGTCCTGTGGGGTTGCCAGCATTTGCACACTGTGCCCAAACCAGTGTGGGCAGAGCAGACTGGTTCTTACAGCCTTACTTCATCCTGAGCTGTGCTTGGTCTCCTTGCTGATATCTCTGCTGTCTCCTGTCCTGTTGGGTCAGGCTGTCCTGCTGCAGGGCTCTGGGTTGTGTCTGAGGTGGGGATTGCAAGCCTGGGTGCTTGGAGGGTTGTTAGGTTGGATGTAGTCCAGTGCTCAGCCTCTGCAGAGAGTGCAGACAGAAATCATCAAATACAGGATAACTAGAGCTATTGATGTAATACCATGTGAATCCTCGAAGTCTGCATTTATGCCACATGAAAAGAAGACATGTCTCTTTGTGACAGACCATTACAGCATTCAATTAGCTCGTGTGTCTGCAAGCTGAGTGATCACAGTTCTTAGAGAACCAGACTAATGAGGCCAGAAAGCTGTTACAGGATAACAGGAGGGCATCGTTTGTGTTTTGAACAGGTGAGTTTTGTAACTTGCTTTGTAGCTGATGGATTTATTCCACTTTTTGGAAGCCCTGGTAAGTGCTGAATGTTTGTGTTCACGTGATTTCATAGAATCCTGCAGTGAACTTGGATTGGAAGGGAGCTCTGGATGGCTGACCTCCTGCTGAAGGCAGGTTGTACAGTCAGTCCTGGCCTGGCTGAGTCAGGCTGTGTGATCTCTGAGGATGAGGATGATGCAGTCACTGGGCAATCTGCCGTACCCGTTCCCACTCAGCCACAGCCTCACATCCAGTGGGAATTCCTCCTGTTGTGACTTGTGGTTGTTGCTTCTTGAGTTTTCACCATATGCCTCAGGGCTCCATCTATTCTGTAGTTCCTCATTGGGTGTAACTTCAGGACTAAAAAGCTTCAGCTATCTGTGCTGTGTTGGAAAGTTTTCATTTGGTTATTTGTACTGCAGGGGGAACACATTGCAGAATATTTTCTTTGAGGTGTAGCTTCATTTAAGGTTTAAGCAGGTTGTTGAGAATCATTGACTGCATTAATGCAGTCCTGGAAAGAGCTGTTAAGAAAGATGATGTACAAATCCACAGTGTTTAATGATTCACTGATAGGACCAATGCAAATTACAAACTTTTTATGAACATTAAACTTGTTGGTGCACATGGATGCACAAACTTTCATGAACGTGCAGGACCGATCTTGTTCTCCTTGTGAAATCCAAATGCAGCAAAAGGGAAAGGAAAGATTTATGGGTTTAACAAGCAGGCCTGTCACTATCCACAGTGAATAATCCTATGTACAGAAGAAGGAAGTGATGAGAATTTCCCTTCTAAAAACAAATCTGACTGCTGCATCTTCTTAAATTGATGGTTACACCTTTAATTACTGAGGATTCTGATATATCATAGAAAATGACCAAATTTTGATGGCTATAAAGATAAAATACTTCAATTGTATTGAGTAATCTAATTATAGCTATGCCAACCAAACAATTTGGGGTACTCCTTCGGCGTGAGCTTTTTTTTTTGAAGTAAGTAGTGTTTATTGTTTTATTCTTCATGTATATGAATTTAGTGCACTAGAACAGTTTCTGTGCTCATCAAGTCACTGTTTTTTTTAATCAGTGGTTGGGGCAGTTGCTAACACTGTAAGTTGTTACAATGCACTTTGGAGCTCACTTGGTGTCGTGCTGAATAATGACAGTACTGTTGATGCTGTACAGGTGTCAGTGTGGTTCTGTGCACTGTTTTGACTTGATTAACTTGGTGTCTGACCTTGCAGTTTGCATGTAGTCACAATTACATTTGCAAAGAAAGACCTAAACCTGCAAGCAAAAAGTATAGCAGAAAAAGGCTTTTTCCTTTCTGCTATTGGATTCCATTATTTTTGGGAGTCTCTTAGTCAGGCAAGATGATGTACTGCATTTGGAAGCAAAAGTATTTCTGAGGTAGCTGTCCTGATTTCAGCCACACAAAGAAGTCTAATTGATCTGCTGTAAGTGTTTCTCAAGAAGATAAACAGTAAAAAACCTTAACAGAATTGCTGAAGAGGGAAGGCAGAGAGGGGATGGCAGCATTTTCAGGAAATTGCTTGCAGCTTTTTTGGTGCTGCATTGATTTGCAGCAGTGTGTTGTAGGATAGGAACACAGGAATTCTCCATAAATTCTCCATAATGCATTGGCTGCTTCAAGTGTCTGATTTCAGCAGTTACCAGGGTGTCTAATGAAGCTGCACAAAGTTGTGCAACACTGTGGAACAATAGCATTTTCAATTATTTTTATTTAATTCCAGCCCATTTCAAGATCAACTCGTGAATTTTGTGGACATTATTACTTGTGATTTTGTCAGCTCTGGAATTCCATTGTTGCCACTTGTCTTTTTGTGTCCTGAAATTGTGGGTCCGACCAAACAGGAGTATGACAGAAAAATCCATGCACTGTGCATGAGGCCGTGTTTTGGTACCTTTGGTCTGCACTCAAAACCACTTTTTACTGCTCTTTTTGAAGTCTGCTTAAGTATCCACATGATGGCAAGTAGTATTACAGGAGTCATTATCTTAAAACATATTTTTGCTGCTCAAACAGATTCCAGCCCAGCTTTTGCCTTTGACGAAAAAGCCACGAGAGTCCCGTGATTTGATTTGTGTTTCTCTGATGGCTGGAGGTTTTTCCTGGCTGTTAAGGACACGGATTTCTTGCTCACTGTATCTGGGGGGTGTGTGGTTGAGGCAGTTGGTTCTTGGAGGGGAACCTGCTAACTCCTTGTTGGTTGTTCCAGCAGAGTGGGAGGAAGTATAACCTGTTCCTGAAGCGACGTCTCAGGGTAAAGCAGTGGTGCATGCTGCTGCAGTGATAACAACCATGCTGCTGCAGTGATAACAACAAGCTTCACTGTGTGACACCTCTGGGTAACGGGGAGCAAGGCTCACAATGCAAATCAACATGCTGTGCTTTCTCAGGGAATCCTTGCATGGTACGAGAGGGAAAATACAGATTCCTAATACTCTGCTTTGCTCCTACTCTAATAAAATAAAACCCCAGTTCAGCCCTATACTGTTAAGAACAATAAGAAACCCACTCTCTACAAATACACTTTTGCTGATAGGTGTGGTTGAGAAGAGAACACCAGCCTCCCTCAGCACAGGGTTACATTTGAACTGGACTACTCACTTGTATGGAAAGCGCTTTGCTGTATGTCTTGTATGTGATTTGATAGAGCTGAATATTGATGTGATAATAAATAATATTACCTGATGAGTGAACTTCCCCAGGAGAGTGGGGTTACAGTCTTTTATTTGCCTAACATTAATTACTGTGGCCTAATAATGAATAAAGGTGGATGTTGCTACTAAGACATTCTGGCATGTTGGTAAATTAAAATGTGACCCTTAATAGATCAATTTGAATACTAATTGCCCTGTTACATTGATATCTTTTATTAGGTGTATTTTTTTCCCATGAAAGTAAATACTCAGAGTTGAAACATCACCTGTGTATGTTTGTGAGCCATTTTTACATGTGGTCATTGCTGGATCATATGTCTTTGAGGTGGTTGATTTAGTGAATCTTGTTACGTAGGGGAAAATGCATGGAATGTACATTTTGCTACCTGCTTCAAGTATTCACAAGTATTGCTACACTAACATGTGTGTCTTTCTTTTTCCTGTACCAGTTATTTACATGCAATGCTTGCAGATACGTGCGGTTAACTTGGAGATTATTTAAACTAGATGTAGTCCTTGTTAAAACTTGCCCAAACGTATCTTCAGCTGTAAAGAAACCCAAGAGCTGTGGCAATATGGGGAAACTTCTTTGCATTCTGTTATATTTCAGAGAAACAGCAGTGCTTGCTTCCTTATTCCTATGCCTGTATCTTCTACAGATTGATAAAAGACATGAAAGCAAAGATTCCATTTTCTTCAGGGATGGTGTCAGGAGAATTGATTTTGTTCTGTCCTATGTGGAAGATCTTAATAAGGAATGGGAAAAAAAGTTGGTAAGTTTATCTTTTTGAAGTCCCCTTAATTTTTATTTATGATAAGGTAAATATCAATTACTAATCCTTTCAGATCACTAGACTCACCTGGAATAGAATTTAGCTTAAAAAGAGAGCTATGTGAAAAGCAATTCCATGTGTGGAAATTTCTGTGGAATTTACTGTTGCTTGTCAGGACTCAGTTTTATTAGGTTTTGGTGTCTATGTTTATTGAATTGATCACTCTTTGTTACTTAGGCTGAGCAATATACTATGCAGTGGAGCAAAGTAATCCAAATTATTTTGCTTCTTCATTTAACAGTCTGGTTGAGTCTTTGGAGGAATATTTGTGTCTTTAAATACTCTAAAATGAAGGAAGATTCTGAATAAGCAAAGGTGATCCAAACAAGATGCAACAATAAAGTTTTTTCACCCCCTTTGCATGCAGTTAGAGGAGAAATAAATTCTTAAACATGTTTGTTACATGATCACACTGACACGTGAGGTCAACTTGGCTGACATAAATTCAAGCTAAATAAAAAATCCAGTAGAATGAGAGGCAGTCAAGACAACCGACTTTCTATAATGCACAGTGTTTAAAAAAAATAAGGATTTCATTATTTTTCTCTGTATTCACTGCCTTCTTTCAGATTCAGGAGAGGTTACATTCACAAACTAGTCTCTCCAATGTATAACTTCAAAGTTTATTCATGATAAAAAAAAATAAAAAGGAGAGAGACACCGAAAAAACTACATTCTCAAGTAATCTTCTTATTCTCAAAGATAAGGACATCTGAAAAAACGAATTATACCAATGCTTATGACAAAATCATGATCAGAACTATTGGTCTTTGAAGCAAAGAACAGTTACAATCTGTATCTTGTCATATTGAAGTATTTTGTAATAAAAAATTCGAATTTCCTTTTGAGAACTACTGTGAGATTGGGCTGTTAAAAAATTTGCCTATTGCTTTTATGCCTTTATGAGGAAAACACTGTTCTCATAAGGAACTGCTGCTGCCTGTCCTTGCATCCAGATACAATGCAGTGTAGAACACAGCCCCTGCGTCCTACTCTTATTACCTAAAAAAAATCCAAAAATCGTTTGTGTCTGTGTTTGATGCTTTTCTCAGGTTGAGCATCTCAGTCAGCTTTGCTCAGCTAGCCACATTCCAGAGATTTTCTTGGGAGACCAGGTTATTTGATAGCTGTGATACCACAGGTTTATATACAAGCATACTTTTCCAAACTCACCCTGGCTCTTTGTCAGGCTCTGCTCCCTGCTAGACATTTCTTCTCCCTGAAGCAAAATGCATTTGGAAAAGAAGGCAGAGAAGACCACTCAATGTAGAGAGAGAAGAAGATACCCATGCAAAAATTTGTCAAAGCATCTCTGAACGTTTTCCATTAGTCATATCTGAATAATTTACAATGAGGGAAGAAGTGAATGCTCTTTAGTTAATGTTTCAGGTGGGAAGGAGATGGAGTCAGAAGGTCAGTCTAGCCACTCACTTATCTTGTGTGCAGCAGTTTCCTTCTCATGGCTCTGTGGGTCCTTAGGGAGTAGCAGGAATCTTTGCCAGAGCACAGTCCATGTCTGTGGGTGCCATTACTGGCTGAAGGATTCCCGTGGGAAAAAGCCCAGGAGTTGGGAGCTCATGTTCTCCTTCCTCTTGGAGGTAACAATGCATTTCCTGGGAGAAACATCTCTGTCAAAAGGCCTAAACATCCACGTTAAGTCTTGTGGGATTGACCTCTGTGTATGTCTGTTCCCTGCAGAAGGGTTTATGGCCCCAGGGAGGAAGGTCAGTGCTCTGTAGATTAACTCTGTGGTCACAGTCATGGAGTTATCTATTTTTATTACACAGTTCCTGGGGCATCTGCATTTGCCCTGTAATTATGTTCAGCATAGACCTTTATGCAATTAGTATGTCCATAAATTAGTGCAGACTCTCTAAGTACTGTGCTGTTGTCTTTGTGGTTATAAGATTTAAATATTGATGAACTGCAGCCTCTGGAGTTTGTCTGACACACGCTGTACTTGGTATTGTACAGTTACCCTAGAAAGAAATGTTTCTTTCACAGTAGCACAATGGTGCAGTGAAATGGAACAGCCAAGAATAGAAGTGTTCACACCAGGAGCATAATAACAGTTGTGACAAAGGGCTTCGTTTCCTGCTCTCAAGGAAACAGCTTTGTTCTGCATTTCTAACAGTGGGATAAGTGACTCCTTTGTGTGTTTCAACATAGCCCTGATACAGACGTAAGAGACAGTCTGTTCATCTTCTCCCTTAGTTTCATGCAGAACAACTTTTTACTTTCTTGGTAATCCCAGATGCATTCCAGTTTCAACTCTCTTGAACTTGCCTTCTACAATGAATAGATCCAAACCGCAGAGCTCTCTGAGCAAAAATTAGCATTACAAATTTGAGACAATACTTAATATTATTCCTTAAAGCCTCCAGCAAATGTGGCAATATTTCACGACTGTATGAAATGTATGTGAACCTGCAAAATAAATAGAATTTATGAAAACATCTGCCAAAGGACTGATGCATGACCAGGACATCATCTTTATTGTCCATAAGTATATTTCTTCACAAGAACTACAGGTCTGTGCAATGTTTGCTTTGTTTATTGCTCTCACTCCTGTGTTGACTGGAAGCAAAGTCCCTCTGTCCCCAGTGGGGTACAGAAGGAAATTTTATCTAGTTCCTCTCCTGGTTTTCATCATCTCAGAAAGAAACCTCTGCTTTCTTAGAGGTACCAGCTGGGCCAGATTTGGGGAGCCAGGGGCACAAAGTGTGAGATGCTTGTTGCTGCTGCTAGGAGCTGCACCCCAGTGTGCAGGAGCAGCTGCAAGCCTGGAGAAGAGGAGACTGAGGGGAAATCTCGTCATAGTGTACAACTTTCTTGTGAGGGGGAAGAGAAGGGAGAAGTACCAATCTCCTCTCTCTGAGACCAGTGAGTGACAGGACCTGAAGCAATGGCATGAAGCTGACTCAGGGGAGGTTTAGGTTGGGCATTAAGAAATAAAGGGCTTTTGCCCAGAGGGTGGCTGGGCACTGAACAGGCTCCCGGGGCAGTGGTCACAGCAGCAGCCTGACAGAGCTCCAGGAGCATTTGGAAAACACTTCCAGGCACGTGGTGTGACTCTGGGAGTGACCTGTGCAGGGCCAAGAGTTCATAGACCTAGAGAATCACAGAATGTGCCGAGTCAGAAGGGACCCACCAGGAGCTGGAGCAGCATTATTATCCCAGTCAGGGTTATAGCAGTTATCTCTCCTCCATAGGCACCTGACTGTGCAGTGTTGCATTTGTACTGGGCATGATAGCACTGCTGGACTTTGGATCCTGCTTTGTTAATCTTAGTGGGATGGCTCATTACAGCCCAGCATGTGCTGGGTGATAAAGCCAGGCTGTGCTTACCCCACATGATGTGAGATATCCACATGAAATGGTGGGTGTGATGACTTAAAGAGCTTCCCTCGTGCCTCTTGCACGGCAGAGTGGTGTCTAGAGCAGAGTCAGGAATAGTGCACCAGGCATAGTTTGTTAGGTTTGGGGCAGTCAGCTTAAAATTCTAGCAAGTGCACATTAAAAACAACCAGCTCTGGTCCAAGGATACATTTTGTCTATTTGAAGCCTTTGACAGTGATAGGAAAAAATCCAGTATTTGGCAAGCAAAGGGGGAGGAATTTTTAGGTTTTTTGCTGCAGCAGCAGATTGATTTCCTTTTGAAAATGTTTTTCCCATTAACTGGGAAGTACAGGACATTGCATGGATTTCAGGAGAGGGTTTATGGGAGAAGAGGAAGGAGCATAATTGCTATTAGAGCACTGCAGTTCATCACGCTAAGTGTATTGTAAGGAAAGGTCAGTAGGATGGGGCCAGACCCTTTGGCTCTGTCTGCTCCCGAGCTGCAGAGAAGCTGGCTGGTGTCTGCTGGCAGAGAGTCCTCTGAGCTGGCCAGCCTGGCTCTCTTCCAGTGTTTGCTGGAGGAACACCACCCACCAGCTTGCTTTGTCAGGAGAAAAGGTAATCCAGAGAGTTGCACGTAGCTCTGAATGCTAGGCTTGAATGTCAGCTTTTCTACAGCATCTTGACATACATCCTTAAATCACCTTTTAGTTGTGCTGTTCTCTATCTGATCATCATGTCAGAGTTCTCACATGTTTGTACAGGTGCATTTAGGCAGGTTAGTAGGGAAAATAGTGCATGAAAATGCTTTTTTCCCCCAGCATGTGCTAGAACTCAGGAGTTACCACATCACAAGTTTACGCAGCCCAGTGTCTGATATCTGGTAATACTTGGCAAAATCAGATGTGACACATAAAAATGAGAGGTCTAACTAACATAGGAAAACATTTGAGGGTTGTGAAAGCTCTTCTTCAGTCTGCATTCATTTATCTGGGTAGGTTATGCAAACTGAAATGCAAAAATGGCAGTCTACTGCTCACAGACATGCAGGCAAAGAGAACTGGCTGAGAACTATCGTGTTCTGGGTTTTTTAAGTATGTTTGGAAGCTGTTAAATGTGTTTTCAATAAAACAAACATTAGACAGCTA
Organism: Trochalopteron elliotii; assembly: GCA_024734555.1. Lineage (NCBI taxonomy): Eukaryota > Metazoa > Chordata > Aves > Passeriformes > Leiothrichidae > Trochalopteron > Trochalopteron elliotii. The sequence continues at coordinate 16,090 of JANPWX010018893.1, forward strand.
GGCAGGGTTTAGCCAGAAGTAAATTTGTGGGCTAGCTTGTGCATTTTAAGGAGTGTAGGGCTCGATGTTTGGCTTTATTTATTGTTATTCTGGCAACTTTTCAGCAAATTTTATATAAGTAAGAGGAAATTAGTATAGTCTCTCAAAAGGAGCAAAAATTATACAGAGGAGGAGAAGAAGAAAATGTTCTTACCTGAAGCCACCACTTAGGAATTACTTTGCAAAAAAAAAAAAGTTGAAGAAGAGTATCAAGCTCACACAGGTGATGCAGGTTTGTTATCTCTGCATGAAGTCCGTGCCGACTTTATGCAAGCTCAGCACGTGATGATTTGTCGGTCTTATCAGTGATGCTTGTGAAATGCTGTTTGAATTGTCTGTAATCAGTACCTGAATATCTGTATCAGCTGTAATTGTGTAATTAAGTATACAGAACAAGTAGAGAGGTAAACAGATGAGGCTGTAAGCAATCAGTCTTCCACGTGCTTCCAGAGTTTCTTTTCGCCTTTCTGTTGGAAATACAGCTAAGCTTGAACCCCACACAGCAGCCCCCTGAAGTCAGAAGACATGAGACATCAGGTACTTCTCTGATGACCCAGAGGGCACAGGACAAGCCTGTTCCTGCCCAGGCAGTGCAACTCCTGCTGGGTTAGGCCTCACCAAACTCTGCATGGGCTGGTGTCTGTCTGCCTGCTTTGAGAAGGTCACAGAGCCTCAAGGGGTTGTGTCAGGGCAGCTGAGAGAACTGAAACAGAGTGATCAGTTAGCTGCTAACTTCATCATTTACTGATGTGTCTTTGTTTCCCGTCAGGAAAGGAGAAAAGAATTCGAGAGCAACCTACAAAAGGCTGGTTTGGAGCTAGAAACAGAAGACAAGAAGGTAAAAAAAAAAAGGAAAATTAGGACCAAAAGAATAGATCCAGAAATTAATAAACCACTTTGTTTCTGGGAGAAAAATTATAACTTATACTCATGGATTTCAGTGGAGTGTGACTAATTTAGGGGAAACAAGGTTAATATATTTATTTATTTGAGTGCTTTTTCCAGATACATTGATGAGAATTGTGAAAGCAGAATAACTTTGATTCAAGAGGAAGCTTTTGCTTTCATAACGAAAACAAAGCAAACTAGCTGTCATTTAAATCCACATAAATGGAAGTATGCTTCCAGCTGATTTTAATCCCACGTAACAAGTGTGGAAGGCAATGAATGGATTAGTTATGCCCACTGGATGTTCAGTTGTGAGGAAGGACCCTGTAAGCACTAGAGGATGTTTGATCAGTGGTGCTGTTTGGTGTAACAACTGGAGAATGTGTGATTTTGACTGATGCAGTCAGCATGCCAGAGACTGAGTTGAGTAAAATACTTCTTCATGAAATTCAGACTCTGGAACATCCATCCATTGAGCAATATTAAACCCCCTTCTGATTGCCAGCTTCTGCTGTGAATGCACAGCAGCACTAGAAGAGCATATGTGTTATGTGAGGGTGTGACAAGAGTATTCTTTGCGTCTCCAGTGCAAGGAGAATTTTCAGGCTTCAGTGTATGAGATTAATACAGTTTGAAAAGTCTTTGTGAGCTTTTAATAGTGCAAAGATTATTTTTATGAGCAGCCAACCGCTCAGATAAGCTTTTCAGTAAGTAGATATATATATAAACACACAAAAAGTTGTTCTATTTTCCCCCTCCTTTGTTTTTAAATCCTTAAAAAACATGTAAAAGGCAATACATTTTGTATGAAAAATATTCCCATAAATCTTACGATAAAACACTGGTTGGTCTAATGTCTGATTTAACTTTCCTGGAACAGGAATCTGAAGATGGCAAGATTTTTTTTGTGAAGATCCACGCGCCGTGGGAGGTTCTGATCACATACGCAGAAGTGCTGAACATTAAGGTTCCCATCAGGGAAAATGACATTCCCCCCATGGTGGAGAACCCCCTGGACTGTGTGCTGCTCCCATTCAGGCTGCCTGAGAAGGTGATGCACCCCGAGCCAGATTATTTCACAGCCCCCTTCAGCAAGGACAAGCAGGAGCTGTACCTCATCAACGACGAGAGCACTTTCTTCTCACCATCCATGAGAAACAGAATAGTACGTATGAGAACGTGCCTGCTCCTGTTTACATGGGGGTTTACAACACAATCAGAATATTTATGTGAGGAAGGAGTGAGTGTAGAAACCTCAGAGTGGTCACTGAGGTTAATACAGACAGGCCTGGGTGTCCGTGCATCCTTAGAAATATAGAGTAATTGTTGGAATTATTCTGGATTCTAATCTTCTGGATGTCTACGAGGCAATTGTGCCCCCAGGGTTCGTATGTGGGATAAGTCCTTCTGAAGAAACACTTTTTGCTCTTGCATGTTGTTCCTGCAGGTTATACACAGTGCACATCCATTGTAGGTTTCTATTAAATGGCCTTAAAATAGGAGAGGTCTGAAATTCTCATCCTTGCATCTCAGGTTAATTACATTCTTACACGTTGCCCATATGGAACAGAAGAAGGGAAGAAAAAATTTGGGATTAAGAGGCTGCTAAACAATGGCACCTATACAGCTGCATATCCTCTTCATGATGTAAGTATTCCAGCTTTCTGCTCCCTGGAGCATTTCCCAGTGTTTGCACTCTTTTACCCACTGTGACATTTGCTCTTCCAGGAGATAGAAAAATATACTCAAACCTTTCAATTTGTCCCAGTAATTGATTCTGTTTTATGACACTCAAGACATACCTGTCAGCCCTGCTATTTGGCTTTTATGTGCTGAAATGCTTCTTCCTGTGGATGAGTTTTTATAATATGTGTCAGTCAAGTCACATCATTTCTTGGGAGACTTACTCCTTCATTTTCCTGTCATGTTGTACACAGCAGTATTTAGGTTATAACAAGGGTATAATTAACACCTCCTGCAGAGGCATACATTGAGCAGTGCCTGTGCATGGGGTGTGTGCACATAGCTGCAGTTACACAGCAGTGCACACTGCCTGCAGTTAGAGGAAAGCTCTTGGCATCGCAGCACTGTGGGGCTCAGGTCAGAGGAGTTGCCTGATCCCTGCAGTCCAGTGTGGAGTGGTGACTTGTCCCTCTCCCAGTGAGCTTTGGGGTGCAGATGCTGTAACACTGGATAGTAAATACTCTGTTTAGTTTTGCTGTAAGGTCAGTTTTTAATATGACACATGTGGATTTAGTCATGAAAGTCGATGGAGAAAATAAGGGAGATACATCTTGGGCAGGACAGGGCCTGGCCAGGGCTACACCCAAGGTGAACACAAAATGCTCACAAAATGCCTGATTGGTCATGAGGTCTCACACTTGTATGAGTTTTGGTCCATTTGCATATTGGAATTTGATTGTCCAATTCCAGCTTCAGGTTGAGGTCCCATCCTTCTTGTTCCTCCCTTCAGCCCACCCTTGTTTGTGCTTTTGGGCCTGAAAGTTCTCCTTGGTTTGTAGCAGGAGAAGGATTTTTGTTTCCCTTACTCTGTGAAGAGCTGAGTGACCTTGAATACTGACACTTAATAACTTCCTAACACTAATGGTAGGCTCAGAACCACAGCCCTGGGCAGCACAGAAAGTGAAAAACACAAAAGCTAGAACTTTAGGCTTGATTTCCCCCCTGCAGACATCAGCATGACTCCTGTTTGTCTCTTTGGATGTAGCGTTTGAGGCTGTCGATGAGGTGTTTTCCCCTTGCTCTGCTTTGCTCACAGTGCCAGTACTGGAAGAAGGCCAGTGACCCCAACTGTGACAGCGAGAGGTACACGCTCTACATGGAGTGGGCACGCTTCCTGCGCTTCTACAAGGAGCAGCCCCTGGACCTCATCAGGTGAGAGGGGGCACTCCCCGCTGCCTGGAGTGCTCTGCTGCCTTGCTGCTCACTGCAGTGCACTGTGTGTTCATTTGGAACCTGGTCCTGCTAGGGAGTCTTGGCCACTTGTAAGATCCAGTGAGAACTGGGTGTTAATGGGGCACTGTGTCCTGGCAGGATATGACACAGCTTTCTTCTGACAGGTGGCAAAATGCTTTATCTCAAATAGTGTTTGTTGAGTAGATAGTAAAAATGCTAATTAGTGATTGGTTTTGAAGTCGATAGATGAGAAGTTCTCTGGTTTTCTCCCATGGATCTTCTCTCTCCAAATGAACTAATAAAAAGCTATTTTATACATAGTAACTGACTAAAAGTTCTAAGTTTTGTGTCTTTATGTTATTAGTAGGAAACACTTGGTGGGGGGTGGCAGGGTGGTTTAAAATTTTCATTCTGATTCTCATTCGTTTCCTGTAGTGTAGGTTAATCTATCTTTGTACCCTTTAACATTTAAGCCTGCTTTGCTTTTCTCCTGATCCTATCTTACATAGGAAAAAAAAGACAAGTAAACACTTGAACCACTGCACTACATTTAGCAAAGACAGGCAAACGTGAAAATCACAAATGAAGCCTCTTTCCACCTAGCCAGTCCTCCTGGGGTCAGGTATATTACAGATAATTCAGCTGTAAAGAAACACATACATAGAGTATCTCAGATTTTTTAATCGGTCTCTGCAAAAAAATGTGAAAGATTTATTTGCCATGTCGAAATTTCAACACAGATGTGAAAAAATACTGATAACATCAGTTTGGATGCTTGATTCTTACTTGTAGCCCCAAATTTAGACTCACTTAAGATCTCTTTGATGGAGCTGATGTGGTACAGCAGAATGTTGCTTTGTTCAAAGGGGGCAGTTCCTTGTTTGTAACACAAGTAGTTGTGGGGTTTTCTGTGGATTACCTATATGTTTTAACCACATGGGCAGAACTGCTGTGCTGTTTCAGCTGTGTGACTCCTTGGAAAAGTCAGACAGTAAATCTTCACTTTCACTCTCCTGTAGAGAAAAGAGTCATTTTAACGTTAGTTTCTGCTAGGAGGAAGAAAGGGACAAAACAGGCCTTATATCCTGATCGTTCCCCTTGTTCATGCCGCTGGAGTAACTTCTCATGGCCAGCCTCAGATCTCATTTTCCACAGTACTTCAATGCATTTACTCTTCTGTTAAAAGAGAATTTCACCAAGTATTTCACTTTTACTCTGGCCAGTTTGCTCCGTTACTCTTTTTACTCTATTTGCTATTTTGCTTTATTTTCTTTAAATTTTGTTTTGTGTTCCTGTTAATTGCTGCTTTTTTTTTTTTTTTGCATTCAGAAAGTACTATGGTGAGAAGATTGGGATCTATTTTGCCTGGCTGGGATTTTACACCGAGATGTTATTCCTTGCAGCAGTTGTTGGCTTAAT
>JANPWX010018899.1:0-15312 GCA_024734555.1 Trochalopteron elliotii
TATTTCTCAAAACCTGTGAATTTTTGGGCACTCATCCCCAGACCATGAACCTCAGAGAGGAAAAACAAGCCCTGGATTTTAATTTCTCCTTTAAGTGATTTTTTTGCTGATTTTTTTCTTTATTTTCCCTTTTCCCCAGGCCCTCTGGACACGGACATGCAGCTCCTGGCTCGGACCAGGACTGCAGACCCTGGGCTGAGGCAGCAAATACAGAGTTTGCAGGAGAAGGGGCAGCTCATTGATTGCTCTGTGTCAGCCCAGAAGCTGCTCAAGCTCCTGCAGGAGGATTCCTTCCCCTCCGGAGCTCACGTGGATTTCTATGACATCTGACTCCCTTCCTGCTTTTCCTGGTGCCTCCAGCAGGGCCTTGTTCAAATCCTGGGATTTTAAGATTTTAAGATTTTAAGACACCTCTGTGTGCCTTGTAAACACCCCTGGTGCCCTTTTTGGGGTTGGGGAGCAGCTCCTGCTGCTGAGCCCTCTCTGGCAGGGGTGGGAATCCCTCAGCTCCTGGGGGGTTTGGGGGCAGAGGTGGCTTTTCCCAAAGGAATGGCCCTGGAAGGCTCAAACTGCCCTCACAGGAGTTTGTGGGAGGGGACACGAGGTCTCTGCCAGCCCCAAAGGAGCCAGCAGCAGGGTCAGGGTGGTGTCCCCTGTGTGTGTGTCACCTCTGTCCCACAGGAGCCATTCCTGGGGTGGTGGTGTCCCCCCGGAGCTGTGTCCCTATGTGTGTCCCCTGTGTCCCACAGGATCAGGTCCCACAGGAGCCATTCCTGTTCCTGGGGTGGTGATGTCCCCCTGGAGCTGTGTCCCTGTGTCTGTCCCCTGTGTCCCACAGGACAGGTGCCCAGGAGCCATTCCTGGGGTGGTGATGTCCCCCTGGAGCTGTGTCCCTGTGTGTGTCCCCTTTGTCCCACAGGAGCCATTCCTGGGGTGGCAATGTCCCCCTCAGAGCCCCCCTTCTGTCCCCTGCTCCCCAGGGCCTCCCAATCCTCCTGCAGGCCTGGAGTTGTCTCAGAATTCTTTGTTAAAATGCACCAAAGCCTCTCCTGGTGCTTTTTTTTTTCCACAGAGATCTGTAATCACCAGGAGAGGGAGCTGGCCTTGGAGGAATTGGGGATTTTGGGAGCCTGGCTGGGGTCACCAGCTCACAGAAACCTGGTCACAGCAGTGACACAGCCCTGAGTTCCTGCTCCTGGGTCAGGTTTTGGGTCCAAGCCTTGCTTTGGAGCTTCAGATCCTTCCTTTTAATTATTTGTGGGGGGTTTTTTGGTCGCTTTTCCATCAGATTCCAGCAGGCACAGACACAGAGAGACTTTCCTTCTGCAAAGCTGATGCAGAAAAGTTGTTTTGAAGCCCCTGGAAATGCCCAGTGCCCCTCTGTGCCCCCTCCAGCCCAACCCTGCAGCTCAGATTTTGTCCCCCTGCCTCTCCAATCATTAAAAGTTGTAAAAACCATTACAATCATGAAGTTTGTCTGCTCTGGGGTGAATTCCTGGCAGGGTGGGAGGAGGATCCTGGGTTAAGCACTGGCTTCACCCAGTGAAGTACCAGAATTCCCTCCTGGAGTCGTGTCCTCCCCTTTTCTGAGCCCTTTCATTAATTCTGTGTCCATTTAATCCTGTCAAGCTCCTAAATCCCTCCTCCCCAGCCAGCCCTGTTGCCTGGTTTCAGCTTTCCTGCCTGCCTGGGAAACTTTCATTAGCAAAAAAACCCACCTCTGCTGCTCCCAGCCCTGGCAGTGGGAATGTTGTTCTGGGATTTGAGTCCTGCTGAGCTTTTTGTGGGGTTTATGAAGCCAGGGAAGCTTCTGCTGCTAAAATATCCCTCCTGCATCCATGTGGGGTTTTTCCCCATCCCTTCTTGGGCAGGAATATTCTTTTGGGATCTGGCTCTCTGCATAAAATACTCCCAGGTGCCAACATCCCCTGGGTATCACCATCACCTGGGCAGCAGCATCCTCCAGGTACCTGTGACCCCCCAGGTAACACCATCCCTGGGTACCAACATCTCCCTGGTGCCCACTTCACCCTGGGTGTCATTACAGCACACAAAACTCACACAGTCAAGTTGTCAGGGCAAAAAGAGAGAAGTTTATTTTNACAATTTTCCCACAAATTTCCCACGAACTCCCACAAATTTCCACAAATTTCCCACAAATTTCCACAAAATTTCCACAACATCCCGCCCTGCCTCCTGCAGCAAAAACCTGTGTGGGGCATTTTATCCCTTTTCCCCCTTTTCCTTCCCCCTGAACAGGGATTTAAAGCTGCAGCAGGAGCTGTGCAGGTGCCTCCTCGGGTAAAATCCCCCAAAAATTTCTACAGAAAGCCCCGTGATGGCCTCAAGAGCAGTTTGGGGCATGAGGGTGTTAGCATTGAAATACTTAATCACAGAATTATTATATGCAATTATTTTATTGAGGAGCTCTGGGCATCAGGGGTACAGGATATAAACCCAAATCTGACATGGATTTGGGATGGACATGCTTTTATACCCTTTCTTTTTATAATATATATATATTAATTATTAAACCCATATTGTTCTATTGTATATCAGTTGTTCTGTTGATCTGATCCAAGCGGGAATTCTTGTCGTTTCCATCAAGCCCCCCAAACATCATTCCTCATGATTCTTAAACAATGATCATATTCAATCACCAAACAATCACTACAATTAACAATCATATCATCATGATGATGCAGGTGCAGTTTCACATGATCTAGTAAAGACAAAACCTAATTTTTGTTCCCAGGGCCCGTGTGGTTTTGGTTCCCTTTCCCAGGCCTGCCCAGGCTCAACCTTTTTTTCCACCTCCCCTGAATCTATTGTGTACAATTCCCATGGTTTTTAGAAATATTTTCACCCTGTGCCAATAAGAGGAGGGATCTGTGCAATACTTCGGGGTGACACCATCCTTGGGGGACCCTCCTGAGCCCCCTCCCCGTGCTGGGGACACACTGTGCCCTTTGTGCCCGTGCTGGGACGGGTTTAGCTAGGTCATGCCTAAAGCTGGGGTTGGATTTTATTTCCTTGAGTGTGAGCAGAGGGGCTGAGCCCCTAAATCCCCCCCAAATGAAACCCAGCTCGCCCCATGACCTCCCAAATCCCTGTCACTGCCCTGGGCTGGCCCTGACTCGGCAGGGAGCATTTTTTCCCCCCTCCTCAAAGGTTTTCCAGGGTGGGGGGAAGGCGACCTCGATGTCCCCGGTGCTCAGAAGTGCTGAGCTCGGCCATTCCCGCGGGGACACCGAGTGCCCGAGCTCCGCGCTGCCGAACACGAGCTGCCTTTTGCCCCCGGGGCCAAAGGTAAAGGAGCTGCTGCCCCCCAGCAAAGGGGGGAAAGGGCTGGAGGTGTCCCCACAGGGACCCCCAACCTGCCCTCCCCGTGTGCAGCATCCAAAGGCTCCCAAATTTGGGATGTCACAAGTCAGGAGGGGTTTGGGATGTCACAAGTCAGGAGGGTTTGGGATGTCTTGGAGCTGTGCTAGGATGTGCAGGGGTGAGCCTGGGAGTGTTGGGACAATAAATCCCTTTTTGCTGAGCTGGCAGGATCCTCACAGAGTGTCCTCGTGGGGACTGAACCCACTGCATGTGTCCCCCTGTCCCTCCTGTCCCTCCTTTCCCCCGTGTTCCTCAGCACAGTGTCCCATCTTCATCCCAAATTTGAGATGTCACAAGTCAGGAGGGTTTGGGATGTCTTGGAGCTGTGCTAGGATGTGCAGGGGTGAGCCTGGGAGTGTTGGGACAATAAATCCCTTTTTGCTGAGCTGGCAGGGTCCTCACAGAGTGTCCTTGTGGGGACTGAGCCCACTGCATGTGTCCCCCTGTCCCTCCTGTCCCTCCTGTCCCTCTTGTCCCCTGTGTCCCTCAGCACAGTGACCCATCTGCATCCCAAATTTGGGATGTCACAAGTCAGGAGGGTTTTGGGATGTCTTAAAGCTGTGCTGGGATGTGCAGGGGTGAGCCTGGGAGTGTTGGGACAATAAATCCCTTTCTGCTGAGTTGGCAGGGTCCTCACAGAGTGTCCTTGTGGGGACTGAGCCCACTGCATGTCCCCTCCTGTCCCTCCTGTCCCTCCTCACTCTCAGTGACCCATTTTTAGCCACATCCCCTTCTCATTGTCCCCTGGCTTTGGTGGCCTGAGAAGCAGCTCCAACACGGGAGAATCTGCAAACATAATGGGAAAATAAGCTGGGAGAGCTGGGAATGTTCCCCTGGAGAAGGGAAAACTCCAGGGAATGCTCAGAGTCCCCAAAGGGGCTCCAGGAGAGCTGGAGAGGGACTGGGGACAAGGCCTGCAGGGACAGGACACAGGGAATGGCTTCCCACTGGGAAAGGGGACATTGGGCTGGGATCTTGGGCAGGAATTGCTGGCTGGGAGGGTGGGGAGGGGCTGGGCTGGAATTCCCAGATTTGCTGGGGCTGCCCCTGGATCCCTGGGAATGCCCAAGGCCAGGTTGGATCCACTTGGGACAGTGGGAGGTGCCCCTGCCCATGGATGGGGTGGAATGGGATGGGATTTAAGATCCAGCCCAGACCATTCCATGGTTCACCTGGTGATGAGAACCTCCAAGGCTTCTCTGAGTTTCAACCCTCTGTAAATTCCTGCTGATGTGGAGCGTGAGCTACTCCAGGGATTTCCTGGCAGTGCCCAAGGCCAGGCTGGACAGGATTTGGATCCACCTGGGACAGGGGGAGGTGTCCCTGCCTGTGGAACAAGATGATCCGTGAGGTTCCCTCATCCCAAACCCTTTGATGAGTCAGGTCCCCGTTAATGAGTAACCAGGGCCAGCAGGAGCTCACAGATTAACCCAGCCCAGAGCAGGGAGCAGAGCTCTGTGCTCAAGGTCCTGTCCCAGAGACTTCCCATGCCTTAATGAGTAATTAGTTAGTTTGCTACAGAGGTTAATGAGGAGGCACTGCAGAAATGATCTGTGATTAATTAAACAACCTCGAGCTGGTGCAGGCAGAGCTGCTGAGCTGAGCTGGGCTGGAGCTGAGCTGGGCCTAGGGCTGGATCCAAGATGGGCCTAGGGCTGGATCCAAACTGGGCCTAGGGCTAGATTGAAACTGGGCCTAGGGCTGGATCCAAGCTGGGACTAGGGCTGGATCAAAACTGAAATTAGAGCTGGATCCAAACTGGGACTAGGGCTGGATCCAAGCTGGGCCTAGGGCTGGATCCAAGCTGGGCCTAGGGCTGGATCCAAACTGGGACTAGGGCTGGATCCAAGCTGGGCCTAGGACTGGATCCAAACTGGGACTAGGGCTGGATCCAAGCTGGGACTAGGGCTGGATCCAAGCTGGGCCTAGGGCTGGATGCAAACTGGGACTAGGGCTGGATCCTGACTTTGGCATCTCTCCTGGAGCTGGTCTGGACCTATCAAACCCTCCAGGGTTTGGGAGTGGGCTCTGCAGACCAACAGCCACCCCCAGCCCAGTGGGAAAAGTGGGAATTGAATTTCCCTTGTTTTTTCCATACACCACCCCAAAGCTTGACTCTGTCTCACTCAGCCGGGTGCCTTTCAAGCCTTCCCCTGAACCCCAGAATCCCAGAAGGGTTTGGGCTGGGATGGATTTAAAGCTCATCCAGAGGCAGCCTCACTGTCCCAGGTGGCTCCAGACCTTCTCCATTCCAGGCTTGGAGAATCCACAACTTCCCTGGGCCACCTGTGCCAGACCTCACTCCCTCACTGGAAAAAATTCCTTCCAAAAACCGACCCAAAATTTCCCCTTTTTCAGTCTGTTCTCATAATTCTTCTTCCTGTCCCCACAGTTCCCAATGGTATCTCCCACCAGACTGAGCTGCTCCTGTGTCTCCCCCGGGGTTTGGGGCCATTGTGTTGTCCCCAAACCACCTCCTCACTGTCTCCTTCCTTGATCAAAGCCACCAGGTCACATCCATCCTCCTCCTCTGCTGCTGTCCTGTGCCACATGTACACTCCTAATCCTCCACCCACTCTCAAAACCTTCCTGAGCACGGGATCATCTCAGAGAATCCTTGTCATTCCCTGTTGGAATTCTGGAAATTCCCTGACAATTCCCACCCTGCTGTGAGCCCAGCAGGCTCTGGAAGATCCTCAGCTCTGAGTTCAGAGAGAAAGGGTAGAAAGCTCTCATCCCTCAGATCCTTTCTGTGCAGGCAGCTCAGGGTTTCCCAAACACTAAATAATCCCCAAAATTATTGAAGTTCCCATCCTGTTGGGATCCCAGCAAGCTCTGGAAGATCCCAGCACTGAGTTCAGGCAGAAAGGGTGAGAAAACCATCCCCATCTCTCCTGTGCTGATGGCTCAGCCCTTTCCCAAACATGGGATCATCCCAGAGAATCCCTGTCATTCAAGGAACTTCAGGGTTAGGATGCCAGGAAACCCTGAAAGGTCCTCAGCTCTGAGTTCAGACAGAAAGGATGACCAAGCTCCCATCCCTCAGATCCCTCCTGTGCTGGTGGCTCAGCCCTTTCCAAACACTAAATAATCCCCAAAATCCCTGTCATTCCCTTCCTGCTGTTATCCCAGCAGGCTCTGGAAGATCCCAGCACTGAGTTCAGACAGAAAGGGTGAGAAAACCATGTCCCTCCCTCAGATCCCTCTTGTTCTGATGGCCCAGCCCTTTCCCAAACATGGGATAATCCCAAAAATCCCTGTCATTCCCATCCTGCTTCAATCCCAATGGGTTCTGGAAGATCCTCAGCTCTGAGTTCAGACGGAAAGGACGAGAAAATGATGCCCATCCCTCCTGTGCCGATGGCTCAGCCCTTTCCCAAACGAATCCCTGTCATTCCCTGTTGGAATTCTGGAAACTCCCTGACAATTCCCACCCTGCTGCGAGCCCGGCAGGCTCTGGAAGATCCCAGCCCTGATTTCAGACAGAAAGGATGAGAAAACCATGCTCATCCCCCGTGTGCTGATGGCTCAGCCCTTTCCCAAACACAGGATAACCCCAGAGAATCCCTGTCATTCCCATCCTGTTGGGAATTCCCACCCCGGCGGGCTCAGGAAGATCCCAGCACTGAGTTCAGAGAGAAAGAGTGACCAAACTGCCATCCCTCAGCCCTTTCCCAAACACTAAATAATCCCAAAAATGATGGAAGTTCCCATCCTGTTGGGATCCCAGCAAGCTCTGGAAGATCCCAGCACTGAGTTCAAGCAGAAAGGGTGAGAAAACCATGTCCATCTCTCCTGTGCCGATGGCTCAGCCCTTTCCCAAACATGGGATCATCCCAGAGAATCCCTGTCATTCAAGGAACTTCAGGGTTAGGATGCCAGGAAACCCTGAAAGATCCTCAACTCTGAGTTCAGAGAGGAAAGGTGACCAAGCTCCCATCCCTCAGATCCCTCCTGTGCCGATGGCTCAGCCCTTTCCAAACACTAAATAATCCCCAAAATCCCTGTCATTCCCATCCTGCTTCAATCCCAATGGGTTCTGGAAGATCCTCAGCTCTGAGTTCAGACAGAAAGGACGAGAAAATGATGCCCATCCCTCCTGTGCCGATGTCTCAGCCCTTTCCCAAACGAATCCCTGTCATTCCCTGTTGGAATTCCGAAAATTCCCCGACAATTCCCACCCTGCTGCTACCCCAGCGGGCTCTGGAAGATCCCAGCCCTGATTTCAGACAGAAAGGACGATCACCCCGCTCTGCTCCCACCCCGTGCGGGATCCCCCGGCAATCCCAGCCCTTCTCCTCGCCCAGGGCTGCTCCCCATCCCCTGGAGCTCCCGGTGCGGGCCGTGCCCGCGGGTTTTGCGGCGGAGCTGCGGCGCTTTGGGGCCGGGAGCCGCATTCACATTCCTGCCGCGAGCGCACTTGTCAGCCGAGCTGTCAGTGCCGCCGTAATGGGGCCACGGCGGTCACTCGTGTTGGGAGTAAACACAGCCCGATCTGAGAAAACAAGAGCAGAGCCCCGAGCTCCCGGCACGGCTGCAAAGCCCCGCCGCTTCCCCGGGGGGAGTTCAGGCTCCTCCAGCGCTCCCCGCCCCAAAAAAAACCCACTCTCGGCAGAGATGGGGGGCATTGCTGGCACCCCTGGGATGTGACTGCGGGGATTTGGGGTTGTTGGGGACATGTAGGGGACGTTTGGGGACATGTCTGGCCTGCACTGCTCAGGGACACGAGGAGCAGCTCGGTGATTTCCAGCCCCAGCTGCGGCCGGGGCTCTCGGTTCTGGGTTTTTTTTGAACTTAAAAAAAATGGATTCTTGCACATCCCGGAGCTGCCCTGAGCGTGGGAGATCTGTTTGGAGTGATGGTTCAGCCTCTTTGTCACCCTTCAGCATCTCCCCTGCAGCTCTGGGCTGCTCCTGTCACCTCCAGCGGTGTCACCAGCGCCAGGAGGGGACACCTGGGCCAGGTGGGACGGAGCCAGCCCGGCATGGGGAGGATCTGGGGGTTCCACAGGGACCGGGGGGGATCGTGAGGAGGAGGAGGAAGAGGAAGAACAGCAGCTCTGGGAATCCTCAGCGCCCTTTCTTCATTTGGGAATATTCCCCCCAACTTCCAAACCCTCCCAACAAAGGGGAAAAAAAACCCAAAAACAAAAACAAAAGAACCCACGCGGATTTGGGACAAAGGAGGGAATGGGCAGAGCGGGCACAGCTCCATCCCTCACCCCCCAAATCCATGAGATGCTGCTTTCCCCACTCCCCCGTCCCCGGCGCGGTTTATTCACAGCCACAAACCCGAAAAAAAAAAAAAAGCTCCAAACGCCACCGAATATTTCCTGCGGGCGGGGAGGGGAGCGGGGCAGTTTTTATCCTCCTCCAAACCTCCGACGCGAAATGTTGGGGGTCACTCCTCCTTTGAAATCCCCCGCGGCCTTTCTTCCCATTAAACCCGCTCCCAGCTCAGAAGTTTCTTCCCCACCCTCTCCCCCCCCCCCTTTTTTTTTTTTTTTTTGTTGTTTTTTTTTTTTTTTTTTAATTTAATAATAAAGCATCTCAGATCTCGGAGCTGCAACTCATCTCACACCTAAGCGAGATTGCGTTTTGCACAAGCCTTTCAGCTGTTTTCTCAATCTCTCCTCTGTCTCATTCTCAATTCAGGCAGTTGCTATAGGTATGTTTTAATCCCCAGCATGGTAGATTTTAATTAGTCTTTGTACAGATGGCCAATTAACATTCATTACTTTTGCCTTGAGCGATTAATTATGAGTTTGGATAGAAGGGGAGATGCAGACAGGAAAGATGGGCAGGTGAATAAAAAAAGGGATTTTAATCAGAGTTTGGGAATTTTTTTTTCCTCTTTCTGATTTATATATATACACGAGCACATGGGAAGAGGAGGGAAAAGAGGCGAGTTCCGTTCCCAGAGAGACATTCCAGACCCGGAGCGGCGGGAATTGCATCCCCAGCCGGTGATGCTGAAGGTTTTGGGGCTGTGATCCAACCAAACCTCACGCAGGGATGGAGCAAGCGAGGCAGGGAGTGACCCCAACGCTTTGGGAACCCTCATCCCAAAGGATTTGGGTGCCTGGCCATCCCCTCTTTGCTCCTGTAGCTCTGGGCACAGCCGGGACAGCGGCGACACAGAGCCAGCTCCATGTGCACGATTGTCCCCTCCCCGAGCCCCGGTGACACGTCGCTAATTCTTCCTAATTGATTTTTCACGCCGCTGGGAGGGGAGGGAGACGGTGACATCCAACAACAGAGCCCCGATGTCGCGGCTTTCTGCGGCATGAAAGGGGCCGGCGTCTCCCCCCGGAGCCCGGATGCCTCTGCCGGGGCTGGGTATCCATGGAGAGCCTTTCCCGAGCCTTTCCCGAGCCGTGCCAGCAGCTATTTGGGGACTCGAGGGAAAACACAAAACCCCTCCGGGCCGATCCGATCCGTGCCCCGTGTCCCCGGTACGGGGCTGTGCCCAAATCCCCGCGGTGGGTTTGGGGTGTGCAGAGCTGGGCTGATCCCCCACGGGAAATGGGATTTTTCCTGTGGGAAATGGGAACGGGGGGAGGATGTTTGGGGTGGGATCCATCCCATAGAACTCGAGAGAGGCTTTCCCTGGAGCTGGGCTCGCTCTGGGGTTCGGGGTTGGTGACTCCCGCAGGAGTTTTCCCGGGATCGCGGGATGGGGCAGGAAGGGGTTGGATCCCTCCCGGGGTTGGAGATTCCCGCAGGAGTTTTCCCGGGATTGGGATCGCGGGAAGAGCAGGAAAGGGCCGGAGCCCGCCCAGGGTTGGAGATTCCCGCAGGAATTTTCCCAGGATAGGGAAATGGAGGAGCAGGAAAGGGCTGGAGCCCAACCGAGGTTGATGATTCCCGCAGGAGTTTTCCCGGGATGGGGAAATGGAGGAGCAGGAAAGGGCTGGAGCCCAGCCGAGGTTGGCGATTCCCGCAGGAATGTTCCCAGGATAGGGAAATGGAGGAGCAGGAAAGGGTTGGATCCCTCCCGGGGTTGGCGATTCCCGCAGTTTTCCCGGGATTGGGATCACGGGAGGAGCAGGAAAGGGCTGGAGCCCGCTTGGGGTTGGCAATTCCAGCAGGAATTTTCCCGGGATCGCGGGAGGAGCAGGAAGGGGTTGGATCCCTCCTGGCACGGCGGGGATGTGGCCGCTGTGTCCCCGGCACGGGGAGGTGTCACCTGCCTGTGGATGGCTCTGTCACCTGAGTCCCGGAGGGGTCCCGGGGTGGATGTGTCACCAGAGGGGTCCCTGTGTCACCTGTGTCCTGGCACAATCCCTGGGTGGATGTGTCACCTGCATCCCAGCGACATTCCTGAGTGGCTGTGTCACCTGGATCTCAGTGTTCCCTGAGTGTCACCTGGATCCCAGAGTGTTCCCTGGGTGTCACCTGGATCCCAGATTGTTCCCTGAGTGTCACCTGGATCTCAGTGTTCCCTGGGTGTCACCCGGATCCCAGATTGTTCCCTGAGTGTCACCTGGATCTCAGTGTTCCCTGGGTGTCACCTGGATCCCAGATTGTTCCCTGAGTGTCACCCGGATCCCAGAGTATTTCCCCACCCTGTCCATCACCCATCCCACCGCTGAGGCTGCCCAGAGCTCTGGGCAGGGCTGGGTGCCCCAACACCCCAAATCCAGGCTGGGCACCCACCCAGGGGTGCTGCTGCTGCTGCCACCAACTCCTCCAGGAGCCTCATCCCAGCTCTGTCACCCTCAGGGACCAGCGTGACCTCAGCCACCAACACAGGTGGGACACACGGCAGCCACCAGGGAGGGCACCCAGACCCCTCAGGGCACCCCAGGGTGCTCTTGAATGGGACAGAGGGAGCAGGGGAAGCTCAGCACAGTCTGTCCCCATCTGCTGGGACACACAGCAGCCACCAGGGAGGACACCCAGACCCCTCAGGGCACCCCAGGGTGCTCTTGAATGGGACAGAGGGAGCCCAGGAGGTTGGGCCAACACAGGTGGGACACACGGCAGCCACCAGGGAGGACACCCAGACCCCTCAGGGCACCCCAGGGGGCCCCTGGGTGGGACAGAGGGAGCACAGGAGGCTCAGCCAACACAGGTGGGACACACAGCAGCCACCAGGAAGGACACCCACACCCCTCTGGGCACCCCGGGGTGCTCCTGGGTGGGACAGAGGTGATGGAGAGCACGGGAGGCTCGGCATGGCTCTGTCCCCACCAAGCTGGGACACACGGCAGCCACCAGGAAGGACACCCAGACCCCTCAGGGCACCCCGGGGTGCTCCTGGGTGGGGCAGAGGGAGCAGGGGAGGCTCGGCACGGCCCCGTCCCCACCTGCAGAGCCGTGGCAGGGTATGGCCCTCCGGGAGTGTGTGCCATGGAAATGTGCACATTTCCTAAAAGCAATATGGAGCAGCTAAATATACTGCTCACAAATCTGTTTACACTAATAATGGCTGGGAGCCTGCCATCCATATGACTGCACGGGAAACCATTGATTCAACAGAAATTTCGCTGCAAATCCCTTTGCAGGAGGAGGAGGAGGAAGAAACTCGAGGCGCTTTATGTTTAAATTTTTTCCCCCTTGTTTTCGTGGGGTTTTTTTTTGTTTTTTGGCTGTTTGTCGGGGAAGGGGGGACAGGGAGACGTCGGCACCTTTGGCACAGCCCGGCTGGCAGAGGCTCTGCCCATCCCTCGGCCCCCTCTCCCTCCTCACAGCCCCCGGGGATGGGGATACTCAGCAAAACCAGGATTTCCCAGCGCGGCTCCAAGCACTGGGAGCTGCCTCCAGGGCGAAACGAGCACAATATTTACCCATTTCCCACCCAACGGACGGGTCCGAGGCAGAATTTTGGCGCCCGTTCTCTTTCCCATTTTCTAAAAAAAACCAAAAATCAAAAACCAAAAAATAAATAAAAAGGGGGGAAAAAAAAAGAGAAAAAAAAAAAAGAAAAAAAGAAAAACCCTCCGGAATTGGCAGCTCGTGGCGTATTAATGGAAATGCTGCAGACTTGGCTCCCGCTCACCTCCCCAACATAATGTTAAATGGCAGCAAGGCACTATAGCAGTCATTTACATATGGTGCTTATAGACGCCAAACTTATTAACACAATAAAACTGCTGCGCCAGGAGGAGCTTTCCTGCCTATTTTTCTCCTGGAGAAATGTCAGTGTTGGAAGCACCTAGCCGCCTCGTATGGAAACACCCGGGGCTGCCTTTCATATGGCACCGGCAAAATAAATAAATGACTCAGCCAGGGGCCCCCTCCGACCACTCCCCCGGAGGGAAGGAGGGAGGGGGATCCGGGGCTTGGGACCGGAATTCACCCGGGATCCACCAGAACCCGTCAAAACCCCCTGAAAAAACACATTTCTTATGGGGGGCAGCTCCATGCCAGGATTGTCTTTAACCTCCTGCTCTCTGAGGGGTCCCCAAGGTGTCCCCAAAGCTGGAAGGGACAGCCTGGGTGATTTCTGGATGGATTTTTTCCCCAAAGCTGGAAGAGACAGTCTGGGTGATTTCTGGATGGATTTTGTCCCCAAGGTGTCCCCCAAGGTGCAAGGGAGAGTCTGGGTGATTTCTGGAAGGATTTTGTCCCCAAGGTGTCCCCAAGGTGTCCCCCAAGGTGCAAGGGAGAGTCTGGGTGATTTCTGGAAGGATTTTGTCCCCAAGGTGTCCCCAAAGCTGGAAGGGACAGTCTGGGTGATTCCTGGACAGATTTCCCAGGAACAGCAGCCCTCAGGTGTTTCCATAGGAGGTGTCTGAGTGTTTCCAACAGGGAAAGCAGAAAAATTCGTGGTTTCACTATGCTGGGAAGTTTGGTGTCCACAAGTGACATTTTTAGGAGGATATTTGTAGCTCCTGGTGCCATTTAACAGGATTTTGGGGAGGGGAGGGCAGCCAGGCCTGCTGAGCCCCCCTGATGTGACCCTGAGGGGTCCCCTGGGGGTTTTGGGGTGGCTCTCCTGGGATCCAAGCTCCTCTCTCCGTGGATTCCTGGCTCTGCCATGGGTGCAGTCCCCCAGGGAATGTTTGGAAGCCTCCCCGGGGGGCTGGATGTGCCATTTCCTGGGGGGAAATTCCCAGAAAGGCTGGTTTTTTTTGAGGAATGACAAGCCTGCCATGCTGGAAGAGCATTTCTGAGGTGACACCCGAGAGCCCTGGCTGGAGGTTTGGGACACCAAATCCTCCGAATCCTCCCAAGCCTCCGGCCAAAAGGGCTGGGGAGCTCCGGGTGACACGAAAAATGGAATCGCAGCTGTGCTGGGGATGGCTGAGGGGAAAATCACAGCCAGCCCCGGGGAGCAGGGCTGGGGACACACCCAGGGCAGTGTCACACACCCAGGGCAGTGTCACACACCCAGGGCAGTGTCACACCCATGGCAGTGTCACACACACACACACACACGGCAGTGTCACACACACCCAGGGCAGTGTCACACACACACCCAGGGCAGTGTCACACACACACATGGCAGTGTCACACACCCAGGGCAGTGTCACACCCATGGCAGTGTCACACACACTCAGTGCAGTGTCACACACACACACGGCAGTGTCACACCCATGGCAGTGTCACACACACCCATGGCAGTGTCACACACACACATGGCAGTGTCACACACATGGCAGTGTCACACACACACCCAGGGCAGTGTCACACACCCAGGGCAGTGTCACACACACACCCATGGCAGTGTCACACCCATGGCAGTGTCACACACACACCCATGGCAGTGTCACACCCAGGGCAGTGTCACACACATGGCAGTGTCACACACACACCCATGGCAGTGTCACACACCCATGGCAGTGTCACACACCCATGGCAGTGTCACACCCAGGGCAGTGTCACACACATGGCAGTGTCACACACACACCCATGGCAGTGTCACACACATGGCAGTGTCACACACACACTCATGGCAGTGTCACACACACATGGCAGTGTCACACATCCATGGCAGTGTCACACTCATGGCAGTGTCACACACACATGGCAGTGTCACACATCCATGGCAGTGTCACACACATGGCAGTGTCACACACATGGCAGTGTCACACACACATGGCAGTGTCACACACCCAGGGCAGTGTCACACACACACCCAGGGCAGCGTCACACACACTCAGTGCAGTGTCACACACACACCATGGCAGTGTCACACACATGGCAGTGTCACACACCCAGGGCAGTGTCACACACACACCCAGGGCAGTGTCACACACATGGCAGTGTCACACACACACTCATGGCAGTGTCACACACACATGGCAGTGTCACACACATGGCAGTGTCATACACACCCATGGCAGTGTCACACACCCAGGGCAGTGTCACACACCCATGGCAGTGTCACACACACACCCATGGCAGTGTCACACACACACTTATGGCAGTGTCACACACCCATGGCAGTGTCACACACACCCAGGGCAGTGTCACACACCCATGGCAGTGTCACACACACCCATGGCAGTGTCACACACCCAGGGCAGTGTCACACACACACCATGGCAGTGTCACACACACACCCAGGGCAGTGTCACACACACACCCAGGGCAGTGTCACACACACACCCAGGGCAGTGTCACACACCCAGGGCAGTGTCACACACCCATGGCAGTGTCACACACACACCCAGGGCAGTGTCACACACCCAGGGCAGTGTCACACACCCATGGCAGTGTCACACACACAACCAGGGCAGTGTCACACACACACCCAGGGCAGTGTCACACACCCAGGGCAGTGTCACACACCCATGGCAGTGTCACACACACACCATGGCAGTGTCACACACATGGCAGTGTCACACACACCCAGGGCAGTGTCACACACACCCAGGGCAGTGTCACACACCCATGGCAGTGTCACACACACAACCAGGGCAGTGTCACACACACACCCAGGGCAGTGTCACACACCCAGGGCAGTGTCACACACCCA
>JANPWX010018931.1:0-30012 GCA_024734555.1 Trochalopteron elliotii
CTTCCTTCCTTCTCTCTCTTTCTTTCTTTCTTTCTTTCTTTCTTTCTCTCTCTCTCTCTCTCTCTCTCCTTCCTTCCTTCCTTCCTTCCTTCCTTCCTTCCTTCCTTCTCTCTCTCTCTCTCTCTCTCTCTCTCCCCTGGCAGATTGGAAAGGTGGGCCTTTGTGGGAGGGCCTGTAGATAGCTGATTCGGAAGGCAGGCTTTGTGGGAGGGCCTGTAGTTGACTAATTGGGATGGGACTGGGAGCAAGTAAGAAGTCCCCAAGGAGAGGAGGAAGTACAGAAATGTCAACAGATATACCCCCGATAGCACACTGAGAAGAAAACAATCCCAGTGCAGATGTGACCCCAACAATAAAAATATGCAATATTGTGTGATAGGATGGACTAAGAAAGAGATTGAGCATGTGTACTGGCCATGGTGAGTCAAAGGAAGAGTGGATGTATCAAGTTTTAAACATTCAAACCCAGTACAGATCAGAGAGAAGGGACTTCTCACTGAACAACTGTTTTTGCTCTAGCCTCTCAGTCCTAAATCTCAAAGGAAAGTTACTCTGCACCCCACTTCGTCCGAAAATTCTGGATTCAAGAAAAGCATTGGTGTAAGGTGTGCTGTGTTTTCCTTCTTTCTCTTGCCACTTCCTATCTCTTTCTTTTTCTCTGTGTTATACTAATTTCAGATCAAGTGTAACAGAACAATCATTCTTCACTCAAATTTACTTTTCCATGCATATGCAATAATTTCAAAATGCCTTTCCCTCTTTCAATCCAAGATGAAACCTTAAAAAACTCTGTTTTAAAGTCACTGTCACCCCTACAGAGAGGCCTAGAGCTTTCCTTACCATGTGTGCCTAATCCCCAAGAAACTGTAGGCTACCCTCCACAAAAATAGAGACCACATGTACCCCCCCTCAGGTAAGGGGCAAGAGGTCCCCCTTGACAAAACACTTCCCTTTCCCTTCCTCTCCTAATGTGCACTGTCTGTTCCCATCCCAAAGACACAGAGGGTAGAATATTGCCTACAGGGCAGCAAGCAGTAGATGTCCAACTACTCTCTTTTCCAGGACTCTAGGAAGTGCTGTGCATGCATGTGTCAGTGTGCATGACTCTGTGAACATTTGTACCACTGTGGTGGTCCCTGGACCATCCACAGAGGACGATTCACTCCCTTGGAGAGCGTGTAGCCCCTAGGCTGCCTCAGCTAGAAGTGACTCCCCTTTGGGAAGTCCCTTTGAGAGATTTCCTTGTAGCTCAGGGTGAGCAAAAGTGCTTCAACCCATGAGCCTTTGCAGTTCTATATTAATGTTTTGTACCCTATTGGTTATTCCCCTTGTTCCTGGTTTTTACCCCTCTTGATTGGTTCTTTTTGGATCCTTTCCCTGATTGGTCCCTTTTCCAATTCCTTTCCCCATTGGCCAAGTTGTGAAACCCTGCCCGTGGCAACCCTATATAGCCCGTCTCCCCTGGGGCCATCTGGCTCTTTCCTGTTTGGACTTCATGGAATAAAGAAGCTTTCCTGGAGATTGGAAAGACCCCATCTCGCTGCTTTAATCTTGCGTCTCCCAAGGTGGCAAACACAGCTCTGCTGCTCAGGCAGCTGCACAAAAGAGCTAATCACTATGCACCTGAGAGTGCCTGTGTCTCCGTCGATCCGGGTGTCTTTTTAAAGACGCTTCTAACGAGGAAGATCACAGCACCTTCACCACCAGACCAGACTGCAGCATACCATGGTGCGTGAGTCTGCACATGCTGTGCCTACGTGTGCCAGTATGTATAGCTCTGCACGCACACACAGGTGCTGGGGTGTATGTGTGTATCAATGTGCAAAACTGCATGCACATGTGTTTTCTAGTGTGCCCAGATGTAAGTGTACACGTCGCGCTTTGAACAGCTACCTATGTGCTAATGTGCACAGCACTGTACACATAGCTGTGCAAGTGAGCAAGTGCCTCTTTGTGTGCACTAGCTCTCCACGTGTACCTAGGTGCACACATGAGCTGAGCATGCCCAGAAACGTGGCTCCGGGGGCATGGCTCTAGATGCACAGCAGTGCATCCAGCTGCTGTCCCACCTGGGAAGAGCAGACGTGTGTGTGTGTGTGTGTGTGTGTGTGTGTGTGTGTGTGTGTGTCACTGCTGGCCTCTGCTAAGTCACCCCTGGCTCTCTGTGTGCACTCTGTTTTCATGGAGGAAAAAATTTGCCTCTGCGTTTCCCTTTTATAGCTCTTAAAGCAAGGAGAGACTGCTCGCCTTGGGAAGAAGGAGAGGTGTCCTAAGCACAGCCAGTCCCTTTGTCCCTTTTCTCTAAGAGAACTGTCCTTTCCAAGATCCCAGGAGCTAGACAGCCTGACATAACTGAAGACTCAACTGGGTACACAAAGAGCAGGCGGCTGTAGCCAAAAAGCTTTTGCCAAACCCAAAAAGTGTTAAAAGATATTGATGGCAAATCCTGATGTAATGTTGCCTTCCTCTAAGTCACTGTCCCTGTACTGTTAGGTAGGTGGCTGCTGAATATGTTCTTCCTCACTAGATCTGCTCTATCTTAACCAAGGGGGAGACCCTTTTTGCCTTTTTCAATAGTTGCCAGTCCTGTTTGTCACTTTTCTCAGTGTCACCCTCTCCCATCCTGCATGCAAACCACAGTGTGAATGTGGCAGTGTCCCTCATAGGTGACAACAAAAACCAGATCAGTGACAGCTACTGCTTGTGCCTTTCACTTGCCAGCACAAAGCCACAGCAATTCCTCTTGTCCTAAGAGACGCCCATACCACTAGCACATCTCCACACCTGAGTGGCAGAAACTCAAGCCAGCATTGCAGTTCTAGCCAGGCTGAAAAGATTGCCTGACCACTGCTGCTTCTCCTCTTCAGAATACTGTCTAAGACATAATTAAAAACACCAGTGAAAGAACTCAAAGAATAGACCATAACACCCATGCTGGGTGAGACAAAATTGACTCTTAAGCAAAGACTGAAAGGTAACCAAAAAAGCACCAAGAAGTCCGAAAAGTAAAGTCAAGCTTCCACCAGCCAGCTTGAAGACTATTTTAAGTAACACTTTGGGTGAGAAATTTGAATTGTATTGATTATTAATGTAACTATCCTTTTTTTTAATGGATGGGGATTGCAAGTATCTGTTGAGGGGAAGTACACGGGGAACAGTGAGAGGTGCTAGAGTGGTTCACTTAAAAATTAACAAGTGAAGTAAGACAGGAACTAGAGGGCAAGACCGGGTTGGCTCCTTTGTTCACCACCGAGAAGATTATATGGCCCTGCTGTGGGCAGCAACCCCGTAGGCAATGGTGAGGTGGGGACAAGAAAATTATGTTGGACCTCTATCATTCCTCAGTTGTCTTTTCCCTCCAAAATCCAATAAAGGGGCTAGAGGGCAAGACCGAATTGGCCTCTACATTCACCACCAAGATATACCTGCTATGGGTAGCAATCCCATAGGCATAGTAGATGGGAGTAAAAAGCCATACCGGACCTCTGTGATTCCCTTTTGTCTACTCCAACTAATTAATGTCACCAATTCCACCAATCATTATGTGTAAAAAAACTTGAGGTTTTTGTTCCCACTGTCCTCACCCACATTAACAGATACTATTATGACTCATCCAGAATTGAATTTTGACTCAAGAGAAATAAGATAAAAATTAATTGCTC
Organism: Trochalopteron elliotii; assembly: GCA_024734555.1. Taxonomy (NCBI): domain Eukaryota; kingdom Metazoa; phylum Chordata; class Aves; order Passeriformes; family Leiothrichidae; genus Trochalopteron; species Trochalopteron elliotii. Next base: position 3,663 of record JANPWX010018931.1, read on the forward strand.
AAGCCAAATGACTTATAGAAAAGGAAAAAGAGGGATTTGTTATAAACGGGTAATGTGATGGTTGACTTTCACAATTAAGACATGAATATTATGTGTATGTTAAGAGAAATTTTATAGATGTATAGTTATGTTATTTTTTTATGTTATCCCCATAGTCCTCTTTCACTTCCCCCTCGTATTGTTGTCACTGGTCTGGGCATTTGAGGGAGGGCAGGCCTGTGTGACAGGCCGAGCAGGGAAAGGAAGATAACAGACCTGCAACCACCTCTGGATGTATGATCAACTGGTTCTCCGAGGACGAAAGATTTCTCTTTTGGTCCTTTTCTGTGTTTTGATCGGCTGGATGTTCAGTGGGGGGTCTGGTGCTCTTGGCTGGACCCTAACAAAGACTGGTGTCTATGGAGATGCAGGTATGACCCCCCCATATGGTGTGGGGGGGGCCTCCCCAGTGTGAATCACCTGGTGCTCAATCAGACCAGAGCTGTGGCTGAAGCTCTTCCCATATTCCCCACACTCATAGGACTTTTCCCCACTGTGGATCCTCTGGTAGGTGACGAAGTGGGACTGTGGTTTTTCCACTTTCTGGGTCTTTTGAGGGGACTCGTGCTTTTTCCCCTGTGTCTAATGGTGGGGGGTTTTTTTCTTTCTTTTGGAACTAAAAGAGTGTTTTATTGTGAGGGGGTGGGGGAAGCCAGTGAGATGGGAGATTCCCCATGGGGTGAAAGAGGAGGAAGGTCTTTGAGAATTGTACAAACTTTAACATATCTTTGTGTAGCTATCTGCAAGACGTATCATTTTAAGAAACTTTCCTAATTGCTATTACTGAGAGGCTTGTTTTTAGAATATATTAGGGAGACCCTTCCAGTTAAGGCATGGGCTCTGGCCAAGTTCTGCCCTTACCTGGTTGGGAAGTATGCCAATAAAACCAGGTGTTTTCTGCACCAAAACTATACTCAGGTCATTTTGACTTTCCGAACTTGGGCCTATAATGGCCAGACCCCCTTTTGAAGTGAACTTGGAAATCTTACCTGGGAATGATTTTCTAAGCCCTCACTCTAAAATGAGGCTTGCCAGCTATTGCAGACCCTGGGTGATGGTACAATATTTAGGGAACTGATAATGCATTTTTTTAAAACACCATTCTATCTCCCATGTAGTACTAATTGTGTGTATTATCTGATTTATTTCTGCTTGGTGTGAGTTTATTGTTTTGCCACGTGTTGTTTTGCTTTTACTTTGCCTTTGTGTTCATAACGAGAGATACATGTTGTTAAAAAACAAAAGAAGGGGGAGTATGGCTCCAAGAATGTTTACACTAATATTTACACTAAAAATTTTGAAAGCAAATAACCAAATTTGATCCCTGGCAGAATGATACTGCTTTGAAGATTTGCATGTGCAGAGCCAATTTCTAAAAGTTTCTATGTAAAGATCCTTAATTGAGTGTACAATGATAAGGCCTAGCTGATTTACTAACCTAGGGGAGAAGGTATGCATGTGTTTTATTACCAACAGGTCCAAAGTAGTTACCTGACATCTGGACAAACATTGATCACCTCCAAGAGAATGAGGCCCAGAGAAAAGAAAAATGACCTAATTGCCATCCGGCCCTCATGACCAAAACAGGAACAGAAGTAGGACTTCCAGGACATGACTGTGTCTGGAGGCTTACAGAGTCAGCCTGCCAACAGAGACCTTGTGTCCCCAGTGCACTCACCATGAGGGTATTGTGTTCCTACTGACCTTTTTCAGTTATTCCTTGTTTCATGTTTCCAAAAAAGACACTCATTAATATGAAAGCCAGCATTTTCAGCTAATAGACTTCCTCCTGCCTAAACAGCATGGCTCCTGAACTCCAACCATTTGAACTTTAGAACAGTAGCCATTTATTTCTACTTCCTAAGAGACCTTGGACATTATCCTTTTGCTCTCTTATACTGCAAGTCTCTTTGTCAGTGACATGGTTGTATTTGATTAGTTTTTTATTGATTGTGATCTGTATTTCATGTATCTTATCCTGTATTTAGCAGATGACCAGTAATAGTCTTAAGAAGATAATGGCCTTACAGGTGCGAACTGCTTTAATATCAAAGTACAGGAACCCTTTGCATAAATAACAGAAAAGGGGGAGATGTCCGAGATCAGACAGCTACAGAAGCTGAACTGGGTAGCACTGCAGACCTTGTGGTCCTGGTACAGTGAAAGCCAAGAGAGAGATAAACTCAAGGCAAGAACAAAAGTGAAGACATCATGTCTGGTCACTCTGACCCTTTGAGGCTGATCGCTCTGACGAGGGGAGATGCAACCAGGACTTACTGGTGAAAGAGATAACAAAGAACATTACTAGCGCAAGAAAAATAATCAGAAGATTGTGTTTCTAAGGGGACCAGGACAAAGGGGTTGGAGTGGAAAATTTTGTACAAACATAGTGACTTATAAATACGGGTAAACTGTGTAATAAACTGGCTTTGCTTTGCTGGCATAAGCAGAGTTCACGTCAGTCAATCCCCACACAGTTCAATTAAACAGTGATTGCAGTCCTGTTGGAGTGATGGATGTAGTCTTGTCGAAAACATTGATCCTATGGAAAGGTCTGGTCCTTCTCTGAAGGTCCAGTGGTGGTTGTCGAGAGCTCTTGTCCTCTGATGTATCCAGTGGTGGTATCATTGTGTCCCAATCCCCAGATTAAATACAGGTGGGAATGTTTGGTACCTCCCCCACGGCAGGGAATTTCACAATGGGGTGATGTAATTCTATGAGTCATTCTGGGGAGTCCTTGATTGCCCATTAGCAGGGATGGCCCCCTCAGGATGGCTGCTGCTTCCCTGGAGGGAGTTATCACTGTTGAGTCGTGGAGAAGAGAAAGAAACACCGCTCCACCAATTTTAGTAGCTCATGTAGATGACGGTAGAATACATTATTTGGTTGCACCTTACATTGTACCCCAAGACAACCTGAAACATGAAATTTCTGCCCCCATAATTGATCCTTTACTTCCTTTTATTTTTTAATAAACAAGTGCAAATTCAATTGACTTGTTTGAGCATTTCTGGAAGGTTTACCCCTGCCTAGAAATTCTGACCTTTATTTGTTAAATGAGCAGGCTTTGATTTCACAGATTCATTCATTTAAAGCAACACATGTAGAAACCATTACATAGATGAATCAACACCAGCAATAGAATATGCATCTTTTAAATTAAATATATTAATGTATATTCTTTCTAGGGGTGGCTAAATATACCTTTCTTAGGAGCTTTAAAGAAGCAATCTAGAAGTTCATAACTTAGCATTGTGAGAATCAAGGCAGTAATGGTAGTTTGTCTTTTGTAAGCTTCTTGTAAATATATATATCTGATTTTGCATCCTGGTTTGGAGATGAGCAAAGGGCCTAGTTTTAGATAGACCAGTCCTTTGTAGGCAGTGTTACTGTCTGGATTATCAAAGCTCATTTATAGCTGATTCCACCTCAGGCTTGCACCTACCTTACTCTAGTTTGACTTGCTATCCTTCATCATTAACTGTTGGAACCAAATAATAGCAATGATTGTACCAGTTCTTATTGTGAGCTGAGGAACAGCTGAGATTGAAAAATATGAATGTTGTTACTCATGCCTTTTGATTTTCATGAAGTGTCCACATTCTCTTGGTGGTCCTGAGACAGGAGAGCTGCTTCCAAAGTTACCATATTACTTCATCCCAAAAAGTAGACTTTTTTGTGAGTCTAAAAGCAGAAGTAATGATATATTTGCTTTTTTTTCTGAGTTGTGAATCATTCAGTGTTGAAAATTATATGCATATTTTGTAGCTATGAATAAAAAATTGAGAAATGCTTTTTATGATATGCTAATACAATCCCTGCTCTACTGTTCAGCATTTAAAGTGCTGAACTGAAACAAAATATAGTCTTTAAGAATTATCCTAGCATCATCCTTGCATGAAAATGGGTATGAATTTCCTGTTACTATTTCTGGGTTCTCAGTGAATTCTGTGACAAAAATAAAACTTATGATGGGGAAAGACTACTGTGGTAATCATAGTGACTACCACACCTACTGAAAGGGAGTTTTGGAAGTGCAAAGGAGCAGGGGACAACTCTATTATTTTACAGGCTGCTGTAAACTACCTTTTTTTTTTTTTTCAGAAATCAAAGCAATTTAACAATGACTTCCCAGTGAAAACACTGAGTGGACTTATCACTAAAGATTTTAAGATAAAACTGTCACTGTAATTGTATCTCATCTATTTTTGACACTTAAGTAATATTTGATGAGGTATGAATCTCAGTTGTATCCATATGTGTGATTATGCAATATCAACCAATGAAAAACTGAAAGGTGAACAGCCATGTATCACAGCTACACAAGATATCAGCTTTTAAGAGGTTTGTTTTAGATTTTTTTTCATTATTCCTGAAATGTTTTCACCACTGAAGTATTTTTCTATGTAGTTACCTGTCTTGGCTTCCCTTTGCCAACCAAGAGTCTGTAACCTTCTACACTGTGAAAGATGAGCTCTGGGAAGAAACATGGGCTTTGTGCTTGCTCAACAAATTAGCAGAAATTTCATTGAAGCCATACAAGCCTTTTATAGTATTCTGTGTTTATGTAATCAAAGCAATTAGGGGTAGGAGCTTCAGGAATAGAGATATCTCTATTTACCATTTTACTTTCTCTAATTCATAAGGATTTTAGAGTTCTTTTTTTCAAAGCTCAACTGTTTCCCTGTAAAACAGTGCAGTCTAAGAATCACATGAGATTCAGTTTATAAAAATAGCATTGGACCATGAAAGATTTACTTTTGATAGCAAGGAGTAATGTATGTCCCTATGGACATGGATACTTGCAAACAAGTTTGATGCCAAGAATAAAAAAATCAAGATGGTACCAGTGTAATAGATGCAACTATAAATTCGTGCAAATTAAAGCATAGTAGATGATAGAATGTATATTTTCTATAACCCTGTAAGTATAAAAAGTAACCCTGATTCCCGGAATGGGACAGGCGTTCACCAAATGCCGGGACATGCTTTGTATACAATCTAACATCTCGATTTACACTAGAAAGGAGGGTGGCTTCCCAGGATGTAGCTCCTTGAGCTCATCAGATCTTGGGCACCCAGACCATCAACCCACCATCAACCCACCATCAACCCACCATCAACACATAGATACCCATTTCGAGGGTGGACCCTGCATTTGACGACATCATCATCTCAAAAGAAGATTCCCGGAAAATCCTTTCAGACGCAGCCCAGCACCGGGAAATCTGTTCAGGGTCCATCATCGAGTGAAAAGACTGGGCCTGAATTTGAAAAACACAATACCTCTGCTGCTGGGAGGCACAAAATACAGTATAAGAACTCGGACTCAAACCCCAGCAACTCGTGGAACAGTGCGAGATAGCAGCCCTGCTGTCAGTCGGCTGTTTCACCCAACATTCGAATGTTGTTCCCTGTGGCTGTCCCAAATAGATTTAAAATGGAAAAATAAAAACTTATTATTTTCTATCCGATTGGCTAGTTGATCATTTATAACACCAGTATACCAGACTCTGTACTACAGTGGCTTTTTTAGTTTCTTGGGATTATTTTATTTTGCAGCAGAACAGCTGGGGCATCTCAGATCATATGGGGCATTTTAGAATTATATCTCTCAACAATAATTTTATAAAGTACAACTTAAAAATGCGCTATAAATTATTACAAAAATATGTTTTCTTCTGTTTGTCAACATGGTGGTTCCATTTTGTGATAAGTACAGCTAGATTGTAAGCTCTCTCTACCTCATGACATGAAAGAAAAACAATTTCAAGTGGGGCCCTAAACAACAGCGAGCCTTTGAACAGATCAAACAGGAGATTGCCCACACAGTAGCCCTTGGGCCAGTCAGGACAGGATGGGATGTGACGAATGTGCTGGACACTGCAGCTGGCAAGAATGGTCCTTCCTGGTGCCTTTGGCAGAAGGTACCCGGAGAGACTTGAGAATGACCTCTGGGGTTCTGGAGTCAGGGATACAGAGGATCTGAGGCCAGCTATATCCCAACTGAAAAAGAGATCCTAGCAGTTTATTAAGGGGTTCAAGCTACCTCAGAAGTGATTGGCACCAAAACACAGCTTCTTCTGGCACCCCTACTGCTAGTGCTGGGCTGGATGTTCAAAGGGAAAGTCCCTGCCACACAATATGTCATTAATGCAACGTGGAATAAGTGGATTGCCCTCATTACACAGCGAGCTCGAATAGGAAATATGAATTGCCTTGGGATCTTGGAAGTCATCCTGAACTGGCCTGACTATCATAAGAAGAGGAAGAAGAGCAGGTGACATGCTGAGGAGACCCCACCATATAACCAGCTACCAGAGAGTGAGAGGTGATACGCTCTCTTCACTGATGGTTCCTACTGTATCATAGGGACCAATTGGAAATGGAAAGCAGCTGTATGGAGCCCTACATGGCTAGTCACAGAAGCTACTGAGGGACAAGGTGTATTGAGTCAGATTGCAGAACTGAAAGCTGTCCAGTTGGCTTTGGACATCACCAAGCGAGACAGGTGGCAAATGTTCTACTTCTACACTGACTCATGGATGGTAGCAAACACTCTGTGGAGGTTGCTGGAAAGATGGAAAATTAGCAGCACAGAGGCAAACCCGTCCGGGCTGCCAAAGTATGGCAAGACCTCACTGTTTGGGTAGAGAAGCTGACGGTGAAATTCTGTCATGTGGATGCACATATGCCTAAGAGTCAGGCTAATGAGGAGCATAGTAACAAAGAACAGGTGGTTTGGGCTGCCAAGATCAAACTGTAACAGGTAGATGTGGACTGGCAACATAAGGGTGAATTATTTCTAGCTCGATGGCCCATGATGCCTCAGGTCATCAGGGAAGATACGTAGCATATAGATGGGCTTGTGACCGAGAAATGGACTTAAACATGGACACTGTATCCCGGGTAATTCATGATTGTGAAAAACGCACTGCAATCAAGCAAGCCAAGTGAGTAAAGACTGTGGTATGGAGGGTGGTGGTCTAAATATGAGGATGCCTGGCAGATCGATTATATCACACTGCCTCAAACCCACCAAGGCAAGCGCTATATGCTCACAACGGTAGAAGCAACCACTGGATGGCTGGAGACATACCCTGTGCCTCAGGCCACTGCCTGGAACACCATCCTGGGCCTTGAAAAGCAAGCCCTGTGGTGACATGGCACCCCTGAAAGAATTGAGTCAGACAATGGGATTCATTTCAAAAATAGCCTCATAGACACCTGGGCTAGAGAAGATGATATTGAGTGGGTGTATCCTATTCCTGATTATGTACCAGCTGCTGGGAAAGTGGAACAGTGCAATGGAGGGTTAAAAACTACATTGAAGGCCATGGGCAGTGGGACCTTCAAGCAGTGGGATCTGCATTTAGGAAAGACTACCTGGTTGGTTAACACTCGAGGTTCCACTAACCGAGCTGGGCCTGCCCAATCTGAACCCCTGTGTACAGCAGATGGAGATAAAGTTCCCATGGTGCATATGAGAGGTATGTTAGGAAAAACAGTTGGGATTAACCTAGCCTCAAACAAAGACAAACGCATCCGTGGGGTTGTTTTTGCTCAAGGACCTGCTTACTCTTGATGGGTAATGCAGAGGGATGGGGGACATTGCATATCTCAGGGGGATTTGAGTTTGGGTGAGAAATGCCTGTAATGTTGAAATGCATATATAACACGGGTTGCTGAATTGCACTGCCACTGCATGTCATAAATACCATGGACAACAAGAATGGACTGCTCCTGTTATATCAGTCATGGACCAAATGAACTCAATCCATATCCTGGGGGGATGGTCAGTGGCTACTGAAATAATAATTTCATTTGTATATAGTGAGATACATGTGTGTGTGTGTGTGTGTGTGTGTGTGTGTGTGTGTGTAAAATTGAAAGATATTCATTTTGGCATGACTCAAATGATATGGAGTAATGGTGGATAATGTCCTGGGTAACCCGAAATGTTATTGTATTCCATATCTATCTGTGCCTGAAATTGTTACTGTTTCTTTAAGACCCTGTAGCTGGAAATGGAACTGTGAGGCAGGGGGTTCTGGTCCCTTTTAAAAGTTGGAGTGACCCAAGCAGAGGTCTCTTGCCTCATGGCTCTCTCTCATCTTTTGCCTCTTGGCTTTTGCCATAGCCCTGAGGCAGCACCGGTGAAGGCTCCCTTTTTGGGTTTTCTTTTGTTTCTTTTCTGAGGGCGCTGCTCCAGGTGTTTTGGGTTTTTTTCCCCAAGAAGCTGCGTTTCGCAGTCCTGGACTGCCTTAGGGCAAGTTCCACGACTACCTGATTTAGTCTCTGGAGGTGACTCCTGTCAAGTGTGAGGGAAAGGTATCCCTATAAAGATGATATTCCATGTAACTTAGGCAAATGGACTGCAATGGAGAAAGGTATTTATTACCTGAGGGAATTAGCCATGCAAAAAATTATATATTTTGACCTGTACAATGCACAGCTCCCCACAGATCCAGATGATGTCTTATGCCAACAACCCATGTGACAGAAATTTATCCAGAGTGCACCAACAGCCCATGAAACCCCTTGGCAACATTACTTTGAAAAGATGATGCACCACCAACAGTGGGTGATGTGATTTGGCAACTCCGGGAATATGAAGACAGTATTTCTTCTGCCGTCATTGTGGCTGTGGATAAACTATCAGCTTATTAAGCAAGCAGCTGCATAGTGCTTAATTTCCAGCTGAACTTAAACCATGACACCCTGGTGAAAGACCTTGTACTTGGCCTTTTCGAACTTCATGAGGTTTACATGGGTTCAACTCTCAAGCATATCAAGGTCCCTCTGGATGGCATCCTTTCCCTCCAGCATGTTGACTGCCCTACAAAGCTTGGTGTTGTCAGCGAACTTGCTGAGGATGCACTCAGTCCCACTGTCCATGTCACTGACAAAGATGCTAAACAGTGCTGGTCCCAACGCCAACCTCTGAGGAATTCCACTCCATTATGACTCCACTTGGACTTCCAGCAGTTGACTGCAGTTCTTTGAGTGCTTTGTCTAATGCTTTGCACAAGTCCAGGTAGGTGATCTCAGACACTCTTCTCTCATCCACATACACTGTAACCCTGTGATAGAAGGCCACCAGATTTGTCAGGCATGATTTGCCCTTAGTGAAGTCATGTTGGTTGTCACCAATTACACCCTTATTTTCCATGTGCCTTAACATAGTTTCAAGGAGGATCTGCTCCATAATCCTGCCAGGCACCGAGGTAAGACTGACCAGCATGTAGTTCCCTGGGTCTTCCTTTTTTCCTTTTTTAAATATGGGGTTATGTTTCCCCTATTCCCATTAGTGGGAGCTTCACTAGTCTGCCACAACTTCTCAAATATGATGGATAGTGGCTTAACCACCTCCTCTGCCAGTTCCCTCAGGACCCACAGATGCATCTAATCATGTCCCATGGACTTGTGCACCTTCAGGTTCCTTAGATGGTCTTGAACCTGATCCTTTCCTACATTGCGCAGTCCTTCCTTCTCCCAGTCCCTGCCTTTCGATTCTGTGATGTGGGCACTGTGACTGGAGCACTTGTCAGTGAAGACTGACAAAAAAGTTTCTGAGAACTTCAGCCTTCTCCATGTCCTGGGTAACCAGCTCTCCCATTTCCTGCTGGAGAGGGCCCACATTTCCCCTGGTCTGCCTTTTATTGCTGACATACCTATAGAAGCTTTTCTTGTTGCCCTTGACATCCCTGGCCAGGTTTAATTCTATCAGGAATGTAGCTTTCCTAACCCAATCCCTGGCTACTCGCACAATCTCTCTATTTCTCCCAGGCTACCTGTCCCTACTTCCATCCTCTGTAGGTTTCCTTTTTGTGTTTGAATTTGTCCAGGAGCTCCTTGTTCATCCACACTGGCCTCATGGCATTTTTGTCTGACTTCCTCTTCTCTGGGATGCATTACTCCTGAGCTTGGAAGAGGTGATCCTTGAATATTAACCATCTCTATTGGTCCCCTCTTCTCTTCTAGGCTTTATTCAATGATACTCTACCAAGCAGATCCCTGAAGGGTCCAAAGTCTGCTCTCCTGAAGTCCAGGGTAGTGAGCTTGCTGTGCATCTTCCTCACTACCCTAAGGATCTTGAACTCTACCATTTCATGATCACTGCAGACAACTTTTGTTCAGTAGAAAAAAGTTCGAGGGATTATTTTAGCTTCTGTCTTCTTGTGGCTTGTCTTCCTACACCTCCTGTGACCTCTGACCAGGTTCTGCTGCTCTGGATAAGGGCCAGGTTGAAGCAACAGGACTGTCTAAGTCGTATCACCACCCTGCCCTGATCAGTGTCCTTTGGTCCAAGGAGTCATTCATGTAGCTTGGGAAAACAGCCTAGCAGAGGGGTGGTGTCCTCTTACTAAAGTTCAGAGACAAGTCATTCTCTGTGAGACAAAGACAACAGTAGTCTTACATCTGCAGAGAAGATAGTGCATGCATAGGGCAGAGAGAGAGGATAACCATCAGAAGGCAGGATCTGTGTGACACTGGTCAACAATCACACAACTAAATTCAAGGAGAGTGCATTTAGTGTGTTGAAATGCATGTTTCATTCTTACAATGCCCATATACTCAATAGAATATACAGGCTCAGCATAGCCTGTAGCCATTAATTCAAATTACAGTGGGAAAGCCTCAGCCCTGGGTGCACCCAAACCACTTCTGGGAAGAAAAAACCCCAAAGCATGAATTGTGCTAACAGCCAGAAATAACTGGAATTGAGATCTGTCAACAGATGCCAGTGTTACCAAACAAGGTATATTTCTTTTAAAAGGATTCTATGCAGCAGTGGGGGAAGATGTTGAAAAATTCTTTTAATTTTAGCACGATAGTGTTTGCCATGGTTACCATATAGTGCTTAGTACAAAAACCAGAGATTAATGTGGCTTTGTGTTAGCTCCCTACATCTGCGACTAATAGTCTTCTGCCAGCTAATGCTTCCTTGTTTACTTATAGCAGTGATTAATATGTACTAGCAGATGTCTTAGTTTTGAGAACAAAGATAGTGTGTCAGAGCAAAGAATGATAAGAGAAGTGCATCATGACCTGACCACATATTTGAGATCCTCTCAAGGAGAGAAGATTCATTAGAAGATCCGGAACTATAAAAGGGAAATTTGGGGAATGGGATGTTCCCAAACACCCACCAAAGACTCTCAAAAGACGCCTACTCATATCCAAGTAAGTCTACTCTCGGGGTTTTTTGGGTTTTCTTTCCCTGTGATTCAGGTTGGTGGTTCTGGCTGGTGGTTCGAGAGTGAGTCTTTTTTTGTCCTCTGCCTTCTGAAGCCTTTGAGCTTGGCGCGAGAATGAAGAGGAGTCTCAGATCTTGTTGTTCCTTGGTTTCTCGCTTGTTTATTATTTCTTATATCATAAATTTGTCTGTACCCGGCCAAGATGTTCACAGCAGCTCAGACACAGGCGACTCCCCCCGTGATGAGAGGTCGCTACCTTCTTATACAGATAGTTACATGTGTCTTATTTACAATTTCGTGCCAATGCCTATTATCTATACTAAAAAGGTCATTTCTACTTTGATCCAATCTCCTCTCAACTACTTTGTGCCCACGTCACATCAGAAGATGGAGGCCAAGGGAGAACAAGAAGAACCCAGGGCACCGCCCTAAAATCTCCATCTTGTCCCCATTCACCTCCATTCTAAGAATCCCAAAACTACAAAATTTTCCACCCTGTGCTGTGCTAAACTACTGTTTTCACATCCTTGTGACTTGTATTTCTTCTCTCAATGTTAGAAGCTTTTTCCATGGACTAAAATCAAAGCCCATGTCTTCCTGGGCTCTGTGCCAGGCAACCCCCCTGGACAGACCCCCCTGTCCAGGATTCAAACCCTCTTTCTTGGGTCCCAGGCCTCTCAACCGAGGTCTGTGACCATCCAGGGCAACTAAAGGAATGCCCTGGACTCTGACAGTCTGCAAAGATAGTTAGCCTATATATGTGCATATTCAGGCAATGTAATGAACATGTAATTAAAATGTAGCGACTATATGCTAGTTTCATTAATAAAACCTGGTCTGTTAGGCTGCTGCACATGCATTTTGGTGAAGTTATTCCACATGCGCCCAGTGCACGGAATAATGTCAGCTTTCTGACCTAACCAACTTGTTGGAGAGTTTATTTCCTGGTTTTTGGCGACACCAAGACAGGAAGATCCTGGCAGCAAGTTGGAGCTTTCTGAAGGATCAAAGCCATAAGACCAAACATCTCTTGACAATCCCTAAATTTTAAACTGATGTTTCTGATCATTTTGCAAGACTAAGATTTGGCTATAAATGATCTTTAAATTTTGAGAGTGGAAGTAAGAGAATAATTTTTAAAAAAATTTTCACTGAGAAAACTAAAAAATAAAACCCCCAGTTGCAAAACTAATGTGTTCAGTAAGGCAAATCCCACTGATGGTCAAAACACAAAACATTCAATTAGATTTGTGTTTGTCACAGTCCAATATTCTCTGATATTCTCCTTTTTTTAGATATTCCACACTTGGAGAGTATAATGTTTAATATCAAATTTATTTATATAATGATAGTTGATGTTACACAGGATTTCTGATTTAGCACAGTGATACAAAACATATTCCATAACAATACAAATATGAGTTACACTTTGAAAAATACATATAACAATTGCAATAAACAGTTAAATCACAATACCAATGTTATTCCCATTACCAATCTCTAGAATATGCTTACGGTCACAATGCTGGGCACCCCCAGTCACCAGGAAGGAATCCATGGGTTGAAGCCAGTTCAAGCTCATTGTTGACTTTGAAATTCTTTTGCTAGCTGCCAAGTTTTTATACTCTATGTTGGACAGAGCATTGTATTCACTTACCTCATGGTGGTGTGTCTAACTCAGGGAAATATTTACACGTTTTTTATAAAATCAAGTAAGAAATATTTACACCATGTAATGGTTTCACATTCGCCTGTCTCTGCCAAATTTAGTGCAGTGGCCTGAGTGTTTACTCTTTTCCTTCTGTGAGATTGGATTAGGAGAAAAGCAAAGCAGGCCCAAATCTTAAAGGGTACAAAGATAGATTTATTAATGCACACTAAAAGAAGAAAATGAGAATCAAAATGAAACTTTCAAAACACATCTCCTCCTCCCCCCAAGTGCTCACTTTCCCACAAACGATGAAAAGAGACAAAACTCAGAACTCTTAGTCATTTACCACCTGTAGAATACTCTTTCATCAGTTCATTTGGAGAGAGAAGTCTCTTTAGTTTACCATGGAATTTCCCCCACTGAAAACCTAGAATAGTTCTCTTGTGGGTTTTAACTGTCACAAAAACAGCTGCCCGGGAACCTGCTTTTGTGAAGTCCCTCCCATCAGCAGCTTTCCTGAGCGGCATATGGGTCATGAATGCTTTGGGGTGTCATTTTAAAGATAAGCAACTCCAAAGGCAAAGGATTTATTTTCACTTCTTCACTGGCGCAGAGGGCTTCTTATCTCATCTCTCTCTGGTCAAACATCTCATGGGATCACAGGATCACAGCTACTAATTCAATATTCACTCAGTCAATCACAGATACCTTTGCTCAAATCCACAAATCTGAATAATCATCTCCCCAAAATGTATATTTTTCCCATGGTTTAAAGGGATATTTGAGCATAGTAGTCTGTTACCATGGCTCACAGAAGACTTTCAGCACAGGCATCCTCTCATCTCTTCCATCTATGGGGTAACTCTTCCTTCACTGACTTTGATATCTTCATATTGTCCCTTTACATGTCCCCAATTTGGCCTTTTCTCTCACTTAGAGAAGGGTTAGGGCTTTGGAAGTTTCATCTGTGCAAGGAAAGTTAATATCTTGCCCAGGGCCTGTGGTGGTCATGTGATCTCTGCTGGGCTGCAGCTTCTAGGATTTTCAAAGCCACAGGGATGGGGGGGACTCAGAAATGACAGACAGGATCTCAGTAGTTAGGTAGGCTGATGGATGCCTCCCTCTCCACCCCTCAGTTTCATCTGGGGTGGCCCAGCTCAGAGCTGCTCCCTGGGGACATCTTCCTCGGCCCAGGCCAGCAGCAGGGCAGGCCTCAGAGTCAGCTGGATGTTAGCAGCTACTTGGGCCAAGGCTCGGTTGGGACAGAGCATAATCCCTCTCCTCCCTCGGCCTGGGAGTCATTGGGCCCACTCCAGCCGAGATGGCGGCAGCAGCTGGGTCCGGGCCGGGCCACCAGGCCCAGGGGGGCCCATGGGGCAGAGCAGGACCAGCCCTGTTACCTGTTCCAAAGCAGGGAGGAAAAGGGAAGTTTCCCAAGATTCCTCCGATATTTAACCTTGTGTGTTCACAGAGATGTATCATTTCTCTGTTGGCTATATTAGCTGTCAATTTCAAAACCAGTGGCTAATTGGTTTAGCTATAACTTCCTGAGAAATCACTTCCCCATGTCAAACTACCACACACCACCAGTTGATTCACTCAACTGACATATAGCTGTTTATCTAAAACAAAGGTCACCCTCTGGTCCCCTTTGTGTTGAGATAAAGTCAACTTCTTTGCAACAGCTGCGGTCAGTTACACCCTGCATTATTCTCTGAGTTTCATGGGCACATCCCCTTGCCCAGCTCTTCTCAATCTTCTTCTGTTGTAGGGGTTTATTGGTTAGTCATAGTGTTGGAGAAGTCAAGGGAGACAAGTATATGAGGAGCTTTACCTACTATGAAATGTATTTTTCATGACTGCATGGAAGACAAGGTGGTTACCTACAATGGACTGTCCCTGGAATTTAAACATAAAAGAAAGTAGAAAGAAAGCAGAAGAGACACAAAGTAAAATATATAGTTTTTGCAAAGGCTAATTGATTCTCACTGCTTGTTATTACCTTCTTTTGGAATCACACCATTAATTCCTTACCTACAGAGTAGCCACTTCTTTAGCAGGGCATCTTGCCCCCCACAAAACCTTATCTGTTGCTTGTTAACTGGTGAAATAACTCAAACAGGACAAGCTATCTTGTAGTGAGTTATTTTGGTGCCATGGAATTAACCATCCTGTAGTGGTTTGACCTTGGCTGGGTGTCAGGTGCCCACTATGCTGCTCTATCACTCCTCTTCCCAGTGGGACAGGGGAGAGAAAATAAGATGGAAAACAAGTTGTAGGTTGAGATAAGGCAGTGTGCTGGTTTAGCATTAATTGATTTGTGGTTATGTTGGTTTTGAACAGAAGTGATTTTTTCTAAGAAAAGCTGTGATTAAACCAACCAGTGGCTAGCTTTGAATATTGACAACCTGTGGAACCAATTAGAGAGCTAGATACGCCTCTGGACTACACAGGTTAAAAATCAGAGGAATCCCGGGAAAGGTTCTCTTTTCTTCCAGCCTGGGAAGAGGTAACAGGGGTTGGTGGGGCTGGCCCTGCTCTGCCGTGTGGCCCCCGGGCCTGCAGGGCCTGGCCAAGTGGGGCCCTGCTCCCAGCGCGCTCCAGCCACCACTACCAAGACCCCTTGTGGAGGGAGTGGCCCCAGCCGCTCAAGAGATCATGTGGCCAAGACCAGAGGCAGCTCTACAGCCATGCAGAATGGCCCCACAGCTGAAAATTAAATCCAGCCAGAAACCCCTGAGATCCTGGCCCAGCCCAGCACGGCCTGACCCTACCACCTTGGGCCACTGCCCAGAAGAAACATCATGCCCTCTGCAAACCTGGGAGAGATATTAACTCTTTCCTTGACATATGAAACTTGCAAAGCACTAATCCTCTCTTGTGAGAAAGAAGGACAGAGTGTAAACATGTGGAGAGACAGTATGAAGATATCAAAGTCAGTGAAGGAAGAGTTACATCCTAGATGGAAAGAGAAAGAGAAGGTGCCTTGGTTTTAGGCTGAAATTCTTTTGTAAACCATGGTAATGGACTGTGATATATTAGAATATCCCTCTAAGTTGTGGAAGGCATGGATGGGGAGATGAGAGTATTTAGATTGCAGATATGAGCAGAGGTATTTGTGGTGGACTAAGTAAATACTGAAGTAGCTGTGGTCTTAGGAGAAGCTTGAACAGAGAGAGAGATGAGATGAAGATCTGCCCCCAGAGAGAGAAAAGATCTCTGTTCCTAGAGATGAAGAAAACCTTTGCTTTTGAACCACTCATCTTTAAAATGGTATCTCATGAGTTTACATGGCCCATAATGCAGCTGTCGAGAAGGCTGTGTGATATGGCAGGGACTTCAAAAATGCAGATTCCCATGCGGCTGCTTTTGTGAGAATTAAAAGTGACAAGAGAACTGTCTGGCTTGTGGGAAGTTTCCATGGCAGACCAGAAGAGACTTCTCTCTCTAAATGAACTGATGAAAGACTATTTTATAAGTGGTAACCTGACCTAGGGTTGTTGCAATAGGACACAAAATAAAGATGCTTGACTCCAGTTAGAAAGCAGTAGAAATCAGAAAGCTTTATTTACAACTTATACAGCCTTTTTATAACATGCTGTGCTAAGAAGGCACATTATTGGTCCATAGGACTGACACTTCTCCTATTGGTTAAGTAACAGAAATAGCAAACAACACCTGTTGTTATGGGAAAGGAATATTGTTTACACAAGGTTGTTTTGGGAAAAAGAAAACTGTTGAAAAGTTTCCCTTGGGAAGAGCTAGTAATTCTCAGGCTCAAAAAATATTTGGTCCACGTAGGGTTCCAAGCTTTGTCTCTATATGTTGTCTGTGAGAAAGAAAAGTTGTGGGGGAGGGGAAGTGTTTTGAAGGTTTTATTCTGATTTTTATTGATTTTTTTCTCTCTTGTAGTTTTGTTAATAAACCTGTCTTTATACCCTTTTAAGTTTGAGCCTGCTTTGCTTTTCCCCTAATCCTATCTCACAACAGAAAAAGAGTAAATAATTCTAGTAGGCACTCAACCCACTACACTAATTAGTGCCGTGACTCAGATACAGAAATTGGCAAACCTGAAACCACTACAGTGGTGAAGAGGGAAATAGTCAGTCCAGGAAGTAATTCTCTGTGAGGAGCTGCTATCTGCTTCCTCCGTGCCTGGCAAAACCAATCACTGGCTAGCTCTGAGAATTTGCACACTGCTAAGCCAATTAGAAAAAAGCTGATAATGCCTCTATGATAACATATTTAAGAATGAAAAACCGCAGGAAGCTCTCTTGCTCCCTGCTGTCTACAGAGTGGTGGGGGGGTCTGCAGGGCCACCTTACCGGGGGGGCTGGCTAGGGCCCCTTCCCAGAGGGGGCTGCTGGACCCCATCCCGGCACAGCTGCTGGTCCATGCTGCTGGAGGCCATCCCAGTGCTGCAAGCAACCATGCAGCTGGGGCAGCACCACGGGGCCGCAGTTGTCTTGGCATGGCTCACAATGGACTTTATTTGCTTAGCCGCTTTTTACCAGCCATGCTGTGGACAGAAAGACAAAAGCAGCAGCAGCAGCTTTTCTTTTTTCAATGTCTCACATGAAGAAAAGGCACAGAGTAGAGCCAGCAGCTGGCATATTGCACAGTGCCAGCGGAGATCACGTGACCATTAGAGAGAAGCACCGTGAGCAATTCCCCATTGCAGAGCCTGGACAAGATTAACCTTTCAGCACTGCAGAACTCTATAAAAACTGTTTCAATTGTTAAAACTTGAGAACAAATGAACCTACGAACACCAATTCTCTCCTGAGTCAGAGAAAAAGAAAAAGTGAAGACACGTGAGGAGAACAATATGGCAACACTAAGGTTGGTGCAAAAGAGGGAGGGGGAGGAGGAAGTGCTCTGAGCATCAGAGCTGAGATTCTTCTGCAAGCTGTGGTGAGGATTATAATACAACAAACTATTTCCCTGTAATTCATGAAGTGCATGGAGGGATGCAGCATTCACCCTCAGCCCATGAGAAAAAAGCACTCATGCTGGAGCATGTGGATGCTGAAAAGCTATGATCGGGTGAGAGGCTTGAACAGAGAGAAAGAAAACCCTTGCTTTCAGAAATAGAGGTAGAGGACCCTTGTTTTTATACTAGAACAGCTCATCCTTTAAAACTGCACCCCATAAGCTAAATGGCCCATGAAAAGCAGTTGTGGGAAGACTGCAAGCTGTGGGAGGGACTTCACATTGCAAGCAGGTTCCGGGCTGACTGTTAGCCATGAAAATTAAAACCATGTTGGAAAATTTCACAGAGAACTTTTTCCCATAGGAAAGACCCCATGGCATAGAAAAACAGACTCCTCTCCCTAAGTGAACTGAAGCAAGATTTTTAGAAGTGACAAACTGACTAAAAATCCCATGTTTTGTCTCCCTGCACTGTCAGTGGGAAGGAAAGAAGGGCTGGGGGGCCAGGGGAAAGGTGTTCTAACAGTTTATTTTTAGTTCTCATTATCTTCTTCTTCTAATTCTGTTAATAATTTTTCCCTTATACCTTTTAAAGTTTTGAGCCTGTTTTGCCCTTAAAGTGTTTTTCTCCTAATCCTTATCTCACGTCATGAATTTTCTTTTCACCTCCTCTGCCTAACTATAGCAGAGGAGAATGAATAAATGATTTTTGTGGGTGTACTGGCATTTGGCCAGCGTCAACCCATCACAGGCAGTATACTAAAGCAAAGGAAAAAAAACAAGCAAAAGTTTGCACGTGCATAAGCAAAGGGGAAAAGTAGCGAGGGAACCCAAATAATGGGAAGTTTGGGCAAGAGCAAAATGCAGATCCGACCAGTATGGCTAATGCTACGTTCTCCGTTTATTCGGTCTAAAATGGCAGGTTACATACATTTCTACATAGTTTACATTTACAGGTGTATTCTTATTGGCATACAGCACAGGGAAAAATGCAAACACACATTGTTGAACAAACTCTTAAGGTGGCTAAAGTGTCCACACTAATTACTGTACTTGCTAACTACTAGAAAACCCTCTGTCCCTTGCCAACACCTTAAACTGTAATTCTAACTGCGCCATAGACTTGACACTGAATTTCTACCTGCGCCACTAACTCCTACAGGCCTCAACGATGAGGCCCAGTCTGGGTGATTCAATTACAGTCCAAATACAAATCATGTCCACCTTCTCTAAGAAATTCTGCTACAAATCCCCCTTTTTCTTTTTGAATCATCCAGACTGAGGCAAAGGCGCGACTTACTATTTTTCGCGTGCATGTTAACAAACAAGGCACAACCATCAAAACAACTATAATTACAATAAAAACAGTAATACCAAAGCGAATTAAATCCTTGATCCACCCAGTGAAACCCCACAAAGTGAGCCAATTATCAAAAGGGGTGCTAACAACTACAAGTTTTCCCATATTACTCTTTAGCTGTGCGAGTTGCTTGTAAATTGACTGGGAGTGGTCAGACAAGTTCATGCAGCACATGCCGTCAAACTCTTCACACCCATGTCCTTGGGCGAGAAGAAGGAAGTCAATGGCAGCTCTGTTTTGAAGTACTGCATGATGGATGCCTTTAACATCTGTGGCAAGTTCACTTAGCATGTTAGATGTTATATTAATTTGCTTCGCTGTCCAGCAAGCTAGAGTCCGTAACTGAGTGAGAGCTTGCGCTGAAGCAACTCCCAGGGCAAAAATTGAAGCCACTATTACAGTTGGATGCTCCCATAATGAAACTAAGTCTTTGCAAGTGGGGTCTAATTCAAGAGCACTACGTTTTGATCGTCGGGGCATCTGAGGTGATTTAGAAATTTGATGAATGGTGGGAGCAAACAGAGTTAATTTTCCAAAGTAACGTGGACCTCCTGCAGCTCTTTGAGGCACTGCAGACCAGGCTCGATCCCCACAGATGAGGAAGATTCCTGGTGGCAATTTTCTCGCAGCATCTTTTGATGGTGTTACCAGATGAGTCCAATCGTTGCAGTATCCTGAATAATTATAATACAACGGGGATTTGGGAAACAACCACGTATTGCCAATTTTGGGTTGTCTCACATGTCCAAACATTAAACAGTAATTGCCTGGTACTGAACCAAGGAGGTTCAACTGCAACAGCTTGTGCCCCTAAACTATTTTTTGATATTTTTTGGATTTCACACCAATTGGCAAAACGAGCGCTGGAGAACCCGGTGGGCTTATTGCACCACGCATCCCAGGCTTCAGTTAAATTTGGATATATTTTGGCTTGAGTCCAGTTTTTGAACTCTGCCATGGAATTCAAGGGGACTCCAATCAGGCATGTATGAAAAGGACTGGACGGCGTAGCTAAAGACGGGTCATTCAAACTGGGCAAGATTCATTCTGCCTAAGTGACCCACATGTTCTGTGTCTTGTCAATGTCAAGCACTCCAGCTACTTTCATAGGTAGAATACTACCTAAAACAAACATTTCATCCCACAACATCTTTCTAATTACAAACGTACAACAAACAAAAACCTTATGATAATAACTATATAAACTATTTCTTCTTGCTGCACACTATAAAATCAACTGTCATCAGCTCCCGAGTTGTCACAGGATGCTCCAGGCGAGTCACTGTGGTCAGCATTGGTATCACTGTCAGCTGGTATTTTTGATTGGGGATACGCACGGGTAAATCGACTCGGCACCCAGGTAGGACCGTCCCCTGTGGAAACACACATATATCCGCGACTGTTAAACAGCACAGGACTTGGTCTCTTGCCATTCACCGATTCACATATTTTTGTGATACACGTAAAGTCCTGGAATTGCCTGTGGCTTTCCCTCTTTCACTGCATGGTGATGCATCACGACCGCAGGTTCTTCTCGTCCTTCTGCTAAACATAAATAGTTTAGCGTAAACAATGCCTTTGACAGTCGACTAACTACATCAATACTATTATTCTGTTTTTGCTTTGCGAGGTATTCTTTTAGGGTACAATTGGCCCTTTCCACAATAGCTTGACCTGTAGAAGAGTGAGGGATTCCGGTGGTATGTTGCACACCCCACTTCTGCATGAACCTAGCAATTCGCTGACTGACATACACTGGACCATTGTCGGTTTTAATTTCCACAGGTACCCCCATGACTGCAAAGCAAACAGATAAATGTCTTTCTACATGCAAAGCCTTTTCCCCTGTTTGTGCTGTTGCCCAAATAAATTTCGAATAAGTATCAACAGTGACATGGATGTATTTCAATCTCCCAAACTCTGGAACATGAGTTACATCCAGCTGCCACAGTTCTAAAGCTTTCAGACCCCTTGGGTTTGTGCCTAGGCCAAGGCCAGGCCCATGATGACTACATTGAGGGCAGGCACGCACAATCCCTTGTGCATCATTCCGGGGGATCTGAAATTGTCGGTGCAGGGCTCTTGCATTTTGATGGAATGTTTCATGGCTGTTGCGAGCCCTTTCAAACTTGTTCTGTGGGGGAACATAGGCAACACAGCTGACTGCAGCATCTGCTCGAGCGTTGCCTTCCCCTAAGCCTTCGTCACATTGATGGCTCCGAATGTGCATGACACAAAAGGCATGCTGACGCTGTTTAAGAATGCTTCATAATTGCAAAAACAGCTCTCTGATTCTGGGTTTGCCTGATGAGTGCATCTTCAATCCTCTGTACAACTCCAACTGCATACAGAGAGTCCGAAACAACGTTGAGTGGTTCTGTGTTCCAGGTTTGCAAAGCCCAACACACGGCCTTCAATTTGAGGGTCTGCAGACTGTCTTCTGCTTCACCCTTAATTACATGTTGCACCCATTTTCCTTGTTGCTGCCAAACACAAGCAGCCTTTTTTCTCTTTCGGACGGCTTCTGTGGGTTTGCAAGATTTCCATGTTTTAGAAAAGGTTTTGTCGTAAGTTAGTATAGCTCTAGTTACCCCATAAGGGCCCCTTGTCTTGGAGTTTTCTCTTATCATAAGTTGATAAGAGTTTCTGTGCCTCTCTGGTCTTTGCCCAGAGACTGTTTCCTATTGGTCCTTTCCCCATGATGCTCCCTGCCCATCCTCTCCTTCTTCCCCTGTCCATCATTAAGTTGCTATCTTCAAGGTCCAGAACTTTCAAAGAGATTCGAACAGCAGTTGGCAGATTCCCCCCAAATTACCTTGCTTTGTTAGTAGTTAGGTAATTCAGTTGGCATGTGTTACTTTGCTTTGTTTTATTGGTTTATAGTTTGCATCCACCCCTTGAACCTGTCCTGGACAAAACCCCCCTGTAGCCTTTGTCCGAGGTCTCTCCTGAGGCATCGGGCAGGAGGTAAGGGGTTCCCCTGTGACTCCAATAAACCTCTGTCCCCCCGACCCTCCGAGAGTCCCCTCTTTCATTTACACCACAGCTGTGACAGCGAAAGTCCAGGTGCTGCTGAGCCAAGACTCACAAATCGGTCCTGTTGTGGCGTGTCGGAGCTGCTGGGAGGTCTAGCCGAACACCGGGCTGACCAAAGAGACACGCACTCTAACAGGCATCGGTAAAAACTGTCCTTCCTTCAAGTGGTCTCAGGGAACACAGGGGTCTTTCCAACCACCGATGACGTCTGATCAGATGCCACATCAGGCCTTTTGGCTGCTTATTGTGAACCACGCCTGTGAAGCCTAACAATGCCTCTTGCAATGCAACAGTGTCTCAACAGCCATTCTAAATCGTCGTCTCTCACTGGAGCACTGATGTCTGCTGGTTCATTCCCGTCGATTTCTATAATTCTGTCTCTGCCTTTTCATATCAATGCAGCAAAAGCATCTGTTCTGCTCATGACATGACACTTTGGCTGAACAGGTAAAAACACCCACTCCAGCAAACTTGCTGTTGAATCAAGCTTCCAGCTGGATCGGTTCTCCCCCTTTTTCTTTTGCCACTGAAAAACAACGGCGAGTGGACAGGCTTCAGTGTTGGAGAGAAAAAGTGACAATGGAAGATGCTCTACACGGGGAGCACTCCAATCATGTCGCAGTTTTTCTGAAACCTGCACAAGAGCATCTTGTTGCTCGGGGGTGCAACCTCAAGGGCTGAAAGCATCACTGCCGTGAAGCCATGGTAAAAATGGTTGCAAATCATCATTGGTGATTCCTACAATGGTACAAACCCATTGCATGTCTCCAAACAGCTTTTGAGCATCATGCAAGGTGGTGATGCTGTTATGCAGGGGAATTTTTTGAGGACGAATCTGTGCATTTGTGATCAGCCAGCCTAGATATTTCCAAGGAGCTGATAGCTGTATTTTCTCTGGAGCTACTGTCAGTCCATGCTGCTTTAACTGTGCAATCACCCAGTCCAATTCTGTGTCTGCCAATGGTTGATTGGTGGCAATTAGAATGTCGTCCATGTAATGATAAATCATCGCATCTGAGAGGTGTTGGCGGACTGGTTGCAACACCCAGTCAAGGAACAGCTGACACATGGTGGGTGAATTGTGCATGCCCTGGGGAAGGACAACCCATTCATATCTTTTTGTTGGGGCTGCTCTGTTGACAGATGGCACAGTGAAAGCAAATTATTGAGTGTCTTGAGGATGGAGTGGAATGGTGAAGAAACAGTCCTTTAGATCGATGACAACAATGTTCCACCCCTGTGGTATCATGGTTGGTGCCAGGAGGCCAGGTTGCAGTGCACCCATGGCCTGCATTTGTGCATTGACTTTCCATAAATCATGTAACAGTCTCCATTTGCCTGATTTTTTAGGTATGATAAAAATTGGAGTGTTCCATGGACTTACAGAAGGGCGAATGTGACCAGCATCAAGTTGTTCTTGAATCAGTTGCTTTGCAATTTGCTGCCTGTTCTCGGTTATGGGCCACTGCTCAACCCATACAGGGGTATCAGTCAACCAGGTGATCTTCAGAATGGGCGGCTGCTCTGCAGTGGCCATCAAGGAAAATGCTGGTCTGTAGTTAACATCAAGCCAAGCTGGGACAGCACATCTCTGCCAATCAGTCCTCGAAGCTTCACGGGTAGTGTCATAACGTATGGTGTGGCCACAATGACTTGATTGTTTTCAAAGGTGAGGCTGATGGGATCCATGCTTATTGAAGGAATCCTCATTCTGCCCACTCCTACTATATGGTTGCTGGGAGCTTGCAAAGGCCAGTCAGGTGGCCAATATAATTGATTCACTATAGAGACATCGGATCCCGTGTCAAGTAGCAGGTCCAGTAGAATGCAGTGGGATACACGCTGCAAATGCACCTGTCTGATTGGGTGATCGTTTAGGTCCAAGGTGAAGAAGACATCGTGACCTGTCGATCCAAAACTTCTGTCTTTTCTTAGTATCTCAGTTGGCTGTCTTGGTCGCGAGCGACGTGCTAAAAGATTTTCAAATGGTACAATTTGAGAAATTCTGCTGCCTTTTGGAATTGTCACAGGTGGTTGCAGGGTGTAAGCCATTATCTGTATTTGTCTGGTAAAGTCTGCATCAATGACACCTGGAATAACAATCATGCCTTGTTTACTTGTGGAGGACCTCCCAAGGAGCAAACCTCCAATTAAACAATTTGTGGTGTACAGTGGGCCATGTGCATTTGCAGGAATCAGGGTAACTTCTTTGTCTTGCAGGGTAACTTCAGCAGCTGTTGTTATATCAACGCCGAGGCTCCCCCATGTGACTGGCTTGTTTTTTGCCAGGAAACCATTTATTGGGTATTCGAGGTCAGGGCATCGATTTGTGTCATGGCGCAGTGCCTCAACGCGCTGCGTTTGAAGTTTTCCAACTTGCGACACACTTCAGAGGCATGGGTGTCAACATTACATCTGTGACACCATACAGTCTTTTGACAGGCTTGCTTGAAATGGCCTGTCTTGCCACAGCGGTAGCAGGTGACTTTAGTTGGTTTGTTGGGACGTGAGGTCTTGTTGCTGTATTTGACTTTGCCACTTGACAAGGCTGCTGCAATGATGTGGCCTGTTTCTTGCATTGGGTCCCGCATGGCTGCTGTGAATGCTGTGGTCTGAGTGCTCGGCTCGAGTGGCTCTCACCAGCATCTCATCCACTGGACAGCTTTGAGGAAGTGTGGCCAGGATGGCCCTGGTGCGCGAATTGGCATTTTCAAAGGCCAAGGAACGGAACAGGTGTTCTTGGACCTCTGATGGTACATCTGCTGCATCTTTTAAAGCAGCTGCCAACCTGTCAATAAATTGTCCATATGGTTCTGTTGTTCCCTGTTTTATTGTAGAATAAGGTGCTGGCTTTTTCTTATCTGGAACCAGCAGCAAAGCTCTGTGAGCTAATGTTTGGGACAGCTGATGCATCTCTATAGGATAGGTGAGTTGCACGTTTGCAGTAGCGTATGGTCCGTGTCCTGTGAGCATGTCTGGTTGCACTGCATAGAAAGGATGTCCCAGTACTTGGTGTTTGTTGGCCTCTTCCACTGCCAAGTGCTTCCACTCTCTCTCAAAAATGAGGAATTGTGAAGGTGTCAGAAGCAGAGAAGCTATACTTGAAGAGTCGGCAGGACAAAGGATGTCAGCAGTGAAGATGTACTGAATGATGTTTCTCGCTGCCTCAGACTGAATCCCGTATGTGGAAACAGTCTGTTTTGCCTGGTGGAGCACCTTCCAATTGTGCGACTGCCAGGAAGCAACGCCATTGCCGACAAAAACAGGGCAGGATATTGAACCGGCAGTCTCCCAATCTCCATCCAGAATGGCATCTCTTACAACTGCAGCCCAGCGTTTGCTAATTGGATTTTCTGGAAGAACAGGCAATGACACCGGCTGTGCAGACGAAAGAAATGACGAGGCAGGTGGGGATGGGAGGGGGTTGTGCCCCCCCTGCCCCCACAATTGAGGATCTGTGGATGCGTGTTTTTCTAATTGATCTGGGTGGTGTGACAGTTCGGCAAGTTTAGATATTACTTGATGCACTTCATTTACGCGCTGTGCTTTTGTTTGCTGCCGCTGCTTGCCGCGAGACAAAGAGACAGGGCTCCCACTGTCTGATACGTCCGAGTCCGACCCAGATGGAAGGGGGCATTCCGCCGCTGCTATGGTGTGGCGTGGCTGCACCACTGTCTCTGTCGCTGCAGCTGCTGGGCCCAGTCGGGCCAGCTCTCCCCGCCAGGCTGGCTCCCCCCGCGCCCGTGGGGCCGACTCCCCCGGCGCGGGAGAGAGGGGGCTTCACTCCGCCTCTCTGCTGTCTCCGCCTTGCACTCCGCCCTGGTGTTCCACCTCCCGGGCCGGCCCTGCCCCGC
This sequence comes from Trochalopteron elliotii, assembly GCA_024734555.1. Lineage (NCBI taxonomy): Eukaryota > Metazoa > Chordata > Aves > Passeriformes > Leiothrichidae > Trochalopteron > Trochalopteron elliotii. The sequence continues at coordinate 29,736 of JANPWX010018931.1, forward strand.
CTTCGGCTCCGCCTGACTCCATGTCATTCACCACACCTCCAGAGTGGAGCGGCTGAGCCACTTCCTGTTGGCTCTCAGTTGGTCTGAGCAGCGGCGGGGACACTTCCTCCGCCCGAGTCACTTGATCCAGGACATCCTGTGGGGTCAGGCTCACCGGCACCATTGCGCCTTTCATCGGACGCATGTTATACAGTCCAAAGAATTTTGCCACTTGTCACGATCCGCTAATACAAGCGGGGTTCGTGATGGTTCGTTTTAAGGATCTCAGAGTGCAAAA
>JANPWX010018931.1:34994-61248 GCA_024734555.1 Trochalopteron elliotii
CGAGAACAGGTCAGCCGTCAGCAAGCACAGTGTTAACAAGAACAGGTACGGCCGTCAGCAAGTGCAGTCAATTCACCGTGACTTGCCCATTGTTTCTGCTCAGGTTCTGATGTTCCGATGGAAATGCGTGCCGGGTTTTTCCATTGAACACACCTGCAGGCAACACTTGGCAAACATCCCACCTCAGCCAGGCCAGAACTCCTGTGTTGGGTTTTAGAGTCCTTTTAGCGGTTTCAGTCTCTGTCCTTGACGATGGTCGTGAGGCAGATGAGGGATCTTCGGACCGTCTCTTACACCACTCTGGAGGGCGGTGGGGGTTCTGGTTTCTCGGCCTCCACCCCTTCAAGAGCCCGAATGGCGGCCTCGGCAGCCTTTCTCTCGGCGGAGACAGTTTGCAAGGTATTTATAACCTTTCTCCAGACTGCCTCCAGCTCGTGGGCGAGCTTGCCGTCTTTGCCGCCTGAAACCACCGCATCCCATATTAAATCACCGATCTCGCGCCATTCTGTGGCGCTAAACACCAGGGACGGCATATTTAATTTTCCTCTCTGGCCCAAAGGGCCAACTGCTCTAAGTCATTTTCTTTCAGTTTTTCACCTCTCTTAGAGAGGAGATTTAACAGAAGCCACATGGCTGCCTTCAGCTCCGTATCCATAACTCACTCAGCCTTTGTTCCCCACTGCGGCTTACCTTCCCACACGGCGTGGCGCTGTTGCTCTTTACTTGAGACAGGCGACCGCCGCCTCAGACCAAACTTCCCAGCTCCATAGAATTCGGCCCTGGGTCGACCAGTGAAAAAGGGTCCAAAACGGAGTCTTCACCACATTGAAGTGAACATCAGACCTTCATCGAAGCGAAAAAATCCATATTTAAACGTAAAATCCCATGTGATAAAATTCGTATCGAAACACAACCCGCATTAAAGCGTGGGGTCCTAGGCTCGGGCGCCAGAAGTAGTGAGGGAACCCAAAAAATGGGACGTTTGGGCGAGAGCAAAATGCAGATCCGACCAGTATGGCTAATGCTACGTTCTCCTTTTATTCGGTCTAAAATGGACCCAGCACGAGAGGTTTCTGTGGTGTGGAGGAATTCACTGCTAGCCGGTAGCAGCCCCCACCATGAGAGGAAACTCTACAGGAACCCTTCTGGAATGGAAAGACCACCCCTCCCTTCCAACTATTCTAACTTTAAAATTGTGGATACTGAAAGTGAAAGATCAGGCAGCAACCTCAGAATCTGAGTCTGTGTGAAATCAAGTCAAATAACTTTCTCACACTGGCCTGAGAAATTCTGAGGAAGAATCAAAAACAATCCTTAGAAGGTGAAAAACCATTAAGGTGGAAAACCATTAAGGTGGAAAACTGTTAGCAGGTGATATTTTGCTAACTTGTTGTTTACTTGGAAAAAACCGTCACGGGGTGTTGTTCTGAGTGTCCAATAGTGTTTCTTTCTCAGAACTGTCTATATAAAGGGTGGTGAAAAATAAAGACTGCTTCTCTCTCTTGTCTGGAGATCAGAGGTCTGCATGTTGTTACTACCACTGTTCCTAATCAACAGCAACACAAAATTATGGGTCTTCCACACAAAAAAATATAGGAAAAGGAATAGCAGTTCTTTACTAGAAAAAAAAAAATATATATAACAAGACAGGAGAAGCAACAAAACAATAACAGAATTTTCCCACCTGCTAAGCAGTTGGTGTATTGGTGTAGTTATGACCACGACCGGCAGGGGGTGCTGGTGGCTCTGGCAAGGTGGAGAAGGTGCAGTACTGCACTTACAGCTGGCAGGGAGTGCTCCAATGTGAGCTCATAATCTCCCCAGGGCAATGGTGGCCTCTGACAAGAGGGAAGCAGTGGGGGGAAGGGGTCATCCCCAGAGTACTTGCTCGGACTGTGCTGGTCTCCGGACACTGGCAGCCACCAAAGTCTCAGTCAACAGGGTAGCTAGGACTCTCTCTCTTGCAAGAAATGGGCTTACAAGCAAGTGGCCAGGAGAACTCCACATCAGTGCCGAGCCACTGCACAGAAGTCCAGGGCAAAAACCCCATGACCGTCTCCACTCCCAGCAGGGAAGAAGACTGTCCACAGCAGCTAAGAACTGCCAAACCCCTGTTCCCCTCCCCAAACCATTTCCCTGGTATGCCAGAGTGATTGGCTGCTGCTTTTGTTCACTCAGTAGCCTACCACTTATGCCCAGGGGTGTCCTGTCTCCTTCCCCCAGCATCTTTTCAGATGACAAATGAGAAAAAATTCACTGAGAAACCTAACCCTCAACACCTGTGAAATATGCTGTAGTCACCCTGCTTAGACTTAGCTAGTCTAATACAGATGTCCTGTGCCAGGAGAGCACCTCTTCCACAAATGGAATCACAAAATGATTGAGATTGGAAGGGACCTCTAGATGCTATCAATCCCTCTGCTCAAGCATGGCCACGTAGAACTGGTTGCCCAAGAACATGATCAGATGGTTTTTTGCTATCTCCAAGCTTGGAGATTTGACAACATCCCTGGGCAACCTGTTCCACAGCTAAGTGGCCATTGTGAAAAACGAGGTTCACTTTCCTGGTAATATTTAAAAAGTTTAATAAAAGACAATAGGAGACAGAGATAATAAAGCAAAGAGTTAATGGCCAGGTGCTTGGCATTCAGCTAAGAGCACACCTACTATCTTTGGAGACACTCTTTAAATACCTTTTCTATTACATCTCCTGTTGCATATTCATAAACCATTATACATATTCATACTTTTCCACAAACTAGCTTACATATTCCAGGAACTGTTTAGCATGGCCCCTCCCTGGGTCCGCCTTTTTAGAGCATGCGTGTTTCTTGGCTGTGGTTTTAGTCCCACTTCTTTATCACCTCCAGTTTGGGCCTTGGTCCATACTTTCCACGGACGGTAAATGTTGATAGTTGGCATGTCAGTAGCAGGGTCCTCTTCATATGTTCACTGGATGTTATCCCAACCAAACAGGCAGTTCACTTACAAGCATAACTATATATCAGCTATCCCACTACCATGTCTAAGTTTTGTTAATAGCAGAAATAAAAGCAAAGTTATTTTAACATTATACATATAGCATTCATCTTAATATTTGCAAAAAGCCAATATTATAATATGTATTTATAACAATCCCCCTCTTCCCTTTTTATAAATCATTTGGCTTGAGCAATATTTCTTGTTTTCTAACCTCTATTATTTGCCCTTTTTTTTCCACAAATAATTTTTGTTTTTTAAAAGGGGTCTTTTATATTATTTTGTTTTTTTAACACCATGATCGTTTGTGCTGTTCCAGATGTAGTCAATTTTGGGTCTATAGGCATTGTCACCACTTGCATGCCTTGGACTACACTAGTGATTAGCCGAATAAAACAGGGGATCAAACAAGGAAGAAATATCAGACCAGCTGTAGTGCATAAAAGGAAGAAGCCTAGCTTGTTCCACCATTCTATTCTCAATACACTATCCCACTAGTTAGTTTTTGGCACTGATTCCCATTTTTGTACTGGTACATGGGGTATTTTTCTGATATCATTGACTATATCTAGGACGGCATCTCCATTGTTATCTATTTTCAAACAACAATCTGATGTATTAAATCTAAAGCCAACTTATTCTGATACACTGCAGCCCTTGTTTGGCTTTGTTGACTTGATATTAATTTCAATGCCCAACCAGTTTTGTTTGTTATTATCTCTACAACTGCTTGGAGTCTTATAATGCGATTCAGCATATAAATTGGGGTTCAATATCCCCAACTCCCATCTTGTGCCTAGGTGGCTGGCCCATGTGTTTCTAATATGTGTTCAGGGGGCTATTTTTTTTTTCTCCTATCACTGTTGAACTTAGAATCCACTCTTCTGGTTGGTTTTTCCCCCTTATATTTGTCTGGTTCCACCTAAGGAGTTCAACCAGGCCTAAGCTATTGCCTTTCCATGGCCATTCCTCTGACATCAAAGCCCCTCCACAGACCCAAGAGTTGGTTATGTTAAGTTCCTTGCTTATTCTTTCTCCCAATTCTACAAACAGATTTTTCCCTAGTCTTGTGATATCTATTTCCTTTTCTAATTGCTGTTCAAGTTTTGTATACAAATCTTGAAGTGAAATTGACACAGAGTTAGATTGCTATGCTGGCTTTGCCTTTTTGCTTACTAGTTGTTATTTTACCAAATCTTGGACTCTACTCCCAATGGCAAATGTGAAACAAATCTATCTCTCTCCTTTTGGACATTCACTTCTCAACCTGTTACCACTTGTTCTTAAGTTTTCCACAATCCAGGTTTTTTTCCCATTATGAATGCAATTATCTAATTTGGATGGGTTATAACAGTGACTGTTGACATGGGTGTGTGTAATAAAAAAAGAACCTCAGTTTCTTTCCATATACAGCTTTCCGTAGCACCTGTGACATAATTTTGCCAGCATCCCAAAAGGGAAAAGAAAAAATGAATGACGGAAAAAGGAATAACAGAGGTCCGGTATGGCTTATACCCCCACTTCCCATGCCTATGGGGTTGCTACCCATAGCAGGTGTATATGATCTTGGTGGCAAGTACAGCGGCCAACCCGGTCTTGCCCTCTATTTCCTTGTCACTTCCTTTTTGTTAATTTCTAGGCAAATTCTTGGAAACTCCTTAACTGTAGTTTCCCAAAGTTCTTCAGGTATCTCCCATTCAACAGGCACTAGTAATTCCCACACACAAAGCAAAGTTATTATTTCAGCTGTTCTTTGGTCTATCTGGATAGGGAATAGATTTGGCACTTGACACTTTATGCAATGAGAGAGTCATTTTTGTGAACTACAATACCAATTTTTTTCCACAATTTAAACATTTACATTTAACCCAACTAGCATGTCCAGTATTGGGATGAATTAGACAGAGTATGTTGTATGGTACTCATGGAAGTTGTAATTCCTTCTCTTCTTTGTATAAGTCAAAGGTTAAGGCCAGAATATGAGAACACTCTGACCAAAACAGTCCTGATCCCCCTGTTTGAGGTGGAAATATTCCTCCCCAAGGGGGGTATTGGAGGCATCTCAGAACTTGTCCAGGCGGCACTTGAAACTACTGATATAAGCTTGGCCTTATTTCCCAATTAGATGTGATATTTTGTACATTTCTTGGATCATTTGGGTCCTCCCAGTTCATCACCACCTAGTCCCTGCTTAAGAGTCAATTTGGTATTACCCAGTTTAGATGTATAGTCTACTCCTTAGGTTCTTCTACACGTCCTTTGATTCTGCTGGTGTGGATCCACCCTCGTTTGCTGCCATGGGCAGGGACATCTTTCACTAGACCAGGTTGCTCAGAGCCCCATCCAACCTGGCCTTGAACACTTCCAAGGATGGGGCATCCACAACTTCTCTGGGCAACCTGTGCCAGTGCCTCACCATCCTCACAGTAAAGAATTTCTTCCTAATATCTAATCTAAACCTACTCTCTTTCAATTTAAACCCATTCCCCCTTGTCCTGTCACTACATGCTCTTGTAAATAGTCTTGCCCCATCCTTCCTGTAAGTTCCCTTCAGGTACTGGAAGGCTGCAACTAGGTCACCCCGAAGCTCTTTTCCAGGCTGAACAATCTCAATTCTCCCTGCCTTTCCTCATGGGAAGGGTGCTCCATCCCTCTGATCAATTTGGTGGATCTCAGGACTTAAGGAATGCAATTAATTGTCTCAAACACTGACAAAGGAGGAAGTTTCCACAAGATAAGCTGACTTAAGACAGGCACAGATGGCAAACAGGAAGGTGTTAATTTCAGGCCAATACAGAGGTGAGAGGTTTGGAATTAGGACACTGGACAAGATTCCACTGTGCAGACTCTGGGAAAAGTGCAGATGCAACAACAGGAAGATGCCAGGCCTGGTGAAGCAGATCTTGGTAACCTATTAGGACAAAAATTCCCACCATGGCAAACTGTGGGAAAGGAAGCAACTGCTTACACACATGCCATCCCAAGTTGTGGGAATGGCATGTATGCCCCTGGATACCCGTGACTTGGACTGTATAAGAGTGGTACCTCCAGAAGAACACTCTGGGGATTCCCAGCACTGAGAACACCAGAAGAAGAGTCAGGGGATGCCACAGGAACCTATGTGGTGGTGACTATAATCTGTCTCTCTCTCTCCCCCCCCGCCTCCATTTCTACCTCTCTCTCACACACATTTACTGTTAAATAAAACCTGTGCTATTGACTTTGACATATGGTCTTGTTTGCAGCTTAATTTAGGCAAAGGCATCTTTTAATAACTGGATGTTCTGGGTTGACGGTGCCTCCTATCCCAATCGTGCAGCTTTATCTCTGTGTACTACACTGTTATGTCTAATAGCTGCCCCCCCTCGGCGGGCTGTTTTGCCGCGGTGGGGCTACTTGTTCTTTGGGCTTTGCTGCTAGCTCGGCTTTGCTGCTAGCTCGGCTTTGCTGCTAGATTTGCTTTGCTGCTGGCTTTGCTTTGCTGCTGGCTTTACTTTGCTGCTGGCTTTGGTTTTGCTTTTGCTTTTGTTTTTGCTTTTGCTATGGCTGGTTTTCGCTGCTTTCGGTTTTTCTTTTTCCTTTTTCTCTCCCTTTTTTCTTCCCCCCCCCCCCGAAGATCATTGGACCGGCTCCGGACCTGACCTGGGAATATCTGGGGGTCCCCGACACCTGAGACAGAAGCTCTGCACCCTCCCTTCACAGCAACTGCTTGAGTATTTTTCTTTTCCCTTGTGTTGGGGAGTGTTTTTGTTTATTTGTCAATAAATAGGTTTTTTCCACTTCTCCTCCGAGGAATTCCTTCTCAAACCCAGAGCTGGGGGGGGGGAAGGGGTGGTGGAGGTTTGTTTTCTGGGGGGCTCCTTCTGGAGACCTTCCCCTAATTTGTCCTAAACCAGGACACTGGACCCTAATATTATTTCAGGAGTGGGCTCCTAATATTATTCCAATGGATCTTAACATTAAATTGATGTCAGAAGTGGGATCATACCAGTGGCCCTCCTCTGGACTTGCTCCAACAGGTTGATGTCCTTCCTGGGTTGGGGACCCCAGAGCTGGATGCAATACTTGAGATGGGGTAGTTCTCTCACCCTTTCTCATAGAAATATTCTCATAGAATCATTTGGTTGGAAAAGACCTCCAAGATCATCGTGTCCAACCTTTGACCAAACACCATTGTCATGAGAAAGGGGGGATTTCCTCAAAGCCTTTGTGTTTGATTAGTCTGAAAGCAAACACCCTTGTGCCTGACCAGTCTGTCACCATTCTGTTATGGGGACTCTCCACTCACCAGCCCACTGGATCGGAGAGTGGTTCAACTGACTTGTTCAGGGACACACCAACAGCACAAGAGAGACACCCTCCTGGGTCTCCACATTTAAATGTTACCTGATGACGGTGACAGCCAGTGCCCTTGAAGGACTCACAGTTGTCCTGGGGTGACTTTTTGATGCTTGTATCCCCAATTGTCTGTTCTGTTTATGCTGTATGTTAAGTTCTGTACCTTTAAGACTAATTCTGAGAGGAAAGGGGGAGAAAGAAGCAGTGCAGAATTTGTTTGCAGATACTGCACTCGCTCCTCCACATTCCTGCTCCTGGACTGTATTTGTCTGAAGCATAGACAGACAGTGGGACAGAGATCTCTTTGCTTTTAGTTTTAGCTAGCTGAGGCAGAGAAGCTCCCTGGACTGTTTTTTTTTTTTTTTTCTTTTTCTTGGGACTGTTTAAACCTGTCCTGGACTGAAAAACCCAGAAGAGCATTGGGAGCTCACAGCTGTGGCCCACTGGGGCCTGGACCTTGGCATTTTTCCAGCACCAGAGGAACTAGTAAGAGACTGAGAGAGCCGAGCTACACCCACAGCAAGAACTTTCTCAATTTGCCATCTCACTTCAGAACGAGTGGTTTTATTGTTTCATATTATTCATTTTTTGTGCTTGTGGGTACTTTGTTTGTTAAATAAATAGTTTTTTCCACTTTTCTCTAATGAGATTTTTTTTTTCCTGGACCAATCGGGAGATAGGCCGTTTGGGTTTGCTTCTCCAGAGGGACCCCATTCAGAGGTTTCCTCCCAAATTTGCCCTAAACCAGGACAACAGTTTATGCAATAATACTATTTATTAGTGTAATAGAAAATTGTGAACAGGTTAAGGTTCAAGGATTGCTGGTAATAGTATCTGACTGCAAAAATGTATTCAAAGCAACATACAGACAAGGTCTAATCCCTAACAAAAACTGGCTTGAGATAATCATTCAGTGCACATAGAGTACAGTTCTTACCCAATAGGCATCCCTACAAGGAAGAAGAAAGGTTCAGCCTATCAGCTGGTCCCAGCAGCTATGCTGGAGTCTTCCCTAAATTCTCCCCATTCTAACTGACTTTTATACTGTTTCTTTAAGGTTAGGTGGAACTTGAGCCACTCTAGTCATGCATACCTTTGTCAATGATTGGAGTAAAATTCTAAGATATAGTCAATAAAATATAGAGCTCATGCTCCATAATGGGTGGTTGGGCCTTGGAGGCGGGTAACTTTTGGATGGAGATGTGCCTTTGTATTACATCTGAGGAGAGTGATCTCCCCACTGTTGCTGGTTCCAGAGCAAGACATCTTCCTTTATCTGCCTTGGTTGACAGCTGCTATGTGGCTTATCAGCTACAGGATACCACCAAGTTCCCTCCCTTGCAAGGATTTTAACAGAGCCTGGCCACAGTGTCTCCACTCTACTCCACCCTCTGTTTCATCCCCCCTTAGCATGTATTGTGTGTAGGCAGTCAGACATGCCGACTACAATTTCCATCCATTAAAATGCAACTTTACAGTTTTCTTTAATTTTACCCCAGTCTTTTTCCCACAACCGCCATGTAAACTAGACCATAGCATTAAGTGCCATGTCCAGTCATTTCTTGAACACTTCCAGGGATGGTGGCTCAAACCACGTCCCTGGGCAGCCCATTCCCATCCCTAATCACCCTTTCAGTGAAGAAATACTTCCTGATGTCCAACCTGAACCTCCCGTGGTGCAGCTTGAGGCCATTTTCTCTTCTCCTGTCACTAGTTGTGTGGGAGAAGAGGCCAACCCCCACCTGGCTACAACCTCCTTTCAGGTAGTTGTAGAGTGAGGTCTCCCCTGAGCCTCCTTTTCTCCAGGCTTAAAAACTCCAGCTCCCACAGCTGGTCCTCATGACTTACACTCTAGACCCTTCCCCAGCTCTGTTGCCCTTCTCTGGATATTCTCCAGCACTTCAGTGTCTTTCTTGTAGTGAGGGGCTCAAAACTGGACACAGTACTTGAGGTGTAGCCTCACCATTTCCAAGTACAGAGGGATAATGACTTCCCTTGTCCTGCTGGCCACACTATTTTTGATAAAGGCCAGGGTGCCATTGGTCCTCTTGGCTACCTGGACACACTGCTGGCTCATGTTCAGCTGCCTGTTGACCAACACCCCCCGGTCCTTTTCTACTGTGCCACTTTCCAGCCCCTCTTCCCCTAGCCTGTGGCATTGCATGGGGTTGTTGTGGCCCAAGTGCAGGACCTGACACTTTGCTTTATTGAACCTCATACCGTTGCCCTCAGCCCATTGATCCAGCCTGTCCAGATCCCTCTTCAGAGCCTTCCTACCTCCAGCAGATCAACACTCCTGCCCAACTTAGTGTTGTCTGTACACTCAATGACCTCATCCAAATTGTCAATAAAGATATTAAACAAGACTGGTCCCAATACTGAGCTTTGGGGAATACCACTAGTGACTGGCCACCAACTGGATGTAGCACCATTCACCAGTACTCTCTGGCACTGGCTATCCCACCAGTTTTTAGCCCAGTGAAGAGTGCTGCAGCAGGATGCTTTGCCCTGGGTGCTCTACTCTGGAATGTGGTCAAGCAACTAGGAAAATGTCCTAGTTGCACATCTGTCAGTGGTGGATTGAGAGGGGGTGCCATGTGTTGTTTTGGTGTTGAATTATGCTAAAATAGTATAGCTAACTAACCCCGACTCAACATTCTGAGAGTGAGACAAAGATTTGGTAGATAAGATGCTAAGCTGACTTGGAGGCATATGACTGGCAGTCATATCACTTTATAAAAGTCCATGTACTGGTTTCTGGGCTGCTTACCGGCTAAGCAGTAGATACCAGCATAAAAGGACAGTTCGTGGGTCTTCAATCTCAGTTTGTAGCGTGGTCTCAGGCTTGGAATGAGGAGAGGACCCTGGGCATGGGTAGGGAAGGTTTTATTCCATGGAAATCCACGTGCCAGAGCCAGTTTTGGGCCCCGGTTCTTCCCTTAAGTATCCAGGGCACAGCCTGGGCAAGAGGGAACTTTGGGCCAACGAGGGGGAAGGAAGGGGGTGGTTCAGAACAGGGGTGATACCACATGGAATTGGGAACGGGGGGGGGGGCTCAAAGGCACATACCAATACAAACAAATAAACAAGATACATATACAACTTTGAAAAACCTTAATCATGCACCGCAACAAGTCCAGTCCACTTTCATATGGTTAGGTTCTTCTAACATACTTCTACTTCTACTTGGAATGTGTGTATGAAGTTTCCTCCCTTGGGAAGGGGATGCTCACCAAGGATACTCCTCAAGGTTAAGACAAAGACACCTGCCCACGAGTCTTGATATGAGTGGGCTACATCAATCTCTACTTAATAATTGTTTATTTTTGCTAGCTTTAATATAATTTCTTTAATATAATTGCTTTGATACAGTGCACTATCCTATCCTACTAGTAGTTTTAGCTTTTATACTGTGTAGTAAATAATTCTGATTAAGATATTTTGTTTTATCATTTGTCATAATAAATAATTCATTTTATATAAATATATCTGATTTGTCATTTTTAAATCCTGCAGAACAAAGTCACTTAAACTGTTGACAAAGTCTGGGGCTAAGATTGGATCTAACCACAGCCAGGCTCCTCTCTGAGAAGGAATTTAGAATGAAAAGAGGTCCTTGTGGCTCAGCAGCAGGGCTTCTCTAGTAAACTTTGTCTGAAGCTCCCACTGCACCCATGACAAATGCACCTGTCCAAGCTATGTGCTGCCAGCTTTTCCAGGAAAATGCTATGGGAGACAGTGTCAAAGGCTTTACTGAAGTCCAGGTGTGACAGGACCTTCTATCCCCTGATACAGCAAAAGCTTATCTCTCCATCCCATATGGCTAAACTAGGCCAGAATGGTTTGTTTTGTGATGAATTATCTTGGCTGAAAACACCCTTAGCCAGCAATAAACTTCCTGCCTTGAATGGTGAGAAAGATTAAGCCAAAATTAGTGACTACAGACACAAGCACTTTTACAAACTATAAAAGACCACTATGATTTTCATAAAATCAGAAATCTCTTATATACGCTCTGAGTGCGTGGAGAGTTCTTGATACTGAGACGTTGGCACTGAGATACTTCCCTGGGATTGAGAGAAATTAGGAGACTTCTGCACATCACTCATTCATTGGTAAGTGACATTGGCTCCTAATCACAGAATCACAGAATCACAGAATCACAGAATCACAGAATGTGTAGGTTGGAAGAGACCTTCAAGATCATTGAGTCCAACCCAGCCCTAACACCTCAACTAGATCATGGTATCAAGTGCCACATCTAGTCTCTTTTTAAACACATCCAGGAATGGTGACTCCACCACCTCCCCAGGCAGACTGTTCCAGTACTTAATCACTCTTTCAGTGAAGAACTTCTTCCTAATATCCAACCTATATTTCCCCTGATGCAGCTTAAGACTGTGTCCTCTCGTTCTGTCAGATGCTGCCTGGAGAAAGAGACCAACCCCCAGCTGTCTACAACTACCTTTCAGGAAGTTGCGGAGAGTGATAAGGTCACCCCTGAGTCTCCTTTTCTCCAGGCTAAACAAGCCCAGCTCCCTCAGTCGTTCTTCATATGGCTTGTTTTCCAAGCCCTTCACCAACTTGGTTGCCCTCCTCTGGACATGTTCAAGCATCTCAACATCCTTCCTAAACTGAGGGGCCCAGAACTGGACACAATACTCAAGGTGTGGTCTCACCAGTGCTGAGTACAGGGGAAGAATGACCTCCCTGCTCCTGCTGGCCACACCATTCCTGATACAGGCCAGGATGCCATTGGCCCTCTTAGCCACCAGGGCACACTGCTGACTCATGTTCAGCTGCCTGCTGACTAGAACCCCCAGGTCCCTTTCCTCCTGGGCACTGTCCAGCCACACCATCCCTGGCCTATAACGCTGCAGGGGGTTATTGTGGCCAAAGTGCAGGACCCAACACTTGGACTCATTAAACTTCATTTTGTTAGACTCTGCCCATGGATCCAACTGTTCCAGGTGTCTCTGCAGAGCCATCCTATCTTCCAAGTGGTCGACACACTGTCCTGGTTTAGGGCAAATTTGGGAGGAAATCTCTGAATGGGGTTCCTCTGAAAAGCATATCCAAACAGCCCCTCCCCCCAGCAGGTCCGGGGAAAGAACTCCCTCAAAGAAGAGTGGAAAAAGCCCTATTTATTTAACAAACAAAATGCACACAAGCATAAAGAATGAATAATAATAATAATAACAACAATAATAATAATATGCAACAATAAAACCTCTCGCTGCTCCGAAGAGAGATGGCAAAACTGAGAGTCCGTGCCAGGAGTCTGTTTATCAGTCCCAGTCGCTTCAGTGCTGGAAAATGCCGAGTCCTGGCCTGGTGGGCCACGGGTGCAAGATCCCGGTGCTCCTCTGGGTTTTTCAGTCCAGAGCAGATTTAAACAGTCCCAAAGAAAAAAAAAATAAAAAGAAACCAGTCCAGGAAAGCTTCTTTGCCTCAGCTAGCTAGACTAACAAAGGGAAAAAAAAACTCTCTCTGGCTGCCCTCCGTGCATTCGACGAAGGAAAAAAAAACAAACCACACAGTCTCAAGGACGAGAGCAGATTCAGAGGAGTGAGTTTGTTTCTCAAAACAAACTGTGCGCTTCTTCTTTCCCTGCTCACTCTCAGAACCAGTCTTAAAGGTACAGAACACAGAACAGACGATGTGGGGATACAGGCATCATAGTCACCCTAGGACACACACGCTCCCAGCTTAGTGTCGTCCGCAAATTTACTAATGAAAGATTCAATAGCCTCATCCATGTCATCAATGAAAATATTGAATAGAGTTGGTCCCAGCACAGACCCCTGAGGGACACCACTGGTGACTGGCCGCCAGCTGGATACAGCACCATTCACCACCACTCTCTGGGCCCGGCCATCCAGCCAGTTCCTAACCCAGCAAAGAGTGCTCCTGTCCAAGCCCCGGGCTGCCAGCTTTTCCAGGAGTATGCTGTGTAATCTATACTATTTCTTCACTAGCTGTAACATTAGGTACCTTTACTATCATGCACTCTATTTTTATCTACTAGTAGTTCCTTTTGTGTTATCCTGTGTAGTAAGTAGTCTGTTTAAAGTCTTATGTCTGTGATCCTTGTGTCTATTCAATAAATAATTCATGTTGTAATAGACTTGATCAGTCATTATTAAGGACTTGCAAGCGAGAGTGGGTTTTGGGGTGATGGCTGGCTCAATAAAAGCTACTGTCTACTGCCAGAAATCTGGGCAAAGGCAGGGACTTGTCTAAGCTCGCCCCTCTCATTCGTAACACCAGGTAGACAACATCCACAGCCTTTCCCTCATCCACTAAGTGGGTCACCTGGTCATAAAAAGGAGATCAGGTTGGTCAAGCAGGACCTGCCTTTCCTAAACCCATGCTAGCTGGGCTTGATCCCCTGGTTGTCCTGTACCTGCTGTATGATCGCACTCAACATAATCTGTTTCATAACTTTCCTGTGCACCAAGGTCATGCTGACAGGCCTGTAGTTCCCCAGATTGTCATTCCAATCCTTCTTGTAGATGGGCATCACATTGGCCAACCTCCAGTCATCTGGGACCTCCCCAGTTAACCAGGACAGATGATAAATGATGGAGAGTGGCTTGGCAAGCTTTTCTGCCACATCCCTCAGTACCCTTGGGTGAATTCTATCTGGACCCATAGAGTTGTGAATGGCTCAGCAGGTCACTAACTACTTCCCCCTGGATTACAGGGGGTCTATTATGCTCTTCATCCCTGTTTACCACCAGCTCAAGGGGCTGGCTGCTCTGATAACTGGTCTTACTGTTAAAGACTGAGGCGAAGAAGGCATTAAGTACCTCAGCCTTTTCCTCATCCTTGGTGACAGTGTTTCCCCCTGTGTTCAATAAAGGATGGAGATTTTTCTTGGCCCTTCTTTTGTTGTTAATGTGTTTATTAAAACACTTTTTATTATCTCTCACAGCAAGTGACAGATTGAGTTCTAGCTGAGCTTTTGCCTTTCTGATTTTCTCTCTACATGACAATGACAGCCTTGTACTCTTCCTGAGTTGCCTGCCCCTTCTTCCAAAGGTCATAAACAGTCTTTTTTTTCCCCCTGAGATCCAGTAAAAGCTCCCTGTTCAGCCAGTCCAGTCTTCTTCCCCCTGGGCTTGATAGGATAGGGTTAATATGATTTCTAAAGGGCATAGGACTAGGAGCTAGCTCCGCAGTAACCAGGTGTGATTTCAGGCTATTGTTCTGAGGTAGCCAGGTATAGCTTGCCTAAAGGGGGGAAGGGGAATGCATATAATGTTAAGGCTTGAAATAGAATTAGATGTTCTTTAGTAAGTTAAAGTGAACCTGTACCCATATCATAATCATTGATAAATTACTTTATTGTTAATTGTAAGCATCTGGTAACTAAATATGATTATTATCTTAAATACGAATCACGGGAATCTTGAATTAGAATCATAAGAGTCTGAAACACAAATCCTAAAAATATTGATTGTTCTAAATTCATGCTTGGGTAGAAGCAATAGAACAATGGGGTTTAATGTTTAACATATATACTTATGTAATAAGAAAGTATAAAACTGTGTCTATTTTGGACTTCTGGTGGAGTCAAGATTTGGGCCTCTAGGCCCCCGACTCTCAGAGCTCTTCAATAAAGCACTGCATACAATCATTCCGTGATTGCATGTTTCTTCACCACGCTAACAGGCTCATCTTTTGGCCCATAGAGGTTGCCTTTAAGATTTCCTTCTTAAAGTATGTCCAGCCTTCCTGGACCCCTTTGTTATTAAGGACTGTTTCCCAAGGGACTCTCTGAACCAGTGTCCTGAACAAGTCAAAGTCCATCCTCTGGAAGTCCAAGGTAGAGGTTTTGTTGACCCCCTTCCTTACTTCACCAAGAACTGAAAACTCTATCATTTTGTGATTGCTTTGCCCAAGATAGCCTCTGACCACATCTTCCACCAGCCCTTCTCTGTTTGTAAACAGCAGGTCCAGAGGGGTACTGCCCCTCGTAGGCTCACTTACAAGTTGCATCAGGAAGTTCTCTTCCACACACTCCAGGAATGTCCTAGACTGCCTCCTGTCCACTGTGTTGTATTTCCAGCAGACATCCAGCAAGTTAAAGTCTCCCACAAGAACAAGGGCTGGCAATAGTGAAACATCAGCCAGCTGCTTATAGAATAGTATATTCACCTCTTCATCCTGGTTGGGTGGTCTATAACAGACTCCCACCAGGATATCTGTCTTGTTGTACTTCCCCCTGATTCTTACCCATAGGCACTCAACCTTATTGTCACTATCCTTGAGCTCTATACAGTCAAAACACTCCCTAATGTATAGACCCACCACTACCTCTCCTTCCTCTACTGTCCCTTTTGAAGAGTTTATAACCATCCATTGCAGCACTGCAGTCATGAGTCATCCTGATGTCTAAAGATTTTTAGCTTTTTCATATATTTGTAGTTTTGTAGGTTTTTAATATATAGCTGTATAGTTTCTAGCACTTTCTTACATTTTAGAACAGTAGTTACCCTTTCTCACATTTTAGAACAGTAGTTACCCTTTCACACATTATGTCACACTCTTGAAATTCTATTTAGTCTTATTTTCAAGAAAAGAATTTCTTACAAGGACAACCTGTTTTACACCAGCACTTGGGAGACATAACAATATATAGGGCTAAGAATCCCTTGGAGGGACTACAATGGGACAGGTCCAAGGGTGGGTTACCAGGATGACCATTCTCCTATTGGATGTACTTGCTAGATATACTAATTGGTTAAACTTATAAAAATTGTGAAAATTCGATCCTGCATGTGTGCATAGTGATATTTTGTGCACCTGAAAGCTTTCATTAAAAGACTGCTCTTTATGTTATCAATTCTAATATTGTTTGGGAAGTTTTTCTTCTGATTTTAGGCAACAATCCCACCACATTTCCGTGATGGCGACTATGTCATAGCTTTCCTGCTGCACAATGGCCTCCAGACCCTCCTGTTTGTTACTCATACTGTGTGCATTGGTGTAGATGCACTTCAGCTGGGCTATAGATTTCACCCCCAACACTGGCATGCTGCCCCTAGGCTCATCTCTACCGAGCCTGGTCTTATCCCCTTCAAACCTAGTTTAAAGCCCTCTCAATCAGCCCTGCTAACTCATGGGCTGGAATCCTTTTGCCTCTTTTAGACAGGTTAACCCCATCTGTCTTCATCAGGCCTGATGCTATATAAACTGCCCCATGATCAAGAAAACCAAAATTCCCTTGATGGCACGAGTTTTTAAGCCACATGTTGATCAAGTGGGTTCTCCTTTTCCTTTAGACATTCTTCCTTGCTACCAAAAGGATTGAGGAAAAACACTACCTGTGCTCCTGTACCTTCAACCAGTTGTCCCAGTATCAGTGCCCTGAAGTCTTTTTTGATTGCCCTAGGACTTCTCAACCTTGTCACTGGTGACCTGGACAGCCAGAAGCAGGTAATAATCAGAGGGCTGATCCAGGGTGTCTCTGAGTAATGTCTCTTATTTGGACCCCAGGGAGGCAGTGAACTTCCCTGTGGGACAAGTTTGGTCAGCATACAGGGTCCTCAGTTCCCCTGAGAAGGGAGTCACCTGCAACGATTACTTTCCTTTCTTTCTTTCTTACTTAACAGCCGTAGTTGTGATGTGTCTGGTTGACTGACTTGTTCTGGGCAAGCCCCTAGATAGACCTTCACCTTCACTATCATTTGCCTGACCATCAAGTTCCAGAGCCTCATACCTATTCTGTAAGGGCACCTGGGAAGGCGAGGGAGGACGGAATGGGACTCTCCTACCATCCAAAGTAGGGACCGGTTTCCATTCCCCCCAGTTATTTAGGTGCCCTCCTTCGGCCTGATGGCAAGAGAGTCAGGGGTCCTCTGACTCTTGCAGAGCTTCCATTCACTGCATTTCTTTCAGGGATGAAAGGGGTTCTTGTGGATGAAAAGCTGGACATGAGCCAACAGTGTGCCCTCACAGCCCAGAAGGCCAAGGGCATCCTGGGCTGCATTAAAAGATGTGTGGCCAGAAGGTCGAGGGAGGTGATTGTCCCCCTCTACTCTGCCCTTGTGAGACCCCACCTAGAGTACTGCATCCAGCTCTGGGGTCCTCAGCACAAGAAAGATACCCACCTGTTAGAGTGGGTCCAGAGGAGGGCCATGAAGATGATTAGAAGGATGAAGCAACCTCTCCTACAAAGACAGGCTGAGAGAGCTGGGCTTGTTCAGCATGGAGAATCATAGGGTGGTTTGTGTTTGAAGGGATTTTATAGATAGATCATCTAGTTCCAACCACCCTGCCATGGGCAGGGAAACCTTCCACTAAAAGAGAGGAGATCGTGACAGGACAAGGGGCGATGGTTTTAAACTGAAAAAGGACAGGTTTAGATTAGATGTTAGGAAGAAATTCTTTACTCAGAGGGTGGTGAAGCACTGGAACAGGTTGCCCAGAGAGGTTGCGAATTCCCCATCCCTGGAAGTGTTCAAGGCCAGGTTGGATGGTGCTGTGAGCAACCTCATCTAGTGAGTGGCATCCCTGCCCATGGCAGGGGGATTGGAACTAGATGATATTTAAGGTGCCTTCCAACCCAATCTATTCTATGATTATATTATATTGAGGGTCAGGGTTTCTCTGACTCTCAACAAGCTTCCATCTGCTGCATTTCCCTCAGGGCTGGAAGGGTGTGACTCCACCAAGCTATTTCTCTCATACTCTCTGATACTCCTCAGCTTCTCCACTTCCTCTTGAAGCTCTGCCACCAGGCTGAGGAGATCATCCACCTTATCTCACTGCATGCAAGTGCCATCTCTGCTGCCCTTTGGTACTAATGCCAGGTTCAAACACTCCCTGCAGCCGGAGATCTGGACAGTTGTATGCTTCTGTGGGAGCTCCATCTGGATCACTATGCTCCTTCTAGAGACATCTTTCAACCATGTGGAAACCATCACTGGATATGTTCTGCTTGGGCAGGCAAAAAACACCAGGTGAGCTCGCCTCAGGAGCCACAAGAGTGGCTGTGCCCTCCTATACATCATGTCTGCATGAACTGCCATGCCACATTCTGTTTGCCCATCCTGGTCACTGCACTCCCTAGAGCCATTTAAAACTCCCATGGTTGCTCTGGAAATGCCCTTGCCACAACAGCTTCTCTCATGAGAGTTGCCAGATCCTGCCACGTCTTTCCACTCTTTTGGTTTTCCCTGACTCTGGGAACCCCCCACCTATCTCCTTCAGGTGTTTTGCCCCAGAATTACCATAGTTGCCAGTGCTGTCACTGCTGTCACTGTGTACCTTGGCAACTGAAAAGATAGGACAAACTGCAATGATCAGGCACAGGACTGGATCAAGCAAGCAGAACTTCTGCATACAGCTGGCCCCTTTTATACCCCTCTTTGTTCGCCCCATTGTTCCTCCCTGATCCCCTTCCCTTGCACATTCCTTCATAGCTTTGCATAGTTCCACACTCCCACCCCTTCCCCCATGCCTGGCAATATCCTGGACCCTCAGGTATGCATCAGTTACAAAGTCCCCATTTCCCTGCAGATTCCTGACAGCCCCTTGTAGTGGGTTGACCCTGGCCAAATGCCAGGCACCCACCAAAGCCACTCTCTCACTGTCCTCTGCAACTGGGCAGGGGAGAGAAAATTTAGCAAAGCATTCATGAGTTGAGATAAGGACCAGAAGAGATCACTCATGAAATACCATCATGAGCAAAACAGGCTTTGATTAGAGACACTATTTAAGTTTATTACTAACAAAATCAGAGCAGGATAATGAGAAGTAAAAAAAGACCCTTGAAAAGACCTTCCTCCCACCCCTCCTCCCTTCCCAGCTCTACCTCCTACCCCAGTGGCACAAGGAGACAGGGTGTCTTGGTTTAAAACACAAATGTCTGCCAAGGAAGGTGGGAACCTTCCTAGAATGGAAAGAACCCTCCCTCAAAATTACTATACCTTTGAAAATTACAGGGCTTCCAAGCAAAAATATAGGAAGAGGAATAACAGTTCTATACTAGAATATATATATATATAACAACACAGAACAAACAACAAAACAATAACAGATGTTTCCCACCCATTAAGCACTATTTTTCCCTTTTGGTGTAGTTACAACCACAACTAGCAGGGGATGCTGGTGGCTCTGGCAAGATAGAGAAGATGCAGTAGCTCACTCGTGACCGGCAGGGGCTGCTCTGGTGCAAGCTTGGAACCTCACCAAGGATAATGGCAGGGAGGAAGCAAGTGTATGGAGACGGCGATTCCCCTGAGCACTCATGTGGACTGTGCTGGTCCTCTGATACTGGCAGCCACCAATGTCTAAGTCAACAGGGTAGCTAGGACTCTCTCTTGCAAGAAATAGGCTTACAAGCAAGTGGCCAGGAGAACTCCACATCAGTGCCAAGCCGCTGCACAGAAGTCCAGGGCAAAAACCCCATGACCATCTCCACTCCCAGCAGGGAAGAAGACTGTCCACACCCAGCTGCCAAACTCCCATTCCCTCCCCTCCCCAAACCATTTCCCTGGTATGCCAGAGTGATTGGCTACTCCTTTTGTTCACTCAATAACCTACCACTTATGCCCAGGGGTGTCCTGTCTCCTTCCCCCAGCATCTTTTCAGATGACAAATGGGAAAAAAATTCACTGTTAAACCTAACCCTCAACACAGGGAATGGGGGTTATGGTCAGTTCATCACCTCTGGTTTCTCCAGCTGCACAGGGACAGGAGCCCTTCCCCTGCTGCAATATGGGGTCCCTCCCACAGGAGACAGTTCTCTGCGAACTTCTCCAATGTGAGTCCATCTCACAAGCAACAGATCCCTGCTAACTGCTGCAATGTGAGTCCATTCTGTTATAGAGGATACGTAGCCAATTTAATATAAAGTAATTTTATTCCACCATTTGAAAGCAATCTGGGACAGCCACAATAAAAGAAAACAACTCCAATCCCGGGTATCGAGGTTGGGTGAAGGCAGGGACGGACACAACTGAACCAATCCCTCCCCGTTCACAATTTCTTAGGTTCAGGGAGCAGTTTTTATACAGTTTTTCTTCCTTGAGGCAATTTTATTGTTAGCTTTTGTCTACTGTGCATATTCATATACTTTCTTTCTCTTGCTGCTTGGTGTCTGAATGCCTTTCCTGGCACAGTCGAGGACTTGAATTGGGTTCCAAGAACTGGGCATTGGGATGCTGATACGTGACATCTCCAGGTTCCCCTCTCCTAGATCCATATCAGGTGTTGATCATCGGAGAAGTGGTGGACCCACCCTTGATGGACGAGGCATCTCCTGTTCAGCCAGTCCTTTTCTGTTGTAAATTTGGACTTCGCCCTGCAATTGTCTGGGATTCTTACAGTTGCAAATTAGTTTCGGCAGCCAGAAACGTCTTTACAATTTTTGGAAACCTGAACTTGTAACATAGTTTTATTTTATACCATATAACACACTTGATACATGAATTTATTTCAAAACATATATCACAATTCTATGGGTAACAATCCTCCCAACACTGCTGTATCATGGGTCATTCTTCCACGGGAGGCAGTCCTCCAAGGACAGGCTGTTCCAGCATGGGCCCCTCTCACCTCAGGTCTCACACAGGATCACAACCTCATCTCAGGCATCCACCTGCTCCAGCATGGGTCTCCTCCATGGGCTGCGAGTGGATCTTTGCATCCTTGTGGATCTCCATGGGCTGTAGGGGAACAGCCTGCTTCACCATGGTCTTCACAACAGGCTGCAGAGGAATCTTAGCTCTGGTGCCTGGAGCACCACCTCTCCCTCCTTCTTCACTGACTTTGGTGTCTGCATAGTTGTTCTCACATGTTCTCCCTCTGCACTTCTCTGGTCACAATCACAACTGTGCAACAACTTTTTTGTTTTTCTTTCTTCTTAAATATTATCACAGGTGTGTTACCCCCATTTCTAATTGGCCCAGACTTGGCCAGTATCACATCCATCTTTGGAGCCACCAGGGATTGACTCTGACGGACATGGTGGAAGCTTCTAGCATCTTTTCACGTAAGCCCCCTGTAGTGGTTTCGTGTTCGCCAATTTCTGTTTCCCAAGTTATGTGTAATGGTTTGGGTGTCTACTAGAATTATTTACTCTTTTTCTGCTGTGAGAAAGGATTACGAGAAAAGCAAAGCCAGCTCAAAACTTAAAAGGGTATAAAGACAGATTTATTAACAAAACTTCAAGAGAGAAAAAATTAATAAGAATTAGAATAAAACCTTCAAAACACTTCTCCTCTTCCCCAACAGCTTCTTTTCTTTCTCACAGACAACATATAAAGACAAAACTTGGAACTTTAGGTCAGTTTTACCACCTCTAAAATAGTCTTTCATCATTTCATTTATAGAGAGAAATCTCTTTTAGTCTGCCATGGAACTTTCTACAAGAAAGAACAATCCGCTTGTGGCTTTTAGCGCTCACAAAACCAGCCACTTGTGAAATTTGCATCTGTGAAGTCCCTCCCATATCATGCAACTTTTCCCACAGCTGCATTTGGGACATGAAACTCATGGGGTATCATTTTAAAGATGAACAATTCTAAAAGCAAAGGTTTCTTTATCTCTAGGAACAGACATCTTTTCTCTTTCTAGGAGCAGATCTTCATCTTCATCTCATCTGATCTCACTCTCTCTGTTCAAGTTTCTTATAAGATCACAGCTACTTCAATATTTACTTAGTCCATCACAAATGCCTTTGCTCAAATCTGCAATCTAAACAATCTTATCATCTCCCCAGTGCATATTTTAAAGGGATATTCTAGTATATTACAGTCCATTACCATGGCTCACAAAAGACTTTCAGCCTAAAACCAAGGCATCTTCTCTTCTCTTCCATCTAGAGATGTAACTCTTCCTTCACTGACTGTGATGTCTTCATATTGTCTCTCTATGTGTCTTCATTCTGTCCCTTTTCTCTCCCAGATCAGAGAGGATAAGTGCTTTGAAAGTTTCATCTGTGCCAGGAAAGAGTTAACAACCTGCAGAGGGCATGATGATTTCTTACGGGCAGTGGTTGAAGGTAGTAGAAGGTAGTACATTCAGGCCATGCCCAAACTCCAGCTGCAGGTCCACTCCATGCAGCTGGGCACCCCTCCCCTCCACCGGATGACTTAGCAGCGGTGGCCAGAGCCACGCTGGGGGGAGGTGAAGGGGCCTGGCTTCTGGCAGAGGCCACCTGGCCCAGCTAGGCCTCCTGGGCCGTGATGGGGGGGGTGACGTAGCAGCAAGATCTTAGAAGCTGCTTGGGCCCGATTTAGCTGGGATGGGGCATAATCTCATCCCGTCCCCCTGTCCAGGAGTCACCGGGCCCAGCCCTGACCCAGGGCCCCGTGGGCTTCCTGGGAAAGGGCCTGGCCTTGGGCAGGGCCTGGCCAGCCTGGCTCCCCCTCGCGGCAAGGAGGGAGTCGGGGCCAGCTTACCTCTCCCAAGGCCGGAAGAAAAGAGAAAGATTCCCAGAATTCCTCCGATTTTTAACCTGTGTAACCCAGAGTTGCATTCATATTTAATTGGTTAATCAGGCTGTCAGCTTCAAAGCCAGTCACTAATTGGTTTTTGCCACAGCTTTCTTCAATCAATGCAAAACCACCACACCACCCCTGTAGGCCCCCCCATTACCAAAAACCAGGCAATGCAAACCCAATACACCTCTCAATTGATGTGACTTCTGGTCATTACTGAATCACAGAATATGCTGAGTTGTAAGGGACCCACAATCATCGAGCTCAACTCTTGGCCCTGCACAGGACCATCCCTATGTGCCTGAGAATATTGTCCAAACGCTTCTTGAGCTCTGTCAGGTTTGATGCTGTGACCTTTTCTCTGGGGACCCTGTTCCAGTGCCCAACCATCGTCTGTGTGAAGAACTTCTTTCTAATTGTCCTAGGGTGACTATGATGCCTGTATCCCCAATCGTCTATTCTGTGTGTGCTGTGTGTTCTGTACCTTTAAGACTGGTTTTGAGAGTGAGCAGGGAAAGAAGAAGCGTGCAGTTTGTTTTGAAAAACAGTGTTCACTCCTCTGCATCTTCTCTTCGTCCTTGGGACGGTGTGTGTTTGTCGGATGCACGGACAGTGGCCAGAGAGTTTTTTTTCTTTTTAGTCAGTCTAGCTAGCTGAGGCAAAGAAGCTTCCTGGACTGTTTTGGTTTTTTTTTTTTTTTTTTTTCCTTTTTCTTGGGACTGTTTAAATCTGCTCTGGACTGAAAAAACCCAGAGGAGCACCGGGATCTTGCGCTCGTGGCCCACCAGGCCTGGACCTTGGCATTTTCCAGCACTGAAGGGACTGGGACTGATAAGAGACTGAGGGAGCTGAGCTAACTCCTGGCACGGACTCTCAGTTTTGCCATCTCTCTTCAGAGCGGCAAGAGGTTTTATTGTTTCATATTATTCATTCCTTATGCTTGTGGGCATTTTGTTTGTTAAATAAATAGTTTTTTCCACTTTTCTCTGAGGAAGTTCTTTTCCCTGACCGGCTGCGGGGGGAGGGGCTGTTTGAGTTTGCTCTCCAGAGGAACCCCATTCAGAAGTTTCCTCCCAAATTTACCCTAAACCAGGACACTAATATCCAGTCTAAACCTCCCCTGGTTGTCTGCAATGTGGTCTCCCCTCAGTCTCCTCTTCTCCAGGCTGAACAGATCAAGCAACCTCAGATGCTCCTCATAAAGCTTCCCCTCAAGGCCCTTCACCATCTTTGTTGCCCCGCCTTGGATGCTCTCTAATAGCTTAGTATTAAGAGAGCAGAGATGGGCAATCACCTCCCTTGACCAGCTGGCAATGTTTCGCCTGATGCACCCCAAGACGCGGTTGGCCCTCCTAGCTGTGAGGGCACTGCTGACATCAACTTTCCATTGACCAGGACTCCCAGGTCGTTTTCCCCAGCAGTGCTTTCCAGCATCTCAGTCCCTAGTCTATCTGTATATCTAGGGTTGCCCTGTCCCAGGTTCAGAATCCGGCACTTTCTCTTGTTGAACTTCATATGGTTGGTGACTGCCCATCTCTCTAAACTGTTGAGAGAGTTGACAGCTCCTCACAGTTTTGTATCATCTGCAAACTTGCTTAGTATCCTTTCCAGTCCTGCATCCAGGTCATTAATGAAGATGTTGAAGAGCACAGGGCCTAAGATAGAGCCCCGCAGAACCCCACTAGTGACAGGCCTCCAGTCTGATGTCACCCCATTTACTGTAACCCTTTGCACCCCACCCGTGAGCCAGTTGCTCACCCACCGCATGATGTGTTTATCCAGCTGGGGGCTGGACATTTTGTCCAGAAGCATCCTGGGAGAGACACTATCAAAAGCTTTACTGAAATCCAAAAAGATAACATTAACTGGCTTCCCTTGATCAACTAGGTGGATTGCATTGTCATAAAAGGAAATCAGGTTTGATAAGCAGAACTTTCCTCTCATGAAGCTTTGCTGGCTGTGACCAATGACTGTGTTGTTCTTCAGGTGTTTTTCAATACCTCCCAGAATAATCTTCTCCATAACTTAAATAGGTACTGAAGTGAGACTAACAGACCTGTACTTTCCAGGGTCCTCTGTCTTGCCTTTCTTGAAAATCAGGACAACGTTCACCAACTTCCAGTCAGCTGGGACCTCCTTGGATTCCCAAGACTGCTCAAAAATCATTGAGAGAGGTTTTGCGATTACATCAGCTAGTTCCTTCAGGATTGTTAGATGAATCCCATCAGGCCCCATAGATTGGTAGTGAAAGGAATGAGGGACTTGTCTTTACAAACTGTGGGTCTGCTGGTAGATAAAACTAGCACTGAGATATAAAAGAAACAATGGGAAGGATTCCACTGATTGATGAATGGAATGAGAGAGATTTGTCTTTAAAAACAAAATGTAGGTCTGCTGATAAATAAAATTAGATACTGAGAGATGAAAGAAACAATGGGAATAACCAGAAATTCCATAGGAATGCTACTAATTGACAGAAGAAAAAGAAAAAGGGGGAGGAGTATACATTAGAAGGGGATCTTAGGTGTTGTGGGAAGTCTGTACCTCTCAAGTACCTCAGCTAATGGGCAGAGAGAAAAATGCAGCACGGAAATTAGGATAAAAAGGAGGCTGCGTCCCCCAAAAATTTGAGAGACCCCAGCGGAAATACCCCATGGCCTCTCCCTTTATTCAAATAAAGTTACAGGACTCCTCTGTCTCCTTTTTGGACATAAACCTCTGGTGTTTGTGGATTATTTTCCTGACAATAGGGATACAGCTGGAGCAGCAGATCCTGCAAAATTTCCAGGTCGACTGGGAATTGATCATTCTCACAGTCATGGTCCTCCAGCTCAGGGCACTGAGATGCCCTTGGTCTGTCATCCATGTTGAAGACAGAGGCAAAGAATGCATTAAACATCTCTGCCTTGTCTCTGTCCCTTTTTGTGAGGTGACCATCCTCATCCTGTAACAGACCCATGTTATTATTCCACTGCGTACTGACATTAATATACTTGGAAAAAAATTTACCCCGTTCGCGGAAGGAGTATGGTGCTGTGCCCCTTTAAAAAACAGGGAACGGTAATGCAGGGGCCCTTCTCTGTTTTGTCCATGCTCCCAAGGGAGTCACCTTGCGCCGGTCCCAAAGCAGTAGCCTGGGAAGCTGTATTTCACAATCGGGCACTGCCGTCTGAGATCGTCGGAGCCGGGGAAGCAGCATTGCCCAATCCAGAGCTGCTTCGGAGCAGTTCGGGAATACCCACGCCACCGCTGCCACCGAGTCTTAGGGAAAGAATGAGAGCGCGCCTGACTGCTGTCGCATCGCCGTCCACCGCCTTTTGCCACCCCGTCATACAGAAAGAGAGCCCATGCACCCGCGCTGTCATTGTAGGAGCCAGCACTTCGGCAGTGCAACCCCCGAGTCGAACGAACTAGCTCTCCAGGTTTTGTTCTGTCCTCGTTTGTTTTTCCATTGCTCCCGGCGGAAGGGGGGAGGTATTCCC
>JANPWX010018931.1:61330-95893 GCA_024734555.1 Trochalopteron elliotii
GTTGAGCTGAGAGAGCATCTACGGCACCTTGTCTTTGTTCCCCTGGGCTATAAGGAACTGCCCAGGGCCAGCAGACCTCATGTCTTTGTTCTAGAATGACCACGTGAACTACCCGGGAAGCAGCAGCTATTCTGTCTGTTCCAGGGGAGCTACATAACACCTTGCTTTTTGTTGGTTAAAACATTTCCCTCTTCGGTACAATTTTCTTTTCATTGTGTGTGTATCATTCCGTTGCTTTGTGTCTTTAGTAAATTGTTCTTTTACCTCATAATCTCTTTTATTGTCCCTCCCTTCCTGACAGGAGTTAGGTTCCCCATTGGTTGCCAAAACCAACAGAGTTCCTCAAAGAATAATTCGTCGGCATCATCGTTCTGGCTAGGAGGTCTATAATAAACTCTCATGATGACATCTGCATTATTTCTTCGCCCCTTGGTTCTTATCCAGAGCCTCCCAACTGCACCACTGCCAAATGTGAGCTCCATATATTCTAGCCCTTCTATTACATACAGTGCCACCCCTCTGCCTCTTCTGCCCTGCCAATACCTCCTGAAAAGCCTGTAACCATTCAGTAGGGCACTCCAATTGCAGGACTCATCCCACCAGGTTTCACTTATGCCAATGATGTCAAATCTCTGTGACTGGGACAAAGTTTTGAGCTTCTCTTGTTTGTTCCTCATGCTGCATCCATTGGTATAGAAACATTTCAAGTGTGGTTCATTGTAGCCAACATCTTTTGAAGCAGATTGAAGGATCCCATTAGTGCTTGTTTCCTCAAGTTTTGGCACATTGTTTCACTGCTCATCACTGGCCAGCCTGGTTTTGTCCCTTTCCCTCTTCCAAGCTAGTTTAACACTCTGTCAGTGAGCCCTGCTATCTCCTGTGCTAGAACTGTGTCCTGGTTTAGGGCAAATTTGGGAGGAAACCTCTGAATGGGGTCCTTCTGGAAGGCAAACCCAAACGGCCCCTCCCCCAACTGGTCCAGGAAAGAATTTCCTTGGAGAAAAGTGGAAAAAACTATTTATTTAAGAAAAAAAGTGCCCACAAGCACTAAAAAAATGAACAATATGAAACAACAAAACCTCTCGCCGCTCTGAAGAGAGATGGCAAAATTGAGAAAGTCCTTGCCGTAGGTGTAGCTCGGCTCGCTCAGTCTCTTATCAGTCGTTCTGGTGTTGGAAAACACCGTCCTGGGCCCAGTGGGCCACAGGTGTGAGCTCCCAATGCTCTTCTGGGACTTCAGTCCAGAGCAGGGTTAAACAGTCCCAAGAAAAAGAGAAAAAACAGTCCAGGGAACTTCTCTGCCTCAGCTAGCCAAAATCTAACTAAAAGCAAAGATCTCTGTCCCGCTGTCTGTTCATTCTGCAGATGAC
This sequence comes from Trochalopteron elliotii, assembly GCA_024734555.1. Taxonomy (NCBI): domain Eukaryota; kingdom Metazoa; phylum Chordata; class Aves; order Passeriformes; family Leiothrichidae; genus Trochalopteron; species Trochalopteron elliotii. Next base: position 62,701 of record JANPWX010018931.1, read on the forward strand.
ACAGTCCAGGAGCAGAATGTGGAGGAGTGAGTGCAGTTTCTGAAAACAAACTGCGCGCTTCTTCTTTCTCCCCCTTTGCTCTCAGAACCAGTCTTAAAGGTACAGAACATAATATCCAACATAAACAGAACAGACGACTGGGGATACAAGCATCATAAAGTCACCCTAGGCCAAACTATTTTTTCCCTCTGAGATAGGTGCATACTATCAGGTGTTTAGTAGATCCTCCCATGGTCAACAAACCCAAAATTCAGAGCACCAACCTCAGAGCCATGCATAGACCTGATGGATCTGCCTACTCCTATCAATACTATTCCTTTTCACTAGAAGAATCAAGGAAATCGCTACCTGTGCTCCTGATCTTTCTACCAGTTGTCCCAGGGCCTTGAAGTCTCTTTTGATTGCCCTTGGACTTCTCTTTGTTATTTCATCACTACCAGTTTGAACAACCAATAGTGGATAGTAATCAGAGGGCCTTACTAGACTGGAGAGTTTTCCAGTAATGTCCCTTATCCGTGCTCCTGGGACACAGCAGACTGCCCTGTGAGTTGGGTTTGGTCTGCATACTGGGCCCTCTGTTCCCCTTAGAAGGGAGTCTCCTATTACAACTACTCTTCTTAACAGAGGAGGTCTTGATGAAGGGTACAGGTAGTGTTGTTTTAGGAGGCCCCACTATCCCAGAAGGACCTTCACCCACCTCAGTAGTTCCAGAGCCTCATACCTGTTGCAGAAGGTACCAGTCCTACTTGTCATAATCTGAGAAGGAGGAGGAATCTTCCTTCTGGTACATGCAGTGGCCTGCTTCTAGCCTTCATCTTTAACTGACCCTTGACTAACAGTTCCCTAATTACCCTGCAGGGTTCTGGGTCCACTTGCTTCTTCACTACAATGGAAGTTTGAGATTCCCGAGAGTCTTGAGACTGTAGCATCTCTGAAAATAATCAATCTCCTGCTCATTCACTTGAATACTACATAGCCTGTTCACTTCTTCCTGTAGCTCCTTCACCTGGTGTCTTGGTAATGGTTTTTATCCCATATCCATTTTTTTGGGTTTTGTTTTGTGTCTGGAAATGGTCACTGCCCCCACTGGCTTTACTTGCTTGGGAGCCCAGAACCAGTGTGTACTGCTCTGGGAGCCTGCCACACTCTCCCCCCCGCACCAGGGCCACTCACTCTGCTCAGCCCAACCCCCAGGACCAGCCATCCCTGGTGAGCTATCCAGGGGAGCAATTCCCTGCCCAGCCCCAATGTTCTCTGCCACTGCTTCAGGGCTTCTTGCTACACTTTAACCCAAAACCTGGCCACCCTGCAGCTTCTGGCATGGCCCCACAGTTTCTGCTACATTTTGTTTGCCACCCCCAGGTGTGCCTGCCTCTGCTGTTCCAGCCTGCTACTCCGAGATTCCTGCTACAGCCCATTTCACCATCTGGAGGAGCACTGAGACTGGCTGCCCTATGGGTTTGTAAAGGAAGCCCTGTAGCAGAGTTTTTGAAGATAGTGAACATTTGGACTGTAAGTAGTGAATCACCTAGCATGATGCATTTCAAAACCTTTCTTTGTTTTCTTTCTGTTGTTTAAGTATTTTGCAATTATTATTAGAAACTTTGTTTTATAGAATTTAGTAAGAAATTTCACTGTAGCATTAAAGCCAGGATACTGGTCACACCTTGGTTTTAACTAGAGTAAATGTGTTTATTAACAAACCCAGATTGTTTTCTGCATCAAAAAGAGATACAAGTCACCTTGACTTGATGATTTGATTTTATTTATAACAGCTGAGAAACTTCCCAGGTGAAGTTGGGAGCCTTGCTCGAGAAAGGATACCAAGTCTTCGCTAAGAAGGTTTTTAGCTGTTGCAGAAATCTGGAAAAACTTGTAGCTATTAGCACTTCTTTTAATAACTAGTTCAATTTATAAAGTTTTACTTCACAGATTGAAAAGTTTAATTTGTTCTAGTATTATGTCCTTTTGTTGTTATCAGTTGTTTTCATTGTTATGCCTTGTTTGCTAATATACATGTGTCCTGGTTTAGGGCAAATTTGGGAGGAAATCTCCGAATGGGGTTCCTCTGAAAAGCAAATCCAAACAGCCCCTCCCCCCAGCCGGTCCGGGGAAATAATTCCCTCAGAGATAGAGTGGAAAAAAACCCCTTATTTATTTAACAAACAAAATGCCCACAAGCATAAAGAATGAATAATAATAATAACAATAATAATAATATGAAACAATAAAACCTCTCGCTGCTCCGAAGAGAGATGGCAAAACTGAGAGTCTGTGTCAGGAGTCTGTTTATCAGTCCCTTTGGTGCTGAAAAATGCCGAGCCCCGGCCCGGTGGGCCACGGGTGCAAGATCCCGGTGCTCCTCTGGGTTTTTCAGTCCTGAGCAGATTTAAACAGTCCCAAAGAAAAATAAAATAATAAAAAAAAACAGTCCAGGAAAGCTTCTTTGCCTCAGCTAGCTAGACTAACAAGAGGAGAAAAAAAAAAACTCTCTCTGGCTGCCCTCGGTGTATCCGACGAAGGAAAAAAAAAAAAGAAACCACACAGTCCCAAGGACGAGAGCAGATTCCGAGGAGTTTGTTTCTCAAAACAAACTGCGCGCTTCTTCTTTCCCTGCTCACTCTCAGAACCAGTCTTAAAGGTACAGAACACAGAACAGACGATTTGGGGATACATAGTCACCCTAGGACAACATGTAGAAATAATTAGCCACATCTCAGCCCCAGTCTAGCTGATTCAAAAGAAAAGAGGGGATTTGTAGCAGAGTTTTTGAAGATAGTGAACATTTGGACTGTAAGTAGTGAATCACCTAGCCTGGGCCTCAGATGAAGGCCTGTAAGGCCTCAGTGGCGCAGGTGGAAATTCAGCTGCCAAGTCTGTGGCGCAGTAAGAATTACACCTTAAGGTGTTAACAAGGAACAGGAGTTTTCTAGTAGTTAGCAGGTGCAGTGGTTGGTGTGGACGCAGTAGCTGCCTTAAGAGTTTGGTCAACAATAAGTGTTTGCATTCTTTTCTCTGCTGTATGTCCAACTTCCTTTTTATCTCAGGCCAACCCTGGCAATAGAAGCCCCTTTTCTATCTCCCAGCAGCTCACCTGCCATTACTGCATAGAGAGGCAGCTGAGCTCGTACCACAGCGCCCCCTGCAGCTGCTGGAAAATCATTGCACCTGCCCTGTCCAGCCTGAAGCCAACAGCACCCTTGCTGGCTGTGACCATAACTACATCAAAGGGGAAAGTGCTTGACAGCTGAAGAAATGCTGTTATTTGGTATCTGGTTTTGGTTGTTGTTGTTGCCGTCCTTATTTGTTTGCCTTGTTATTATACAGATTCTGGTAAAGAACTGTTATTCCTTTTCCCATATCTTTGCCTGAAAGCCCTGTCATTTCAAAGTTATAATAATTTGGAGGGAAGGAGGTCATATTTTCTATTCCAAGGGAGGTTCCCGCCTTCCTTGGCAGACACCTGTCTTTTAAACCAAGACATCTGGCAACACAACTCCTCAACCACAGCATACCTTCTGCAAAAGGACTGTTTGTCAACCCCAGCCTCGCAAAGAGGCATCAGGCAATCCTGGCAATCTGTGACCTGGAGAGCTGCATCTACCATAAGCAGGTCCGGCTGGCTGGAAGACTCTGACATGGCTAGTTCAGTGACTACTGCAGCTACATGGGATTGAGCTTTACTGCATGTCAACACCATAACGGAGGAAGCTTGAACTAGTATGCTAACAAGACTGGGGCTAAAAGGATCTCTTCGCTCTTCCTTATCAGCTGCTGAGTCTGTTTGCTGCCTCTATTTGCTGCTCAGAGAGGAGCTCTACCTGCTCACCCTACCACATGAACTGCCACGCCATGCCCTCACTGACGTGCTGAGCTCATTGGAAACATTTAAATCTCCCTTGGTTGCTCCCGGCATCACCCCCTCCTCACCTGGTTGGCTGCCGAGGGCTTCCAGGTCCTGATGAGGCTGGGAGCTGCTGCTCAGATGTCCCTGAAGTCGAGAATCCCCCTGTACAGCTCAGTCTTAGCCCCTGGACTTTCCTTTGGACTTTCCTTCAGTCATGGCCACTTGTTTGTTTGTCAGGTCTAGATGTTTTGCCTACTGCCTCACCCATTTCCTTATCCTATTTTGACAAGGTTCTTGATCAGATAATCTTACTGAAATAAGTGTTCACACCTTCCTCATACTCTTATCAATTAGTTTAACTGATCAGGTTTGGTTCTTGCTATTGCCTCACTTATTGTCTGTTGGTCAGGTTTGTATCTTCTATGTGTTGTTCCTTGCTTCCCTCCTTTCTTTTTATCCCCTTTTGCATTAAAAAGATCCTTGACCAGATACCCTTAAGGGAGCTATGGTGGATTGACATTGTCTGGATACCAGGTGCCCACCAAGCCATTCTATCACTCCCCTTCCTCATATGGACAGGGGCAGAAAAAAAAGTCAATGTTACATGAGAGTTGTGGGTTGGAGACAGGCACACAACACAGTACACACCAAGGGTCATCAGCAAACAGCATGTTTTATTGTTCGGAGCCTTCTTATATACTCCCAGGTCCGGATAACTGATTGGTCTGGGTTTTAACACCGCCCAGCTCCCTGACCAGTGATATGTCTGCCCTCTGGACTGACTATGATTGGCTGAGATCCCTGTATGAGTTCCATTGTTCACCTAGAGACTTGTTTCTAGAATGAGCCAGGTTAGCCGAACTGGATTTGTTATGACCAGATTTATCTTGTCCAGCTACAGACCAGCTGCAACATGACAAAAAACTTGTGGGTCAAGGTAAGGACAGGAAGATCACTCAGCAATTACCATAAGAGGCAAAACAGACTCGACTTGGGGAAATTAATTTAAATTTATTGCCAATCAAAGGTCAGAGTAGGATAATAAGAAATAATTATAAAAAAAAAATCTTAAAACACTTTCGCCCCTTTTCTTCCTGAGCTCAATTTCATTCCTAAATTCTCTACCTCCTCCCTCCAAGCAGTATACAGGGACAGGGAATGGGGGAGCCTGGAGCACCTCCTCCCCCTCTTTCTTCACTGACCTTGGTATCTGCAGAGTTGTTTCTCTCACATATTCTCACTCCTCTCTTCTGGCTGCTGTTGCACAAAACCTTGTTCCCCTTCTTAAATGTTATCACAGGGGTGCTACCACCAGTACTGATTGGGTCAGCTTTGGCCAGTGGCAAGTCTGTCTTGAAGTTGACTACAACTGACTGTCAGACATGGGGGAAGTTTCTGACATCTTACAGAAGCTATCCCTGTAGCTCCCCCCACTACCAAACCTTGCCATGCAAACTCAATACATGAGCAGATACCCTCCTCCTCTACAGAGCCTTAGAGATACTATTCCCAGCTCAACGTCAACACAGACAGCACATTCACCAGAGCATGTTTTGATTTTTTTCTTTGGAGAAAAACTGATGTTTTGAAAGGTTACTGTGAAACACTGAATATGTTTCATACGCAAAAGATAAGCAAAGGGACTCTAACCGTCTGCTGTTTTTCCAAGCTGTTCACCATATGGAACAGTGGTGAGCACTGAGAAGCTTTTACTCAGGGTACTGTATGTAGTAGTTTGAGTGCTTGTTGAAATCATCTACTCTTTTCCTGCTACTATGAGATAGGATTAGGAGAAAAGCAAAGCAGGACCAAATCTTAAAAGGTGCAAAGATAGATTTATTAACAAACACTAACAGAAAAGAATGAGAATCAAAATGAAACTTTCAAAAACACTTCTCCCCACTAACTGTTCACTTTCCCACTAACAACGTAAAGAGACAAAACCTGTGATTTTCAGTCAGTTTCACCATTTTAAAATAATCTTTCATCAGTTCTTAGGGAGAGGAGTCTCTCTTAGAAATCCTGTGGAGACATTGCCACAAGAAAACAGTTATCTGGTGGCTCCCATGTCACGAATCTGCAGCCACCTGGGGGAATTCTGCAGTCCGTGAAGTCCCTCCCATTAGCAGTTTTTCCCACAACTGCATATAGGCCTATCAGCTTCTTTTAGGGTACCGTTTAAGGATGCCTCTTCTAGTATAAAACAAAGGTTCTTTTCCTCTATCTCCAAAACCATCTTCATCTCATTGAACAGAGGTCTCTTCTCTCCTTTTCCCTGGGGCAGAGGGCATCTCTTTATCCTCCTCTGTTCAAAATTCTCCACTGGATCACAGCTATATCAATCCACAGTTATGACTAGAACTTTGCATCCCCCTAAAAAGCATTCTATATGTTACAGGGAAAGTTTAGTTCATTCTCCATAGCCTCATAAGAGAAGTCCAACCCAAAACTAGGCAACTCCTCAATCTTCCTTCAACTTAGGACGTTTACTCTCTCTTTGTTGACTTCAGTTTCATGCTGTGTCTCCTTACTGTTCAAACACTTTGTTCTCACTCAGAGAAGGGCCAGTGCTTTTGCAAGTCTCATCTGTCAAGGAAAGAGTTAACATCTCGCCCAGGCCTGTAGATGGTCACATGATCTCTGCCGGGCAGAGGCCACTCTAGCTGCACAGCTGTTGGATCTCAAAGCCATGACGATGGGGGAAGGCTCAGGAACGGCGGCCAGGATCTCAGCTGCATGATCTCTTGCGCGGCTGAGCTTTCCCCCTCCCTTTTCCTCTGCCCAGGAGTCACCGGAGGGGGGTCTTGGTCCCCGCGGCTTAGCGGCAGGATGTTTATCAGCTGCTGGAAACCCGATCAGGGCCGGGCCGGGCTGGGGCAAGCATTAAAATCGGCTAGATGTTAGTAGCCAGGGCCTCCCCTTCCCCCCCTGCTGGCTGCTGCTGGGGCCTGGCCAGGCCTGGCCCCGCAAGCCCAGTGGAGTGGCGGGGCCTGGCCCAGCCTGCCCAGCTGCCACACGGCTGGTGTTACCTGCTGGCAAGCCAGAAGGAAGAGAGAGATTTCCCGGCTCCGCTCACTATATATGTGTATTCACAAAGATGCATCCAGCTTCCTCAGTGGAATATGTCACAATATGTCAGTATCTAAAAATTTGCCTCTGATAGGTCCCTGTCCTTGCCACAGGAAATTAACAGGTCCTTACAGGGAACTGTTTCTTCTTTAACTAAAAACCAAGCTGTGTTAACTCATGACACTGTATTCCAGTACATCCTGGGCACTTGGGTGACTAGTGCTGGAGCATGGTCCCTATTACCTGTGACCAGAAAGCCGCAGCAAAAGACTGGAAGAGGTCATGCTAGGCAGGTGTCTGTTGGATACAGAATATCAGCAAACTGATATTTGTTACTTCTGATTTTCGGTTCAGCTTGCTGCAGTCTAAGGTCAGAGGTGGGATGTCGGAGTCCAGGGCATCCCTTTGGATGACCTGGGACCCGAGGAAGAGAGTTTGAACCCTGGACAGGGGGGTGTGAAGCTGGTCGAGGGGGGTTGGAGACCTTGGCACACAGCCTGGAAAGACACCGAGTTTGATTTTAGTCCATGGGAAAAGCTTCCAACACTAAGAGAGGAATTACAAACCTCGAGGGTGTAATAGATGTGATTATAAATTCGTGCAATTAAAACATAGAAGGAAGTTATAGCAGATGATAGAATGTATATTTTCTATAACCCTGTGAGTATAAAAAGTAACCTTGATTCCCGGACTGGGAAGGGCGTTCACCAAATACCAGGACATGCTTTGTATACAAACTAACATCTCGATTTACACCAGAAAGGAGGGTGGCTTGCCAGGATGTAGCTCCTTGAGCTAATCAGATCTTGGGCACCCAGACCATCAACCCACCATCAACCCACCATCAACCCACCATCAACACATCGACACCCATTTCGAGGGTGGACCCTGCATTTGACGACATCATCATCCCAAAGGAGGATTCCTGGAAGGTCCTTTCAGACTCGGCCCAGCACCAAGAAATCTGTTCAGGGTTCATCATCAAGTGAAAGACTGGGCTTGAATTTGAAAAACACAATACCTCTGCTGCCGGGAGGCACAAAATACAGTATAAGAACTCGGACTCAAACCCCAGCAAATCGTGGAACAGTGCGAGATAGCAACCCTGCTGTCAGTCTGCTGTTTCACCCAACATTCGAATGTTGTTCCCTGTGGCTGTCCCAGATAGATTTAAAATGGAAAAATAAAACTTATTATTTTTCTGTCCGATTGGCTAGTTGATCATTTATAACAAGGGTGTGAAAATAGTAGCTTAGCACAGCACGGGGTGAAAAATTTTGTAGTTTTAGGATTCTTAGTATAGAGGTAAATGGGGGACAAGATGGAGGATTTAGGGTGTTGCCCTAAGTTCTTCTCCTCCTTCCTCGTCCTCCATCTTCTGAGGTAGTGATGACACAAAGTAGTTTGAGGGGATTGGGTTAAGGTACAAGTGACCTTTCTAGTATAGGCACTAGGCATTGGCACAAATTAGTAAATAATGGACACGTAGTTATCTGTATAAGAGCAGAGTGACGCCCCACCGGGAGTCAGTCGCCTCGTGTCCCAGCCACTGTCCGGACCTTGGCTGGGTGCGGAGAGAATTCTGAGATATCAAATAATAAACAACACGAGAAACTCGAAAACAAGGCCTTGAAGACTGTGCTTTTTCACGCGACGTGGCTCAGGGCTTTTAGAGGGCCAAGGACTCTTTAACAGCCGGAATCTCAGGTGAGAAACCAAACCCAAGACTATAGAAATAGACAGAGAGAAATGCTTAAATAAAAGGTTTAGGCATGAGTTTAGAGACCTATTTCAAATGTTACCACTCTGAGAATACAAGATGCCAAGACCTACAGCATGTCAAAGCCATGGATTCCCATTTGCTGTGTTCTCACAATTTACATATTAGGGCAAAGAAAGTGAAAAGACAGTGCCATGGATGTTTAGAGTCACTGGGCATTTCTCTCTGAAGCAATAAATGCCAGTGTAAGTAAAAAGGTTCTGGTGTTTTGCCAACAGCATCTTGTGAGGTTTGGATTAATGCCTTTATCCAAATGTGTTTGGGCTTAACAGCTGTGGAATGTTGGTCTGACATTTGATAAATGACTGTGAAGACTACTGGCACTTTTTCTTTCTTCTGTGGAAAGTAGGATAGTTGTATTTTCTTGATGGATAGTAATGAGATATATGAGTAATACTGAAATGACTCAAAGAATCATGCAGAGCCCTCCCTTATTGTTTAGCATGCTTCAAGCATCTGTACATATGTGCTTACTTCTTGATGTTTTAGACTGTTGTTTACCTATATTCTGTGAAATACAACAGCTTTATTCAATATACAGTCAGTACCGTAGAAGAAACAATATACTGCATCCAAATAGACACTAGTGAATTGTGGAGGATAATCTATACATCATCAACTGTAGAAACTAAAACTTATTCTGTGATATTAGGATACTAGTATAGTTTTGTGCTATTTAATTTTAAAGCCATATAGTTCTTTGAGTGACTGAAAAAGCAAAAATTATGGTCTTCTATGAGAAAACAGTCAACTGAAAACTAATTGGAATGGGAGTGAAAGTAGGGGAAGAGACACACTCATTTCCCCAATCCAGTAGTAGCATGAGCCCTGAAAGCTTCTGGATGCATGGATTAGAGGAAGGAAGTGGGGGTTCCTTCACATGACTGAGAGTTGGTAGGATGGCAGGACTAGATTTTTGGCCACAGTTCTTTAGACTAACTTGCTGTGGTAGGTTGACCTTGGCTGGATGTCAGTTGCTCACCAAGCCACTCTATCACTCCCTTCCTCAGCTGGATGGGGGAGAAGAAAATATGGGAAAAAATCCTCATGGGTCAAGATAAAGGCAGTTTACTAAAGAAAAAGCTAAGGTCGCACATGCGCAAGCAATGGAAAAAAACCCCAAAGATTTTATTCTCTACTTCCTGTCAGCAAGTGATCTATGGCCTCTTCCCAGGAAGCAGGGCTTCAGCATGCGTAGTGGTTGCTCTGGAAGGCAAACACTGTAAATAACGAATCCCGCCCCTCCTTCCTCCTCCTTTTCTTAGCTTTTCTATCTGAACAGATGTCATATGGTATGTAATATCCCTTTGGTCAGTTTGGGTTAGCTGTCCTGGTTATGCCCCCTCTCAAGATCTTGCCCAGCCTCAGCCTGCTGGTGAGGGGGGCATAATGTTGGAGACAGCACTGATGCTGCACCAGGGCTCCTCAGCAGTAGCCAAAACACTGGTGTGTTATCAACACCTCTCTGCCTATCAATGCAAAGCACAGCACTAAGAGGGCTGCACAGGGGAAAATTAATGCCACCCCAGCCAAACTCAATACAGTGGAAGTGCATGACTGTGAATCCTAAAAGGAAAACTGCATGTTAATCCACTCTTAATGTCAGTGCTTGATTCCCTGTGTGGGTTAGTCCTAAACTCCTGCTTCTTTCCTCAGCATTTTGCACTGGGTACAGCAGATATCTGTCCAATGTACAGTATGTAGCTCTGTTCCCAGTGTACAACTTCAGTGAACCTCATTCAGAAAGATGGAGAGGGACTTTTTACAAGAGCATGTAGTGCTAGGACAAGGGAGAATGGGTTCAAATTGAGAGAGAGTAGGTGTAGATTAGATATTAGGAAGAAATTCTTTACTGTGAGGGTGGTGAGGCACTGGCACAGGTTGTCCAGAGAAGTTGTGGATGCCCCATCCCTGGAAGTGTTCAAGGGCCCTGATGGGGCCCTGGGAAACCTGATCTAGTTGGTGGCATCCCATCTGATGGCAGAGGGGTTGAAACTAGATGATCTTTAAAGTCCCTTCCAACCCAAACCATTCTATGATTCTATGATTCTTAGATACCTAGCTCATGCCCAGCACTGGAGAGACAACCTGTACATCTAGCTCATAGCTGTGTACTCCAGGAGGTATTTGGGTATAAATGTTCATGCTGTGATGCTGAGAAACAGTGTCCCAAGGGAATTCTGTTACCACAACCAAATGTTTCTAGCACCTGCATGCTTTCAACAAAATGCTTTAGCACATGATGTAAACCAGTCACATTTATGGAACTTGCTCAGGAACTTGTCATATTTGGCAAACATTGCATGCACAGTAGTAATTTTTTGTTGTGTAAGCCTTTTCATTGGCTCAAATTCACAAGGAGAAAAAACTGCCATAACTCCAAAAAATGACTGAATTCCTAGTGAACTCGGAGGGAAACGGTCTTAGTGCAGATCTGAGTTTAAAAACAAGGAATAAAACAAACAAGTTACCTCTCATCGACCCATGTGGTCCAGTTTGGAGATATCATACACGTCTGCTACAGCTGCTGTGTCCACTCCACCAGTGCCACGCTTCTGTAGCCTCAAGTTATCCAGGATTTTTGGAAACCTGGGATCCTAACAGAAGAAATAGGTTTGTGCATATTGTCTTTTGCCTTGCTTATTGTTATTATCCATGATCTAATACCATTTCCAGAAAGACAGGCAGAGACAATTTCCTGTCTTTGGATTATAGCCTGTCTTGGTTTTTCTCTGCTTAGTAGATTAATTTCCATAACAAATATAATAATTTTCATTATACAAGTATGCTCAGTCATGCATTATGCCTGGGACCTAGCTGTTGCACATCTTGCAAACATCCAATTGTTGTAAACTGTCATTTTTCATTTGTTTCTTTATAAATCACATGAAGACCTAATTTAATTTACATCACTGGCCTTTTAAACGATTTATGTACCTTGCTAAGCTTTGGCAGCTTTACATGGACTCCAACATGTAAACCAGTTCCTAGGTTTGAAGGACAAGTCAGAATGTATCCAAGACATTCATTCCACATGAACTCCCAGCCTCGTTCTTTAATTAATCTTTCAACCTATGAAGGGAAAAAAAAAAAGCGGAAAAAGAAAGAACTGCATACAAACATCTCATCTTCTGACAGTTGTTTATAGATTAAATTCTTTTTACTTTGTATCTATGCTGATGATTAACTTCACTATTTACCGATGGAGGTGCATATAGATATACTCAAGTAAAGTCTGGTTTGGCTCTAGTATGAACCTTTGTATTCATCAGGCATCAAGTTCCCCAGTAAATGTTACAAAAATTTCTTCTTCATTTTCTAACTACCATTAACTTGAAGGCTCTTTAGCACTTTATCACATGGCCTTAGACCATGAAACTATATGGTACATAATAATTCTGACTTTCACCTATAGTATAAATGATTTTCTAGCCTAGGTGCTTTTAGAGCAAAGTTGCAAAGCACAAGTCCAAATATCTCAAATACTGTGGAGCAAACAAAAGGAGCCAAAGCCTAGTTTTACATAATTTTCAAGGTGATTACATGATTCTAGGTGAAGGACACTTGATTTCTAAATGCTTAAATTTCATAGCCCTGCTTCCACTATGAAAAGACTACATAGGTCCTCTATAATGATTTTCATTAGTAATTTTAAAACCCAGTTACAAAGGAGACTGAAATCATTATCCTCAGAAATATCAAAGGTCTATTGACCTTTGAATAAGCCACTATTCTGTCCATTCAGATACACTTCTGAGACTTAATTCTGTGACCCAAATACAATTTCAGTTCAGTAAAACCACTGTCAGAAGAGAATCAGATACCTATGCTAGTCCAGGTTCACAAGCCCTCTGCAATATAGGCAAATATTTCCATTCTGCAGAAGAATACAAAATAATGGGCTCTCCTGACATTTAAATATTGTGTGAGGATGCAGAAATTGCTTGTAAGAAACTAGGTCTGATTTCCTGCCTCATACACTTGCTCTGGTCACAGTTTCCAACGCTATCTGACCACTTCATATGTCAATGTCCAGACATCCACTTCTCTTGAACAAGAGATAAGCACAGTAGCAGAGAAAAACATGGAAACAACATCCACAAGCTGTCACATAGACCCCAATCCTGTACATTATTCAGTCTCATGGATATGCCTAAAAAGCATACCAGATCCTAGTGAACCACCCAGATGCCAATGAAGCATGCACTAGGCACTTTTGTTTTTCCATGTTCCCAAACTCACCACATACTCAAAATTTCTTAGAGATGCTCTGAACTTACCTTCAGGGACCACTTCCTCAATCAGATAATCATAGAATCATATAATGGCTTGGGTTGGAAAGGACCTTAAAGATCATCTAGTTCCAACCCCCCTGCCATGGACAGGGACACCTTTCACTAGACCAGGTTGCTCAGAGCCCCATCCAACCTGGCCTTGAACACTTCCAAGGATGGGGCATCCACAACTTCTTTGGGCAACCTGTGCCAGTGCCTCACCACTCTCACAGTAAAGAATTTCTTCCTAATCTAATCTAAACTTACTCTCTTTCAATTTGATTCTATTCCCCTTGTCCTATCACTACATGCTCTTGTAAACTGTCTCTCTCCATCTTTCTTGTAGGCTCCTATAAATTGGCATGTCCATGGGAGTGCTTTTACTGGCTAGCAGTTCCCCAGGCCAATTTATAGCAGTCTGTGGGTCCTCCAATTAACTGGTTGAAGCGCATGGATGAGGCTTGGAAATGAAGAAGTGGGCTCTGGCTTGGGTAGGAAAAAGGTGTTTATTTCTGTGGCTCCATGTGCAGAGCAGAGCAAGAACCGGGAGCCAGAACAAGCCAGAACATGTGCTCGGCCCTGTGTCCCCTTTTTCCCAGGTCGCCCCCTGGGCGGGGAACACTCTGGGCCAATTGGGAAAGGGAAGGGGTGTGGTTACATCAGGGGGAAACCAGGTGTAAGGGTAGGAATGGGGGGGTGAAAGGGACATACCATTACAAACAAATAACAAAATACAAATACAAATTCAAAACCCTAAATCATGCACTGCAACAGGCTCCCTTCAGGTACCAGAAGGCCACAACTAGGTCACCCCAAAGCCATCTCTTTTCCAGGCTGAACAAACACAATTCTTTCAGCCTTTCCTCATAGCAGAGGTGTTCCATCCCTCTAATCATCTTGGTGGCCTCCTCTGAATTCGCTCCAACAGGTCAATATCTTTCCTGTGCTGGGGACTGTGCTAGTTTCGGACACATGAAGGACGAGGCAGACACCAGAAGGTCAGGCAGGAAAGCTCCTATTTTAATTTTCTGACTCCATCTTTTATACATTTTGATCAGAAGGCGAAAGATTGGCTACACAGGTTGCCACCTTTCTGACCTGATTGGTGATCACCATCAATCATATTTCTCCTCACAGAGGAGAAATATGTAAACAAAATAGATAAATTCTAAATATATGCATAGTTTACATGAAGCTGCGTGAGAATCTCCACTACAAACTGCAAACACTGAAAAGCAGGAAAACTCAGGGTGACGGGACCACAGAGCTGGATGCAGCACTCCTGGTGGGGTCTCACATTAGCATAGTAGAAGGGCAGCGTCACCTCCCTTGACCTGCTGGCCACATTTCTTTTGATCCAGGATACAATTGGCTTTCTGGACTGCAAGCACACATTGACAGCTCATGTCCAGCCTCTCATCCATCAGCATCTCTGTTGGAATCCTAGAAACTTAGAGTTTGGGGGTTTAGTGTATAGTAATACATATGAGCCAAGATGGAGGATTTTGGGTGTTGTCTTTGTCCTTCTTCTTTGCCTTCTTCTTCCTTCTTCATGGGTTTGGGTGATTTCTTTGATTGGTTAGTGAGGTCTGCATTGCGGACTTTGGGTGATAAGTCATTGGGTCAAAACCATAAATAATATAGATGTCAGCTGTTTATTGGATAATTGGGACTTAAATAGCCTTGAATAGACACCATTTTGGCTCACTTTCTCGACTTGTTAGAGAGAGCTCACATCTTGTGAGTTTGTAATAGATAAGGATAATAAATTTCAGAATGAGACTTCAAAAAAAAGTCTCCTGAGTTTTATTAGCCCTGACCTTGGAGCAGGAAAAAGAGCCAGGAATTCCAACACACCTCCATGGCCGCCTCAGCAGAGCTGCTTTTGATGTGTTCATCCCTCAGCTTGTATTGATACCAGGGGTTGCCCCTACTCAGGTACAGCACCTGGCACTTGGTCTTATTAAACTTCATGAGATTCCCATGGTCCCACTTCTCAAGCTTGTCCAGGTCCCTCTAGATGGCATCCTGCCCTTCAGGTTTGGCAACCGTACCACTCAGCTTGGTGTCATCTGCAAACTTGCTGAGGGTGCATTCAATCCCTTTGTCTATGTTCTTGATGAAGACATTAAATAACACTGGCCCCAATACAGATCCCTGAGGGACACCACTCACCACTGATGTCCATTAGGACTCTGAGCCACTGACCACTACCCTCTGGATGTATCTATCCAACTAATTTCTTATCTATCTAACAGTCCACTTATCAAATTCATCTCTCTCCAGTTCAGAGAGAAGGATCTTGGAGGGGACCATGTCAAAGGCTTTACAGAAGCCCAGATAAATGATATCTGTAGTTTTTTCTTTGTCCACTGATGTAGTCACTGTATCATAGAAGGCCACTAGGTGGGTGTGGCAGGACTTGTCCTTGGTACAGTAGTGCTGGCTGCCTTGAATCACCTCCCAGAAAGCCGAGGGAACCCCAAAATAAGTGAGAAGTTGGCAAGAGCGAAACGCAGATACAACCAGTATGGCCAATGCTACGTTCTCCGTTTATTCTGGCTAAGATGACAGGTTATATACATTGCTACATAGTTTACATTCACAGGTGTTATTCCATTGGCACACAGCACAGAGAAAAATGCAAACACACTTTGTTGAACAAACTCTTAAAGCAGCTACTGTGTCCCCACCAAGTGCTATACTTAGTATCTACTAGAAAAACCCTTTGCCCTTGTTACCAACTTAAGGTGTAATTTCTTGCTGCGCCACAGTCTTGGCAGCTGAAATATCAGCTGCGCCACAACTCCCACAGGCCTTAACTCTGGGGCCTAATCTGGGTGATTCAATCACAGTCCAAATACAGATCATGTCCACCTTCCCTAAGAAATTCTGCTACACCTCCCCGTCTTCCATGTGCCTTAACATAGCTTCTAGGAGGATCTGTTCCATGATCTTCCCCAGCACAGAGGTGAGGCTGACAGGTCAGTAATTCCCAGGGTCCGGCTTTCTATCCTTTTTAAAGATGGGTACAATGTTTCCCTTTTTCCAGTCACTTGGGACTTCACCTGACTGCCAAGACTTTTGAAATATCATGCAGAGTGGCTTGGCAACTACATCATCCAATTCCTCCAGGACTCTGGGTTGCATCTCATTGGGTCTCATAGACTTTTGTACATTCTGGTTCCTCAGGTGGTCATGAACCCGATCTTCATTTACAGTGGGAAGCACTTTGCTCCCCAGTCCACATCCTGCTGTCTATCCACAGGAGAAGTGTGGGAAGAGAGGTTGCTATTGAAGACTGAGGAAAAAAATTGTTGAGTACCTCAGCCTTCTCATCCATTGTTACCAGTTCACCAGAATTGTTTATCAGGAAGGGTACACCTTCTTTGACTTTCCTTTTCTGGTTAACATACATGTAGAAGACATTATAGTTCCCTGCTTTCCCTACTTTGCTATGTGGTATTTGTTTGGGTTTTTTTCAGGTGAAGGCCTGTGCTGGTGGCTTTGAAGCAATATGGCAGTGTACAACTATATAAACTGTACAGCAGTTGGGGATTTCCTGAAACAGGGGAGTATAGAAATCCAGAGAAGCTGGAGTGAAAGCTGCTTTGCCAGAGTGAGAGGAATAAAGCAATTGTTCCAAGGAAAAAGAAAAAACATTTCTTTAGCCATTCAGTGCTGAAGATTGTAATATAAAAGCTAAAATGACATTTTACTTATTTTTCCTACAACTCAGCTAACAATTTTTTTCCTTCTTTAAGTGCTATTAATGTGGGTTGCTACTTCAACTGGTGTTACTTTATTTTGTTGCTTCTGGAGATGTCAGTTCAGTGTTAATCATGCAAAGTAATGCTGATAACAGCCCAACAATAAACAAACAGGCATAATAAATTCATTGAGTTACTACCTCTTTTAAACCATGACAAAATCTTTCAAACACCCGTTTCATGTTGCCACCCTTTTCCATGGAGATCACCCTGGTGTGGTCCTCTTCATTAATCCAGATGAGAAATGTCTTGTCATTGTTGTGCCTGGTTGAGAGAAAAATGAACAGCTTTAAAGCACAAGACAGGCCCTGAAAAATAACTCTCAGTATCCTTAGTTTCATTACAGTCTTTCAGGACTGTGAAGAGGTTAAGCACTGCAAAATAATGTTGCTCTGCACAGTTAAGGATGCAGTTAAGCTTTTTTCGCATCTTGATCCCCCATGCCAATGGAATTATGTCGGTTTCTCAAGTCACAGTGAGAAGAGCCGTTTTCTCTGATCACATCATGCTGCCCTGAAGCTGAGCTATGAAGAACATGACTTCAAACATTAACACAGTTGGGATGTACAGCTGCTAATGGAACAGGTAAAGGGAGAAGCCAAATTCTGCATCATCAGTCACTGGGGATGGTTTTTACTCTTCTTAGAAAATTGTGCAGTTAGGAAAAAAACTGAGGGCACAGCCATATGACCTTAATTATATTGTCTTCTAAATCAAATCCCAGTGCCCTTCATATCACTTTATAACACTGAATTGCCACATCAGTCAAATTATATGTCTGAGGAAAACAGCTACATGTTGCTTCTGGACACTGCATTAAAGATGCTGGCTTGTCAATTAAGATAATGCCTACAGAGAAGTTATCCACTCTTGTTCCAGACAGATTAGTCATGACTAGGTTTATAAAGTGCTAGATTAAACCTGAGGTCAATTTTCTTTGCTTTTCACCATTTTTTCTGTCTTTTGCAAGAAATTTTCTACAGGATATAGAAAGTGATTGAAAAGATTTGTACATATAAACAGTAGAATATGACCAAGTTTGAAACACGTGAAATTTGCAACTTCACTGACAGCCTAACTTGCACGCTGCCTTTTACTGCAACTCACTTTTCGCACTTTGACAATGCAAAACTGAACAGGTGCAAGCATCCTGTGGCCTGACATTATAGTTACAGAGAGGTCCAGTTATTTCATTTTCAGTCACGTACAAATATTCAGGGTAGGATTTTCCAGAGATTGATGTTGGCCTGACTCAACTTCTCCTTTAATTAAATTAATCTTCCCTTTGCATTAAGGAATGCTGAGTGATACCACAACACAGAAAAAAATCTGTTCTATGGCAATACTGCATCATGTTCAGAAGCCTATCCAGTATTATTCTGATAAGTTAAACCTGCTTTGTCAGGGAGCATGCACTGTGAAACCTGACAAAAGCCTGTGGAAATAATTTCACGGTGATTCACAGACTTTCTAAAACCAAACTTTTATCTTGAAATAGAAAAAACAGATATTAAAAAAAAAACATAGAAGGACCTATGTTTATGGTACTACATTGTGTTCCTGTTATTAATGATTGTTTATGTAGAACCATAGAATAATGGAATTATTTAGGTTGGAAAAGACTCTAAAGATCATCAAGTCCAACCATTAACCTAACACTGCCAAGTCCACCACTAAACCATGTCCTTAAGTGCCACATCTACATGTCTTTTAAATACCTCCAGGGATGGTGACTCCATCACTTCCCTGGGCAGTCTGTTTCAGTGCTTCACAACCCTTTTGGTGAAGAAATTTCTCCTAATATCAAATCTAAACCTCCCCTGGTGCAACTTGAGGCCATTTCTTCTTATCCTATTGCTTGTTACCCAGGAGAAGAGGCTGACCCCCACCTGGGTACAACCTCCTTTCAGGTAGTTGTAGAGAGTGAGATCTCCCTTCACTCTTCTTTTCTCCAGACTGAACAAGTCTGGTTCCCTCAGCCACTTCTCATCTGACTGGTGCTCTAGACCCTTCACCAGCTTTGTTGCCCTTCTCTGGACACACTCCAGCACCTCAATGTCTTTCTTGTAGTGAGGGGCCCAAAAGCGAACACAATATTTGAGGTGTGGCCCCACCAGTGGCAAGTACAGGGGGACAATCACTTCCCTTGCCCTGCTGGCCACACTATTTCTGATACAAGCCAAGATGCCATTGGCCTTCTTGGCCACCTGGGCACACTTCTGGTTCATATGCAGATGGCTATTGACTAATACCCCCAGGTCCTTTTCTACTGAACAGCTTTCTAGACACTCTTCCCCAAGCCTGTGGCATTGCATGAGGCTGTTGTGACCCAAGTGCAGGACCTGGCATTTACCCTGGTTGAATCTTATGCAATTGGCCTCAGCCCATCTATCTAGTCTGTCCAGATCCCTCTAAAGAGCCTTCCTGCCCTCAAGCAGATCAACACTCCAGCCTAACTTAGTGTCATCTGCAAATATGTTGAGGGTTCACTTGATGCCCTCATCCAAATCATCAATAAAGATATTAAACAGAATTTAACCCAATACTGAGCCCTGAGGAACATCACTTGTTACTTTTAACTCCATTCACCACAGCTCTTTGGACCCAACCATCCAATCAGTTTTTTACCCAGTAGAGAGTGAGAGTACACCCATTCAAGCCATGAGTAGCTAGTTTCTCCAGGAGAATGCTGTGTGAAACTGTGTCAAAGGCTTTACTGAAGCCCAGCTTAACATCTGCAGCCTTTCCCTCATCTACTAAGTGGATCACATTGTCTTAGAAGGAGACCAGGTTAGTCAAGCAGGATCTGCCTTTCCTAAGCCCATGCTGACTGGGTCTGATCGCCTGCTTGTCCTGTACATGCCATTTGATGGCACTCATGATGATCTGCTCCATAACCTTCCTGTGCACCAAGGTCATGCTGACAGGCCTGTAGTTCCCCAGATCATCCTTCTGGCCCTTCTTGTAGATGGACTTCACATTTGGTAACTTCCAGTCAACTCGGTTAGGCAGGACTGCTGGTAAATGATTGAAAGTGGCTTGGTGAATGCTTCCTCCCACTCCCTCAGTACTCTTGGAAGGATCCCTTTGGGCTCCATTGACTTTTGTATTTCTAAATAGTGTTGCAGGCCACTGACCATTTCCCCTTGGATAATGGGGCTTCATTCTGCTCTCTGACTCTGTCTTCCAGCTCAGAGGGCTGGGTGCACTGAGAACAATCAATCTTACTATTAAAGACTGAGGTAATGAAGGCATTAAGTACCTCAGCCTTTCCTCATCCTTTGTCACTATGTTTTCCCCTCCCATCCAATAAAGGATGGAAATTCTCCTTAGCCCTCCTTGTGTTGTTAATTGTGATATATGTTATAAAATAATTCGTGCTTAAAAACTAAGGTCTCCAGAAATTGTAAAAACCTCAAGCAGCTAGAAGGAAGAAGACTGATTTGCAATTGTAAAACACGGGCAGCAGCAGAGTGGATTCCGAATTTACAACAGAAAAAGAGTGGCTTCAGTCGGAGATGGGCCATTTACAGGGGTGGACTGGACTACACCCTGGTGATTGATACCCGATATGCATCTGAGATAAGGCAATCGAAGCCATCCAGTGTGTGCATCCCAATGCCAAGTTCTCGGAAATCAAATCAAAACTTCAGCCCTGCCTGGAAAACAGTTTCGAAAACCAGCCACAAGAAAAGAAATTACATGAATATGCGAATCGAGCAAAAGCGGACAGAGATTTTGCTTTAATGAAAAAACTATATAAAAACCATTCCTCAAATGCTGAATTTGTGAACGGGAGAGGTTCGGTGTGATAGAGGCCGAATCTGTAGTTCACCCAACACCGATTCCCGGGATCGATGTTGTCCCTTTTGATTGTGGCTGTCCGAGATCATTTTTTGTAGCGAAATAAAATTTGCTTCTGTTTATTAAATTGGCTACGTCGTTTATAACATTAATGCATTTATAGAACTATTTTTATTGCCTTTTATGGAAGTTGCCATATTAACTTCTAGCTGTGCTTCCTGGACTCCTTTGCCCTTCAGGACTGCCTCACAAGGGACTCTCAACCAGGCCCGTAAACAGGCCAAAGTCTGCCTTCCAGAAGTCCAAGGTAGCAGTTCTGGTAACCATATTCCTTACTTCTCCAAGAATTGAAAACCCTTATCATTTCATGATCGCTGTTCTCAAAATAGCCTCCAAACATCATATCACCCACAATTCCTTCTCTCTTCACAAACAAAAAGTCCAGCGAGCATGCCTTCCCTAGTTGGCTCATTCTCCAGCTGTGTCAGGAAGTTTTCTTCTGCACATTCCAGGAATCTTCTAGACTGTTTCCTCTCTGCTGTATTGTATTTCCAGCAGACAAGTGGTAAGTTGAAGTCTCCAAGAGAAAAAGGGCTAGTGAATGTGAGACTACTCCCAGATGCTCATAGAATATTTCATCTGCCTTTTCATCCTGGTTGGATGAAGACCACAAGGATATCTGCCTTGTTAGCCTTTTCCCCAGTTCTTGCTTATAAACATGCAACCCTTTCATCACCATTGGCAAGCTCTAAACAGTCAAAACATTCCCTAACATACAGGGCTACCCAATGGCCTCTCCTTCCTTGCCTATCCCTTCTGAAGAGTTTATAGCCGTTTGTTGAAATACTCCAGTTCTGAGTCATCCTACCGTTGTTGGGAAAGATGAGACAGGAAAAGCTTACAAATATGATTGCCTGGCAAGAAATACTAAAAATATAAAACCTGTGAGTGAAATAGAAATGAAAGCCAGCTTTGAGATGTAATCATGGCAGGCAGGAAGACGGTGATTAGCTGGAGATAGGTTGAGTGATGAAAAACAAAAGGACTCAAGGGAGTAGCCCTGCCAAGGTATCAGGAAAAAGATAGATAAGAAGATAGCCTTTAGAGTTTAGAATACAGAGTGATATGGTAATATAGCAGTTCTCATAGGAAAAATCTGTATGCAAAGTCTGTAGGTTTTGTATCTCACAGTGGGTTGGTCACTGTAAATTAGAATATTCAACACAAAAGGAGATATAATGTATTGTAACAAGGTTCTCTCCCTCTTACCTCGCTTACCCCTGCCACCTCTCTTACCTCCTACTTGCTCTCTGTCTCTTTCTCCCTCTCTCTTTGGGGCATCCCTTCAGCCGAGGCTGGTGGCTGAAGGCAGGCCCTTTTTACCCATGACCCTTGCAATAAAACCACGTGTTCTCTAGAATGTCTCTGGTCTGCAGAGTTCCCTCTCCCTGCCGTCCACAGATGTTCCTACACACTGTGTTTTCATGACTGCATTTATATAATATTTTTTCAGCTGTGCAATGACTTCCAGCTCCTGTTTGCTGCCCATGCTGCAGGCATTGGTGTAGATGCACTTCAGCTGGGGTATTGACCCTTCCACCTTTATTGTGGGAGAAGCCCTAATTCCTTTGCAACTGTTATCAAGCTCTTCTATGGTTTCTAACACTTCAACAATCCTTGCATCATTTCTGTCTTTGCCTATAAGAACATAAAGGTGTTATTTTTTCTTCAATTAATCATTTAAAACACTACAAAAATATTTGAAAACAAACTAAACATGCTGTGAGTACCAGTGCAGAGTGACTGTGGGGTTAGGAAAAGTGAGGAGACTTGTAATACATGTTTTAAAACGTGACACAAGCTTCTATGTATCACACAACATACCAGATTCCTCTGGCATCTGGCCAGACACGTGCCATCCCAGCACATGTTAGCAAAGGGGACACTGGCTTATCAAAGAGAAAATGATCCTGGACACAAAAACGAGACCAGAAAGAGAAATAAAACCAGAGAAAGATACAAAATAAATTGAAGTTAATTAAGGGAAGCAGTATAACCCTGTCTTATGCATTTAATATGAAGGTAGTTAATACAATTAAATAAAATGGCTTGTGAACCTGATTTTTTCCTGATTTAAAGTATGAGAATAATGTTGATATCACACTGATGTTTTGGTTGTTGCTCAGCAGTGTTTACTCTAATTCAAGGACTTCTCAGTTTCCCATGGTCTGCCAATGAGGATGTGCACAAAAAGCTAGGAGGGAGCATGACCCAGACAGCTGACCTGAACTGGCCAAAGGGATATTCCATACCATAGAATATCATGCTCATTATATAAACTGAGGGGAGTTGGAGCAGCTGGGGAGCAGCTGCATAGTACTTACTTGCCAGCTGGAGTTAAACCATGACAGACTTTTCTTGGGTTGAGATCATGGAAGATCAGAAAAGACCATGTTAAAACAAGTTTGTTATAAGCATTAATTGTATTGGTTTAGTATCTGCTGGTCACAATGTTGATTAATTTGCTCTCAGAGCTGTTGTGCTTGTTCTCAGTTTTTTTTACATAATGCCTCACTTGCTGTATGTGTTCCTTGTGGATATTTATTGTCCTTGGGACCTGGGCTCAGATTATGATTGTAGTGGACTTTGTAGTATTGGCTTATGATGTAGTAGACTTGCTGGTGTTAAAACTAAGGTGGTCCATGCAGTCAGCATTGCCACCACCTCTGTACTTTGGGAGCTACCGAAGTACTAAGGCCTGAACAACAGGCCCTGAGTCAAAGTTGACCTCTAAATGAACCTTCCAACCAAATTTTATATGTATCCACTCATTAAAATTATTAGCAATATGATTTATGCATCCGTTCATTTGCAAAACATGTATTTACGTTTCCATATTTAGAAACCGGAGAAGGCCACATCTGGCCTTGTCTGGGGATGTAGGAACCAAGACAACTCCCTTGGTTCCTCCTTGAGGCCTGGCCAGGCTTTGGGAGAAACCCAGCAGGAGAATAAAACCAGATGTTTTCATACCAGAAGTAATAGTAGCTTGTTTATTCAACAACATAAAAGCTGGGCTACTCTCACTGAAGTTGGAAGCCTCTTTGCCTGTAGGTGGGTGCACTTTTAGGATTTCCCAGTTACCAGGAGTGGTCCTCCAATCCTTTGCTGTGATGTCGGAGTCCAGGGCATCCCTTTGGATGGCCTGGGACCTGAGGAAGAGAATTTGAACCCTGGACAGGGGGGTGTGAAGCCAGTCCAGGGGGGTTGGAGACCTTGGCACACAGCCCGGAAAGACACCGAGTTTGATTTTAGTCCATGGGAAAAGCTTCCAACACTAAGAGAAGAATTACAAACCTCAAGGATGTGAAAATAGTAGCTTAGCACAGCATGGGGTGAAAAATTTTGTAGTTTTAGGATTCTTAGTATAGAGGTAAATGGGGGACAAGATGGAGGATTTAGGGCGTTGCCCTAGGTTCTTCTTCTTCCTCGTCCTCCATCTTCTGAGGTAGTGATGACACAAAGTAGTTTGAGGGGATTGGGTTAAGGTAGAAGTGACCTTTCTAGTATAGGCACTAGACATTGGCACAAATTAGTAAATAATGGACACGTAGTTATCTGTATAAGAGTAGAGCACCGCCTCACCGGGGGGCAGTCGCCTCGTGTCCCAGCCGCTGTCTGGACCTCGGCTGGGTGCAGAGAAAACTTTGAGATATCAAATAATAAACAACACGAGAAACCTGAAAACAAGGCCTTGAAGACTGTGCTTTTTCACACGACGTGGCTCAGGGCTTTTAGAGGGCCAAGGACTCTTAACAGCCGGAATCTCGGGTGAGAAAACCAAACCCAAGACTGTGACAGTGGCTTCCCCCAGCTTTTGTGTGGATCTGGATGAAGTGGTAAAGTACTGGGATAACTGGTGATGTATCTTTCTTAATCACTATAGGCATTCTTTTGTAGTAATGATTAGATTGATTGCTTAGCTTATCCTTTTGTAATTCTTTGCTAATGATTATGTGCATTGCTTAGCTTATCCTTTGTAATTCTTTGCAGTTTTGTATTATAGTAAATTACACTGTTCCTTAAGTTGATGTCTGTCTGCATCTGACAACAAAACAACAGGCACTGAGGCTTCTACAATCCCAATGATAAACATTGTGGCTACTTGAGCCCTGGTGATAGGTCCTGCGCTTACTCCAACCCGTGACAGACTCTGCCACTGATCCAGAGAACCAACCTGTGGTGGTATCAGTCACCCCTATACACAAGAAGAAATAGACATGAAAGACATCTCATTTAGTAAAGGAGGACACATGCAAAAGCCAGAAATGTAACATGGAATTATACTTACATCAATAAGCTGCTGCTGATCCTTCTCAGACATATTTGTCAAGCTATAGTACTTTCCAGAAAGGTCTCCTTTCAGCCCAGCTAGAGCAGTGACTACAACATTTTCCACTTCTCTCTGCCCTGGTACAAGCTGGAGGAAGGCTGAGACCCCGGATGCTACGACCAGTACGTACTCGTGATGAGAGGACATATCGCTCATCAAATTGACCATGGATGATCTGAAGGAAAAATGTTTTTTAATTTACATACAGTCACCCATTTTGTACACCACCATTTAAAAATCCCATAATAAAAAATTGGTCACCTTTCTGCCCAGGAATCATGACCTCTTCTAGATATCACAGAACATTAGGAACCCCTCAGTGTTTCAAATACTAAGGGTTTTTTTAGGAACTTCAAAGTTCTTTTGCTGACTGAATGTGGCGAAGTAGCCAGCTGATCCTTCTTAGCTCTGGCATGGAATATGAAAAGATTTGAATGGGTTTTGGAAACATGGATATGAACATGAAAAGAAGGCCAGGTGTGGAAGTTCTTTTGAAAGAAGAAAGTCTAAGATGATACTAATCAATGCCGTTATTGAACTATGAAGGAAATACTAAGCAATGGCTAAGACTTGACTGTGTGTGCAGGAGAAAGGGAATGCTTTCACTCTGATCCTTAAATACATGGTTAACTTTAGCTCATGAACAGGCTCACAGTGCCATTAGGGAAAGGCCCAAATGTTTTGTATCAGATAGGATCAATACCTCTGTTAAGAACAAGGTAGGAATGCAACTAGTTTGCTGTTAGGGACATAAGTGCACCAAGGATCTCTGAAAACCTCTTTCACCCTCTCTCCACTGGGTTTTATACAGCTCTGATATTGCACAGTTGTGTAACCATGGATCCAACAACTTTGAAAATAGCTGCCTGAAAAAGATTTCTGAGAAGTTTCATCTGCAGTCTTTACACCTTGGTTTGAGCTGCATTTAATTTAAGGCACCTTTCAGTCCTTGTCTGAGCTACTTTGTAAGTATGCCTGTGCCTAGACTTGTACCTTGTTTATCCTGACCCTGCCTTGCTGACCTGACCTCAGACTTGCCTTGTCACTATGGGCTTTTCTGTCAATCACTGGCCTGTTGGCTGAACCTGTTTACTGTAACTAGAACTGTTCACCTGTTCTCTACTTGCTTGGGTACCGTGGAAATGTGCCTTAGGTGGACCCACTGTTTTGCCTGTCTTGCTATCACTCTTGCCTCCTGGCTTGATCCTTTTGCAGTCTTGTACCTCTGACACTTCTGCATAATGTCAGGGTGTAATTGAATAAAGTAGTCAGGTGAAAGTGGTCCAGTAAAGAGGAGATTAGAAGAAAAGAATAAGGAAGAGGAAGAAAAGCCATGTAGATGCTAGCTTGTCTGATACTGAAAACCCCAGCAAATCTAAGCTGTAAACTAACAGGCTTGCAATAAGAAATTACAGAACCAGAGCTCGCTTCATTTAGACATACTCCCTGTGGGATGTGCCATTTCAGTAATTTGTGGCATTCCAGTTTCTTTAGGCAGTTTCCTCAATGTCTTTGGAGTTTGATTGGGGGGAAAAATGTAGTTACATACAATATCATCATTGTAAGCAGCAGCATTGAATCTTGATTTCTTCATTATTTTATTTAAATCCTACCTTGGATGCATCCAGGTCTGTGTGATGCTTCATTGTGCATGGATCATAGCCATTATGTCTCACTTTAATGACAGGGTCAAAAATCTCAGCAAATACCTATGGAGTCAAGAGAATTTACAAAAAGTCTTCACTATCATAGAAACACATGCACTAACTTCAGTCACAAGGGAAATTCCTTGGTACAGGCTCCTGGATGATAGCCATGGATGTCAGCAAGTGCTAACGGGTAAAAATAAAGGCAAGGGTCATATGTGGGTTGTATCTTTGGAAATTTGTCTGAAAAAAATTACCCCTCAAAATCTATTTTCAATAGATCTATTGTTTATGTAGCAGACGGTAACTGAGAGTAGTTTGCCATGAGTTTTGCAATTGCTCTGAGTTTCTCCTGTACATCTTAGAAGCAGAACATGGAATCTCACCCTCTGTCTCCTAACAATAAATTGGCAGATTATTGGTGGATTTCAGTCATTTTGACCTAAACAGTGCTCTATAGTGGTTTCTCACCTTCACAACGAAAATTGCACCTTACTTTAGTTACAGGCTTATTCTAGTTACCACAGATAGGTAGTATATGTGATGGCAACCAGATTGAATTTCAGGATTTATTAGCAACTAAAATAGATGTTCAGTCCCCAGGCAGTTTGTGCCCTGTTCTTAGGTCATATGAGAATAACTGTCTTCACTGCCATTGACTACTGGTACTACTTAGAACCATTTAGCACAGGTATGTCAACACTGATCACAATCACACCTTCATTTTGTCGTGCAGCAATAACTCTAGCAGAGCTTTTCAAGGCAGTCACTATGTCTTAAATAAGTAAAACAAATCACAGAAGCTGGTAGTCCCAGAATACCAGATGTCTTTTTCCATGTTGAGCAGCCTAGCATTTGGGATACTCTTAAGAGATTATATAATAATATACTATTGTATGGTAGACTGAAGGAAGCAGACCACACAGGTCAATAAAAACAAGGATTTTCTTCTTTTTTATATACTAATACTATCTTTGGCTTTTGTCAGGGTCCACTAGTTATGGCTTAAAGATGCCCAGCACTTCACAGAAGCCATTTTCTTTTCAGTTCTGCCACAGTTGTTTTACAGTGTAATTTCCATATCACCTTTATTTTGATGTCTCTTGTTGTTTTTCCATAAACTATGTTTAGTATTAGGAAAGAGAGCAGCTGTTGGAGGCAAATAGAGGATTGCTCCCAAGCAGCCATATTTTATTGACTTTGCAGTAGAGAGGGCTCTTTTAGAAATGCCTCGTATTCACTGCATTTCCTAATGTAGAATAGCATTCAAATCCTCATAAAGAGTAGGGAAAATGTACATGATCTGCCCCATATATATTCTCTGGGACACAATTTTTCTTAGAAGTCTATATTTGACTAAGAATATGTGTTCATATAGAGGTCTTGTGTCACCACTTGTGTCAGGTGCACATGTTCTGGGTCATCACTTACAGCAGTCTCAGGGCACCCGAGGAATGAAGCAGACACAGCAGCTCAAGGGGAAGCTTCTACTACTACTACTTTATTCTAAAAATCTGACTCCATATATACATTTTTACAAAAGGCCAGAGATTGGCTACACAGGTTGCCACCTCTTGACCTGGATGGTGAACATCACTGTCCATCACATTTCTCCTCCCAGAGGACAAGAATGCAAACAATAGATAAGTGCTAAAAATATACATTATTTTTGTGAAGCTGCGTGAGAAACTCCAGTTCAAGAGTATAAACAACAAAAAGACTTCTGCATCAGGGCGACATCTCACCCTTTTTCCATTAATTAAAAGAAAAACCAAAAAAGAAAATGAACATAATTCAGTTTCTGTTCATGAAGGGCCATCGGAGTGATCACTCGTGTCATCAACATCAGAGTCGTCACTCAATGGCTCATCCACTTGTTGACCTTCATCTTGATCACGGTCTCCTGACTGTCCGTTGACCGAATTATGTCTCTGCGGTCTCAGGTCAGGACGGACACACTTCGCAGGTACCCAGCGTACTCCAGTATCTGTGGAGACACAAGCATACCCGCTCCCCGAGGCAATAAGGTCATAGGGACCTTCCCACTGCTTAGTGACTAGGTTTCGCACCCGGACCTTTGCTCGAGGCTGATGCATCTCATCCGGAGCCTGTAATGAAAGGTGGTGATTCAAGAAAACAGGGTTATTTGAGTTCTGCTGCACCGTGAGGTGATTGATTGTGTACAAAGCCTTTTGCAACCGACTGTGCGGGGTTTCACCCTGCATTCCCCGCTTTTGTTTTTGGAGAACACGCTTGAGTGTACCATGAGCGCGTTCTACAATTGCCTGGCCCGTGGGAGAATGAGGGATCCCAAATTTATGAGAAACACCCCACAACTGCAAGAACTGCCGCACCTTCTGTGAGGCGTAAGCAGGACCATTGTCGGTCTTGATAGCAGAGGGTATGCCTAAAACGGCAAAGGCCTGCCTCCAGTGGGCAATGACATCTCGGGTCTTTTCTCCCGTGTGAGCCGAAGCCCACATCGCAGAGGAGAACGTGTCCACCGTAACATGCACATACTTGAGCCGGCCGAACTCGGCAACCTGGGTAACATCTGTCTGCCAAAGTTCCAAGGCCTTGAGGCCCCTGGGGTTCACCCCTGCCGGCAAAGGTGCAGCGACCATGTGACAGTCATCACAGGACTCGACAATGTCACGGGCCTCAGTTGGCGTCAACTGAAACTGCTTCTGCAATGTATGCGCGTTTTGGTGGAAGAACCCATGCGATGCCTTGGCCTGCGCGAGTGTATCAGGCTGAGGGGCCACCCATGCTGGGTTAGCCAGCTTGTCAGCCCTCGCGTTACCTTCCGCTACAAATCCAGGCAAATTAGTGTGGCTTCGAACGTGCAGAACATAGTAGGGATGAACCCTGTCCCGAATTGCACACCACAGGGTCTCCAGTAAATGAAACAAGGCAGCATTGCTGACCTCCTTCAACACCGAATGACCCAACCGCTGAGCAATGTCAGCCACATAAGCGGAATCCGTGATCAAGTTGAAGGGTTGCTGGGAAAACTTCTGAAAAGCCATGACGGCAGCCCTCAGTTCAACCAACTGAGCTGACCCATCCTCATGGCCCTCCAGGACCTTCCACTCAGATCCATCCTTCCAAGTGACAATGGCCTTCCCTGTTTTCCCCGACCCGTCTGTAAAGACGGTGGGTCCTTGCACTGGTTCCTGGCTGTTTTTGGGCGGCAAAGAAATTTGCACGGATTTTGCCACTTGCAGTAGCTTGTGGCTGGGCAGATGATAAGTGATAATTTTCCAGAGCACTTTGCAGTGATACACTGTTTGCAAGGCTCCACTCAAAATCTTCCCGTGATACCGGGAGCACAATCTGTGCAGGATCCGCGCCCATCAATTGCAAACACCGTTGTCGGCATTTGACTATCAAATGAGCAATGAGCTCAAACAGCGCCGTTGCTGTTTTCTGCGGCCGATGGGGCAAGAAAACCCATTCCAGGACGTGCAAGGGGTCAGACCACCTGTCACTCCATTGGCCAATTATGGCTGTGGGATGTAAATCTGGAGTGGTGATGAACACAGTGACATCAATGGAGGGATCAATGCGATGAACCTGTCGAGCTGAAATAGCTCGCTGAACCTCCTCCAGCACCTGATGTGCCTCCTGGGTCAATGTCCGAGGTGATTTCAAATCAGCGTCTCCCTTTAACAGATCAAACAGAGGAGACAACTGTGCTGTGGTTAGTCCCAAATACGGACGTAACCAAGTGATGATACCCACCAATTTCTGGGCATCATTCAATGTGCGCACCGAGTGCACAAATTGCACCTCTTGATGTTGGATTGTACGTTCCAAAATCTTGACACCCAGGTATTTCCATGGAGGTTTCTGCTGAACCTTTTCTGGAGCCACCTGCAGCCCATGAGAATGCAAAGCACGGAGCAGCTGAGGCTGAATCCCCTGCAACTCATCCTGGGTGGAAGCAGCCACCAGGATATCATCCATGTAATGATAAAACTGGGCATTAGGAAATTGCTTGCGAACTCCAGACAAGGCTCGAGCCACAAACCACTGGCACAGGCTTGGGGAATTTCGCATGCCTTGCGGCAAAACTCTCCATTGATACCGTTGTGCGGGCTCAGCATTGTTAATTGCTGGCACCGAAAAGGCAAATTTCGGTCTGTCATTGGGATGCAAAGGAATCGTAAAAAAACAATCCTTCAGATCCACAACGAGGACCGGCCATTCTGCGGGAAGCATGGTGGGCGATGGCATACCAGCCTGCAGCGTCCCCATGCTTTCCATCACTGCGTTCACTTTCCGGAGGTCTTGTAACAACCTCCATTTCCCAGACTTCTTTTTCATGCAGAACACAGGAGTGTTCCAGGGACTGGTAGAGGGTTCCAGATGACCCTGGTCCAATTGTTCCTGCACCAAATCACGAAGGGCGACTAATTTATCTTGAGGAAGGGGCCACTGGGGTTCCCAGATGGGTTCGTCTGTCAGCCACCGTATAGGAGGCGTCGGACATACTGCGCCCTTCAGTGCAGTGGCCCCAATTAAAAATCCGTCCCCAAGTGCACCCCCCACGCGGCCAGAGCATCCCTCCCCCAAAGATTCTTAGAGGTGTCGGTGACATGGGGCCAGACCATGGCTGTCTGACCCTCCGGGTTCGTGATTGTCACTGGCTTCTGGCTCACGTAGCATTGCTTCGCTCCTCCCAGTCCTGAAACAGACGTTGCCACTGGGTCCAAAGGCCAGTCTGGAGGCCAAGCGGCAATGGACACAATCGTGATGTCCGCGCCCGTGTCTAGGATTCCGCGGAGGTGAATCTTTGATGGCGTTGCACCAGGAATGGACAGGGTGCACGTCCTCTCGGGACGCTCCTTGGTCAGGGCAGCGGTCCAGAAGACCTCAGGCGGCCCAGTGGATCCAAAGCCGCCGTCTCCTCTCTCCCGAGTATCTGCCCTGTGGACAGAGGACTTAAAAGGCACAAGTTGAGCAATTTGTGTCTTTTCTGGGATAGTGAGGGGGGGAGTGGACGTGGAAACCATGGCATAAATCCTTCCCGTGTAATCTGCATCCACGAGACCCAGATGCACAATGATACCCTGAGTAGTGGTACTAGACCTGCCCATAAGAAGGGCACTCAAACCATCACCCAGAGGACCGAAGGCATCCGGGGGACTTTATGCACTGTGCTGTCCTTCAGGACAACTGTTTCAGCGGTGCAGACGTCTAGGCCTGCTGAACCGCGGGTGCTGGCTGTGAGCTTGCCCAGCAAATCTCCATCGGCTCTGGGGACTGGGAAGACACTTTTGTCTGAGCGCGCTTCCCTTTCGCGCTCCGCTTCCCGTTTCCCGAGCCCGATAGAGGCTGGCCATTCACATGGACCGTCGCCTTACAGACATTGGCCATATGATTCGGCCTTCCACACCGTCCACAAAAACACAAAGGAGTTGCCTCCTTCTTCACTCTTCTCCCTTTTTTCCTGCTGGCCTGAGCATTTGCCTGTTTCTGCTTCCCACCCTGCTGCCCCTTCCAGGTTGGCCACAGGGTGGTAGCCACGGCAGCCACCTTAGAACCTGTGGTGCCCATTTTCACACAGGCTTCGGCCATCTGCGAGAGTGTGGGATCGCCCGGAAGGGCCTCAATGATCTTCCTACACTCTGCATTACAGTTGCTCTTTGCCAAAATCTTGAGCAACAATGTTCTAGAAGCGAGATCATCCACCTGTCACTCAACTGAAACTGTCAGCCTTTCTGTGAACCTCAGGAAGGGTTCGTCTGTCCCCTGAACAATTGTAGCAAATGACTGCTTCGGTGCAGACATCTCCATTGTCTGTACCAGTGCTGTCATGCCAATCTTTTGGCACTGCTCCAGTACCAAGGGCTCATAGGCGATTTGCCTATTAACATCAGCAAACTCACCTATACCCAACAGCATGTCTGGCCCGACCCCATACCTAGGGTCATTTTGACGAGCCAGCAGATTCTGTTCTGCAACTTTGCCAGCCAATTGAGACCACTTGGACTCAAAGATGTCATACTCGACAGGCTGAAAGAGAACCTTGGCCAGACACCTAATGTCATAGGGTGGTAACACGTCTGTGTCTACCAGTCGTAACACTTGCATCATCTCAGGAGACCCCAGACCGTATTTCCCAACCCTATCTCGGAGGTCAATCAATGCCTGCCATGATAAATGAGCATGTTTCTTGCGACCAGCTTCCCGAATCACAGGGAAAGCTTGCAAATCGCCCAAAGAGGCAGCATCATCCTCCGAATCCTGTCCCTTAGACTCCACTGGGACAGGGACGAGAGCTCGCCTCGCAGGAACTGCAGAGCTAGGGAATCCGTCCTTGCCCTGCAGGGGACGCCGTGCCGAGCCGCGACCACTCACAGCATCAGTCTTGGCTCGGACATCATCCCAAAACCGTGCACGGTCTCGTGGCCGAACCGTCACCTGGCACGGAGGCAGTGTCCAATGGCCTGCTGAAGGAGACCCGTCTACCCGGGACCCTCTGCCACGAGTGAACACTGGCCTATGATCGGCTGTGCCGTCCCCTCCTCTAAAAGTAAACACTGCAGAGCCGGAACTTGCCTTTGCTTTGGCGGCAGCTGCACGCGCAGCGCCGCCCCGGCTC
>JANPWX010018931.1:96274-162531 GCA_024734555.1 Trochalopteron elliotii
AAAATATACATTATTTTTGTGAAGCTGCGTGAGAAACTCCAGTTCAAGAGTATAAACAGCAAAAATACTTCTGCATCAGGGTGACAAGGTCTTGTGAAATATACCATACAAACTGAAAAAAAATATGATAGCATTGTGAAAATTACCTCATAGGATTCTTCATCACCTGCAACCATGCCCACAGTTTTAATGAAAGGATGGCCAGGACTGTCAACCCCAGTTTGGATACACTGGTCTAGGGTGTAGCCATTGGGAGTCAACTTGTCCCTTAGCCTGGCATAAATTGCTGGTGTGAGGCATTCAGCCATGCAGTTGTTATGTTCGTGGAGATCAGGATAGTCTGCACTGAAGAGAAAAAACATGATAAGCACTTAATATGATATCTTTAAACAGTATTCCTTGCTAGTTTAAGAAACTACTTAAGTGATCAGGAAATATGGAATATGCAGCATAGCTGAAAAATATAGTTAGTGCTTGGTTTATACATATATTCAGTTTATGTGGCGAGATTTTTCTAGTGGAGGGGCTGCAGGAATGGCTTCTATGAGAAGAAATCAGGGGCTGCCTCCATGCTCAGAGACAGTTTCAGTGGGCTCCAAAATGGACCCCACCACTGGACAAGGTTGTGCCAATTAGTGAAGCTGGTGGTGCTTCTGTGATAACATATTTAAGAAAGGGTAAAAGACACTGCTTAGCAGTTGTGAGAGAGGAAAGTAAGAAAAAATGTGAGAAAAACAACCCTGTAGACATCAAGGTCAGTGAAGAAAGGAGGTGCTTCAGGTGCCAGAGCAGAGATTTCCCTGCAGCCCGTGGTGAAGACCAGGGTGAGGCAGGCTGAACTCCTGCAGCCCATGAAGGATCCCGTGCCAGGGGAGAATGATGTGCCCTGAGGGAAGCTGGAGCCCATGGTGAGCCAATGATAGGGCAGGCTTCTGGCAGGAACTGTGGCCCATGGAGAGTAGACCATGCAGGAGCAGGTTTTCTGGCAGGAACTGTGGTCTGTGGAGGACTCATGCAGGAGCAGTTCTTGAAGAACTGCAGTTTGTTCTTCGGAGGGATTGACACTGAAGTTCATTGTCGTTGTTTGACACTGGCCAAATGCCAGGCACCCAAGAAAGTCGCTCACTCGCCCTCCCCTGCCACAGCTGAGCAGAGGAGAGGAAAAAAAATTAACAAAGGGTTCATGAGTTGAGATAAGGGCTGGGAAAAAACACTCCAAGGGCAAAACAGGCTCGGCTTGCAGGTACAAAGTGAATTTATTACTAACAAAATCAGAGGAGGATAATGAGAAGTAAAATAAGCCCTTAAAACACCTTTTCTTCCCCCAACCCCTCCCTCCTTCCTACTGACAGCACAGGGAGACAGGACAGATGGGTTTTGGTCAGTTCATCACCCAAGGTTTTCTTCCACTGCTCAGGGAGAGCAGTCCTTCCCCTGCTATGCCGTGGGGTCCCTCCCACAGGAGACAGTTCTCTGTAAACTTCTCCAGCATGGGTCCACTCTCATGAGCAGCAGTCCTACTGCACCTGCTACAACGTGAGTCCCTCCAAGGGCAAACAGTCCTCCCAAAACTGCTGCAGTGTGGGTCACTCTTCCACAGGGTCCAGTCCTCCAAGGACAGGCTGCTCCAGCTTGGAAGCAGGGGCCCCCTCTCTCCACTGGGTCTTCAACTGGATCACAGCCTCCTCCAGGCATCCACCTGCTCTGGCATGGGCACCTTCCCCCCGGGCTGTGAGTGGATCTTTGCATCCCCTGTGAATCCCCAGAATCCCCATGGGCTGCAGGGGGACAGCCTGTTTCACCATGGTCTTCACCACGGCCTGCAGAGGAATCTTGGCTCAGGCGCCTGGAGCACCTTCTCCCCCTCCTTCTCCACTGACCTTGGTGTTGCCATGTTGATTTCCCTCGCATGTTCTCACCTCCTCTTCTCTGGCTAGGAAAAAAACTGTGCCCCCAGTTTGTTTAGATTTTCTTCTTAAATGTTATTACTGAGGGGTTACCAACCTCTCTAATTGGCCCAGGTTTGGCCAGTGGCAGGTCCATCTTCAGAGCCATCAGGGATTGGCTCTGCCAGACATGGTGGAAGCTTCTAGTAGCTTCTCACAGACGCTGCCTCTGTGGCTCTCCCCCGCTACCAAAAACCTGGCCATACAAAAGCAACACATTCATGAAGGACTGTATCCCATGGGAGGAAACCCACTCTAGATCAGGGGAACAGTGTGAGGAGGAAGGAGTAGCAGAGACAAAGTGTTATGAGCTGATCAGAACCCCCATTCCCCATCCCTGCCTATGCTGTTTTGTGAGGAGGAGGTAGAAGAGTAAGGAGTGAAGTAAAGCCTGGAAAGAAGAGGGGTGTGGGGGACAGGTGATTTTAGGGGTTTTTTTATTTATCAATATCCTACTCTGTTACAGCTGATTGGCAATTTTTAAAATTATTCTTCCCCAAGTCAAGTCTGTTTTGCCTATGATGGTAATTGACAACCAATCTCTTTGTCTTTATCTCTACCCACAAGGTTTTTAACCTTATTTTCTCCTCCTGTCTTGCTGATGAGGGGGAGTAAGGGGAAGTGGCTGTGTGGGCATATGGCAGCCAGACAAAGATAACCCATCACGATACATTGCACCGAAATTTAGGAAGGGAGGTATACTGAAGTCACACAAAGTACTCCACACTGCACTGCTGGGTAACCCCACTAACAGACAATAGCAGTTTTCTGTTACTTGGAGCAACCAGACAAATTAATCCTTGAAAGTGTATTAAAGCCTATTAAATCTCTGCTAAGACACTTATTGAGAATTAAAAGCAGTTTAACATTGTTTTGTTCAAGTAGGAAATTAATTATGTTTAACTGAATAAGAGCTCTCATTCTGAACTGAGATATTCTTGCAGCTTTGTGGACATCACTGTAACTGTCTGATCTATATCAGCTAGGAATCTATTTTACAATATTTGGGGTTGTTTTAATGGCTTTATTTACCAACAGCTGTACAGTATAATAAAGCAGAGAAAATGAAGCTATTATGCTTTCAGAAAGCATTTTTGTGAGTCAGATCACATTTACCTTTTTTTGATAGCAGTTTGCTTTATGCATAACCCCATTACTTTTATAAGAGTTTATTTGAACTAAGATATTATTTGTCATGGGAAAATAAAAAAAAAGTCTGTCAAAGCCTGGTCCTTTTTTTGGGGTGTTTTGTTTTTTCACAAATATGGCCAGCAAAGTCAGCGTACATATTTGTAGTTATTTCTAATTATCAACCAACTAGGTTTTAAACAGAATTAGGAATATTTCAAGTACAGTAGTTACAGAAGACATTTCTTTACTACTTGCATAGTTAAAATACTTTTATGCTTCCTAATATTAGAATCTATGCAATCAGTCAGTCCAATAGACACTGAAAGCATTCAAGAGCTGACAAGATAAAATAAGGACTGATTTAGTGCTTTGCCCAAAAATTGAACTGATTTTCAGGCTTGTAATTGTTTGGCAATGATTTTGTAAGTATGTTGATATGGTCTAACATCCCTATTTTCTGTTCTTGAAGGCCACTGTCAGTGCTATCTAAAACTGGGGTTATTAATAAAGGATGTTGGGGTTTAGGTTGACAGTTAACAATCCATATGCAGACACATAGATGGTGTGTTTGAGTGAGGGAATAGGTGCTCTGCAGCTTTAATGGAGATCTTCTTCCCCCAAAGAGTTAAATACTATGCCTAGCTCAGTTAGCTGGGCCCTATGCTCAACTGACTAGTTAATCCAAAGAGCTTACCTTGGAGGGAAGAGTTTTCGTTTTTCTTGAAGAGTAGCTTTAACATTTTGCTTATTGAAGAGGTATCCAGCAGTTAGGATCCCTGTGCCTGCTGCTGCAAAGAATGCTGCAGTTGCACGGCCAGTCAGGAGATGACAGAATGTGCTAGCCATTTGTCTTGGAAGGATACAATTTCTAAATACAATACATACAATATATGAAGTCTTCAATTTAGAATTGCTATAGCTGCATAGTGGTAGTGTACTAGAAGTAATAATACATGATGGGTGGAAGTACAAAGAAAAAAATTGCCATTTCATTCATAAAATGCTGCTCCCACTGAAGCTGAACATTTATGAAGGTTGACAGAGCAACAGAGGCCAATGGTGAATAGCTTTTAAAAAAATCCAATACTTTAAAACACTTTTTTCCTTTTTGCATTTAATATTTCTTGAATCATACTTGGCAATTTCCTAACCCAAATCTCAGCTTTGTGAAACTTAATAAAATATATGTATCTGTCCCCTAAAGTGTTTATGACTTCACATTAATGAGGGAGTGTTGTGGTTCAACTTCAGGTGGCAAATAAGCAGCACACAGCTGCTCACTCACTTCCCCCAGGTGGGATAGGGGAGAGAATTGAAAGAGTAAAAGTGAGAAGACCTGTGAGTTAATGTATTGGGTTTGCATGGACAAGTTTTGGGGAGAGGCAGGGGCGGCAGCTATAGGGGTAGCTTCTGTGAGAAGCTGCTGTAAGCTTCCTCCACGTCCAGCAGAGCCAATCCCTGGTGGCTCCAAAGATCGATGTGCTGCTGGCTAAGGCTGGGTCAATTAGAAGGGGTGGTAACACCTCTGTGATAACATTAAAGAAGAAGAAAAATGTTACTGTGCAGTTGTAATGGCAGCCAGAGAAGAGTGGAGTGAGAATATGTGAGGAACAACTCTGCAGACACCAAGGTCAGTGGAGAAGGAGGAGGAGGAGGTGCTCCAGGCACTGGAGCTGAGATTCCCCTGCAGCCCATTGTGAAGACCGTGGTGAAGCAGGTGCATCCCATGGAGGTCCATGGGGATGCAGAGATCCACCTGCAGCCCATGGAGGAGACTCATGCTGGAGCAGGTGGATGCCTGGAGGAGGCTGTGAACCCATGGGAGACCTGTGGAGAGAGGAGCCCATGCTAGAGTAGTCTGTCCTTGAAGGACTGTACCACATGGGAGAGTGACCCACCTTGTAGCAATGTGGAAAGGACTGTTGCCCATGGGATGGATTCATGCAGGAGAAGTTCATGGAGAACTACCTCCTGTGGAAGGGACCCCATTGTGCAGCAGGGGAAGGACTCCTCTCCCTGGGCAGCCGGAGAAACCACAGGTGATAAACCAACCATAACTCCTGTTCCCTGTCTCCCTGTGCTGCTGGGGGAGGAGGTAGAGCAGGGAAGGAGGGAGGGGTGGGGGAAGGTGTTTTGAAGGTCTTACTTTACTTCTCATTATCCTGCTCTGATTTTGTCAGTAATAAATTCAATTAATAACTCTAATTTGAGCCTATTTTGCCTGTGATGGCATTCGGTGTGTGATCTCTCCCAGTCCTTAACTCATGAATGTTTTGTTAAATTTTCTCTCCCTTGTCCAGCTGTGGAGGGGAATGATAGAAAGGCTTCAAGCCAGTGTCAACCCACTACAGTTGAGATAAAGACAGTTTAATAAATAGGCAAAAGCCACAAACACAACCAAAGCAAAACAAGGAATTCATTCACTGCTTCCCATCAGTGGGTAGGTGTTCAGCCATCTCTAAGAGAGCAATGCTCCATCATGCATAACAGTGACTTGGGAAGACAAATGCCATCACTGGTAAGAATGATACCATCAGCTTCCATCTGCAACAGTGATCAAAGGAGGGAACATAATTCTGCTTGAAGATATCACCCTCCCAATTTACTGTGCACCCCCAGCCTACTTGCTGGTGGGGTGGGGGAAGAAGCATAAAATGCCTTAGCTTTGTGTAAGCCCTGCTGAGCAATAGCTAAAACATTCCTGTGTTATCAGCAATGTTTCAAGCACAAATCCAAAACATAGCCTCATATCAGCTACTATGAAGAAAATTAACTCCACCCCATCCAAAACCAGCACAGGGAGCCATGCATATCCACCATAACTAAAAGCAAAGCAGACACCTCAGATGAATGCATCTGGACTATTTAGTATTTGAAGCACTCCTTTACCACACCTGTGCTTTTTATCAACCCAACACTATGTTTTTGGTATTGATCCAAAGAAAACATTTGAAGATCTCTTTATGTAATGAGTTTAGAAATATGACCACAACAGCAGTATAAAACAAATCTGCCCTGTGCAATAATCAGTAATGAAAACAGAACCCAGCTTTTCCTTTCATACTGTGCAAAAACTACTTTGTCATTGTGTCTTATATTTTGCTCTGGCTATAAGGCCCCCAGTTTGCACTAAATGTACTAACATTTCTTCTGTGCAGGCTGTTGTCTCTGTTCATAATGCAGTCCCCACCCATGCTGTCAGACTCCAGCAACTCATGACTGAGGGTCATACCTCATTTTAATTTTTAATGAAAGTCATCCTGAACACAAAGACATTTATCTCAAAGTTAATTGTATGGTAACATGAACTTTAGGTGTCTTGCAGGTTAAGCAGATGTTTAAGCTATTTGCCAGATCAAAGTATAAAAGAACAAAGATGCAGACAAAACTGATTGCAACAGACACAGGAGTAGTGTGAGGAGCACCAGCGGCAGCAGCAGCAAGCAGTTTTGGGACAGATAAAGGATACATGGGGGCAAGGAAAGGCTTGTATGAACAGGGGACTTCCCCTAGCAACTGACTGGACCCACTGATTGGAAGAGACAGCAAGGGGTGGAGCCTGCATCCAGCAGCACAGGAGATTTAAACAGGCAAAAACAATCAGCCCAGCTGATTGCAACAGATTAATATATGTTTTTTCCCAGTGGTTAGGTGTTCAGTAGGGGGCAACATAGTGACTGCTTGACAAAAAAAAACAGTGTCCTCTGCTTCTTGCACCTGGTAGGACCAATGCAGTCCACCAAGAGCTGCTCTTCAAGCATGTGACCACACAAGTTTCCAGCTGTGGGATGTATGCAGGGATAGTCCTAGAGGTAGAAAGTGATAGCAAGCAAGCCTGTGAGAGGTGTGACCATATTGATGAACTGCTCTGCTTGGTGGCTGAGTTGCAGAAGAAGGTGGGCAGACTGAGGAGTATTCAAGAGTGTGAGAGGGAGATTGATGGCATCAATGAGTGAGGCAATGCTAGTGGGAACATTTACACTGGTCCTGGGAGCATGGAGGGCTCAGGAACATATCTGAAATGCTTGTTTACCAATGCAAGTAGTATGAGAAACAAACAGGATGAATTGGAAGTATTGATCAGCTCCCAAAGCTATGATACCGTAGGTCTTAGTGAGACTTGGTGGAATGAGTCCCACAATTGGAGTGCTGGGATGCAGGGTATGTGAATTGATAGATACAAGTAACCAAGGTGATGCCTAGAGAGGCTGACCTAGAACAGAGACTAGACAGAATTAACGAAATAAAGTAGGTATTTATTAAAAGGCCCTAAAAGGATACACCTTAGGCAGTACAAGAGCTTGGCCGGGGCTCTGCCCAAGATGGACCCACGATGGATGCAAGATGGACAACCAGTCATGGGTTTTCATACTTTAAGTTTTGGTCCATTTACATATTTGGGTAAATTGTACAATTACAGCTTCAGGTTATGAAGTCCCATCCTCCTGGTTTGCTCTCTTCAATTTGCTATTGTTTATGCTTTTTGGGCCTGAGGCTATGTCGTGGTTTTGGTTTGAATTTTTTGGCTAATGCATTATTTATGTGGTGGTTTTATGTTTGCTGAATTTTGTTTGCTAACTGGGAGATAGGATTTTGGGAGAAAAAGGTGAAACAGGCTCAACTTAAAAGTAAACAGATAGTTTATTAACACACAGTAAGGAAAAGAAGAAATGAAATTTTTAAAACTTTTTTCTTCCCTTCACAAGTGTTCACTTGTCTACTAACAACATAGAGACAAAACTTGTAACATTCAGTCAGTTTCACTATTTAAATATAGTTTTTTATTAATTCTTCTGTTACCAAAGGGGGTTGGGAGAAATTAAATAGTGAAGTAGTAGTAGTCATGCTAAGGCTTGAAGATTTCCCTATTAGAAGTAGGCCCGAATCCTGGGAATGTGCCATGGGAATGTACTGAGGTTCCTGAGACTTAAAAGGCTTAGCTAAGAACAAAACAGGTAGAAACTGTTAGATGTTTCCATGAGATTAAGTTAAAGTATAACGTAGCCATGGGTATCTGGTGGTAAGAGTTTGACCACAGGAGCTAAACCATAGTCTTGGAGCAGACAACCATGTGAAATTTATGACTCCAAGGAGTGTAATTTGATTTTGATATATGTATTTATTGTAACTTGGGATGTGGGGTTTTGCACGTACACTAATGAAGTAATCAGTTGTAAAAAATATAAAAGCTGATTATAAAATGAGGGTCTTCGGGATTCTGACTTGGGACGCTAGTCCTCAGGTCCCCGGGCCCTAATAAAGCACCGCATAAATCAACTTTTGTTGGTTTGTGTTTTACTCTGGATATCGGGCAACAGTTTTCTGGCGACTGCGGCAGGACTCCGGAAGTTGCTGGGGCGGTTCGCAAGCTGATCCACTCCACGCCAGCACCAGGTGATTTCTGGGGAGACATCAACCCGTGCCCGACCCCGCGCCTGACGGACGACTGTGAGAGGTAAGCCCGAAAAGGTGCTTTATTCCTTGGTTTGGGTAAGCCTGCCGAATAAGATGAGGCAGTGATCCTCGCACAGTTGGGCAAAAGACGTCTAAAGGTTGGGGAGCCTAGGCACTGGCCGTCAGACGTGGCGAAAGCTGCGCAGGACCAGTACTTGCCACTCGCAGTGACGAGCAAGGCAAGAATAGTGGATTATAGTGGACTATTGGTAACTGAATTGTGGTGTAAGAGTGAGAGTGAGTGTGTGTATGATGATGCCATTTAAAACGTTCAAAGCATTAACTAGTACTAATATAGAAATAAATGATGATTCGCCTCTAGGATGTTTATTACAGCATTGGAAACAAAGTAGTTTTGGTCAAGAACTGAGTAAAAGGAAATTGATTGATTACTGTAATTATATTTGGCCCATGTATGAGACTGAAGGAATGCAATGGCCCAGGAATGGCACTTTGAACCCTGATATCATTACTCCTTTGATGCATTATTTACAAGATAATGAGAAGTGGGATGAGATACCGTATTTGGATTTGTTTTATTACCTGAAAGAAAAGCCTGAGTGGCAGAAGGAATGTGGTATAATGGTATTGAAATCTGTAGATGATGAATGTGTGGGATGTAAAGAATGGAAAAAGTGTAAAGAGTGCTCGGTAAAGTTTACAGAACCTGAAGAGGATGTCTCAATGCTGGTTCCCCCAGTAGTGGCGTTGACCCTCCCCAGTGCACCCCCCTTAGGGAAGGATGATGAATTAAGAAAAGAAAAGGAATGAGCAGGGACAGAGACTAAATCCTTTCTGCAATAATCCACAAGAGGTCGCACAAGCCTTTATGATGGGGAGTTACCACAATCAAAATCAAAGCAGCTGACTAGACCAGGATCTGAAGGTGATAATTGAGGTGAGGAGGGGAGCCCAGACAATTTAGGATAGATACTGGAGCTACACATTCTGCTTTAAATACACTAATGGGACCCTTAAGTGATTCTACTATCCAGGTGGTGGGGGTTATGGGACAAATAGAGGAAAGGACGTTTTTACGCCCATTAGATATAAGATTTGGGGGAAAATAATTTGACCATCAATTCCTGTATATGCCAAATAGTCCAGAATCATTGTTAGGAAGGGATTTATTGTCAAGAGTGAATGCGAGAATAATTTTTGAAAAAGGAAGGGTTAAATTCGAAATCCCAGAAGAAAACTTATCCAAGTTGTTTGTGATAAAAGAAGTAGAAACAACAGGTATACCTGAAGAAATAGAGCAGGCAGTAGTACCATGGGTCTGGGAGTCTGGAGTTCGGGGTAAGTCAAAAGCTGCACAACCTGTAGTGGTGGAGTTGAAGGAAGGAGCCCGTCCAGTTAGATTAAAGCAGTACCCACTAAAGCTGGAAGCTAGGAAAGGGGTAGCCCCAATGATAACTCAGTTTTTGGCATTAGGAATTTTGCAAGAATGTGAATCAGAATACAATACCCCAATCTTCCCGGTGAGGAAACCGAATGGAAAATACAGACTGGTTCAAGATTTAAGGGCAATTAATAATATCACAAAGGCTATCCATCCAGTGGTGGCTAACCCTTATACATTGCTAACATCTGTGTCTGAAAAATTTCAGTAGTTCACTGTAATCGATTTAAAGGACGCGTTTTTTTGCATCCCTCTGGCATTTAAAAGTAGAAAATTGTTTGCCTTTGAGTGGGAAGACCCAGACACAGGACGGAAGAAACAGCTGACTTGAAGACGTTTGCCGCAAAAGTTCAAGAACAATACGACGATATTTGGGAACCAGTTGGCTCCGGAATTGGAGGAATGGAAAATCAGCCAGGTATGGGAGTCTCCTTTCTCTTATGTATTATTGCAGTATGTTGATGACATTTTCCTGGCTACTGTAGAGCAAGAGGTGTGCTTGCGCCTAACCATCGGACTGCTGAATATGCTGGGACAAGCTGGATATTGTGTGTCTAAAGAAAAAGCCCAACTGGTAAGAGAAAAAGTCATATATTTAGGTTGCGAAATCTCCCAGGGGACCCGAAGGTTGGGTACTAACCGGACACAAACAATCTGTGCCATTCCTACGCCCCGAAATCATCAAGAACTGAGATCTTTTCTAGGGAT
Organism: Trochalopteron elliotii; assembly: GCA_024734555.1. NCBI lineage: Eukaryota > Metazoa > Chordata > Aves > Passeriformes > Leiothrichidae > Trochalopteron > Trochalopteron elliotii. The sequence goes on from JANPWX010018931.1 coordinate 106,916, forward strand.
GGTGGGGTGGTGTCGGCTGTGGATTCCAGACTTCGGCCTGAAAGCCAAACCCCTCTATGAAGCTGCAAAAGACCCTGAGCTAAAGTGGGGAAGAATCCAGGAAAGGGCATTCCAGGCACTGAAACAGGCATTGAGGGAAGCACCTGCCCTAGGTTTGCCGGACCTCACAAAGGATTTTCAACTGTATGTTAATGAAAGGCAGCGACTGGCAGTGGGAGTACTCACACAAAAGCTGGGATCGTGGAAACGCCCAGTGGGATACTTCTCAAAGCAGTTGGATGCCGTGAGTGCTGGATGGCCTAGCTGCTTAAGAGCTGTGGCAGCCACTGTGATTCTGATACAGGAGGCCAGGAAATTGACTTTGGGAAAGAAAATTGAAGTGTTTATTCCCCACACGGTAATTGCAGTACTGGAACAAAAAGGGGGGCATTGGTTGTCATCTAGCCGCATGTTACAGTACCAGGCACAGTTGAGGGAACAAGACGACATCGAATTAAAAACAACTAACTGTCTTAATCCAGCAGAATTTCTCCAAGCTCAACAGGATGAAGAAGAACTGGTACATGATTGTGTGGAAACCATTGAATAGGTATTCGCTAGTCGACAAGACCTGAGAGATGAGCCTTTGGAGGACCCCGACTGGGAACTGTTCACTGATGGCTCCAGCTTCGTTGAAAATGGAACTCGGTATGCTGGGTATGCTGTGGTAACCCTAAATCAAGTCATAGAGGCTAAGGCTCTGACCCCAGGAACATCAGCCCAAAAGGCAGAAATATGGGCTTTGGTAAGAGCTTTGGTTTTAAGTCAAGGAAAAAGAATAAATATCTAGACAGACTCCAAATATGCTTTTGGAGTAATCCATGTGCACGGGGCTTTGTGGAAAGAAAGGGGACTTTTGAACTCGCAAGGGGCACAGGTCAAACACCGTGAGCAAATTCTAGCCCTACTTGAAGCGGTCCACAAACCCCGGGAGGTGGCAGTAATGCATGTAAAAGGACATCAGAGGAGGATGGGAAAAGAACACCAAGGAAACCAGCTGGCAGACAAAGCAGCCAAACAGGTAGCCCGAGAAGTATGGACTCAATTAGCATTATTGCCTGTACGGACTAACCCAGCTGCTTCTTACCTTGAACAAAAACCTAGCTATTCTCCAGAAGATGAAAAACTAGCCGAGTTGGTGCAAGCCCGCAAAAACATCAAAGGATGGTATGTAACATCAACGGGACAAGTAGTTTTACCCGTAAGAATCATGAGAGCAGTGCTGGAAATGGAACATAACAAATGCCATTGGGGAGCAGAAGCGCTGATTCAATTCCTGCGGAAAGAGGTAATCTCAAATCAGATGTTAACAATGGCTAAGAGAGTGAACGCCACCTGCCCGGTATGTATCAAAAATAACCCTGTGACTAGGAGGCAAGTGCAAATGGGAAAATTACAGGTAGGACCCCAACCAGGAGATTATTGGCAAATAGATTTTTCAGAATTACCGAAAGCCCAGGGATATAAGTACGTATTGGTGTATGTATGTACCTTTTCCGGGTGGCCGGAAGCCTTTCCCTGTCGAACAAATCAGGCAAAAGAGGTAGTAAAGACACTGTTACGGGAGATTATACCAAGATTTGGTGTACCGTTAGGAATGTCATCAGACAGGGGACCCCACTTTGTGGCAGGAATTGTACAGGAAGTAGCAAGAATGTTAGGGATAACTTAGAATCTTCATACCCCCTGGAGACCACAGTCTAGTGGACAGGTGGAAAGGATGAACCAGACTCTGAAGGGGCAGATTAAGAAGATTTGTCAGGAAGCAAAAATCCAGTGGCCTCAGGCATTGCCCCTAGCCCTGTTGAGAATCAGGATAAAGCCTAGAGAGAAGGTAGGAGTAAGTCCGTATGAAATCCTGTACGGCAAACCTTATCATGCTACAGTGTATCAGGGTGACCCGCATTTGATAGGAGACCAAATCTTACTCACTTATATCCTCTCAATAAGACCCTCACAGCTATCAGAGAAGCCCTGCAGTGGAATCGGCCGTTGCCATTGGAAAATCCAGCTCATGATATCCTACCAGGAGACCAAGTGTATATCAAAAACTGAAACACTGAACCTCTGAAGGAAACATGGGAAGGCCCTTACCAAGTACTCATGACTACTTTCACTGCTGTAAAGGTCGAGGGCATCGGAAACTGGATCCATTACACCAGAGTCAAGAAAGTCCCGTCTCAGTGGGAAGTTCGACCTCTATCTGCTACCCGGATGGTGTTCAAAGCCAAATCCTAATAATTGTCATCCTACTGGGACAGATCCTATATGTGGATGCTTTTGTGGTAGTTACTGTAGTTGATCCGTATGTAGTAGTGCCTGAAAATGCGAGCATGAATCTAACCTGTTTGTTTTCAGATAACCAGAGAGCTGGATTCGAGGAAATAAATGTCAGATGGAAAGTGGGACCAGAAGTGGCGGATCAGGGAATGGTTACCTTGTTCTGGGACAAGCAACAACAAAGAGGGAACACGACCTTGCAGGTACCCACAACATGGAGAAACCATACAGGCCCATTCACATGTGTTGTTTGGATTAGGGATAGCTTTGATTATAGGAATTCTGAGGTAAAAGTGTTAAAGATAAATAATAAGGAAAATTTAGAAAATCCTGTCACAGTGGTACCGGTCCACACACAAGTTGACATGTGGAATGGACCCCCATTAAGAATAAACAGCACCTTTGAATTAGACCATTATTGTGGATAGACAGTACAAGTCAAATGGTAGAAAATGGGCCCGGACCAGATGTGGGAAAGATTAACCGTTGGAATAAGCTGGTGAATAGTCGGACTGAGAGGGAAGGGGTGGCTCAACATTACTGATCCCAAAATTAGGGAGGCTGGAGGAGAATACCTATGTGTAGTCACTTGTGGAAGTGACGGGAACTATGGATTGAAGGAAGTGGTTGCCAATCCTCACTTGGATAGGAGCGTTAAACCACAGCATGGGGTATATCTAGCAACAGAAGGCCGGGACCTAATTTTAAGCTGTATCACAGGGGAAAAGAAATTCACTGACTTTGGGTGGTGGTTTAAGGGAAATTTGAAATCTGGACCCAAATATCAGATCGAGAGAAGAATTGGAATGATAGTCTTAGTAATTAGGCAGGCCAAGAAGGATAATGATGAAAGAAATTATTAGTGTTGGGTCTCGGAGGATGATTAGTAGGAACATGGAATGACTCACGTCTATATGAGAGAAACTCGAGTCACCAGGCAAGTAACAGAAATTAGGAATCCCATAAAAACCCCAGAACAAAAAAATCTGGTGCTAGGATTAATTCGGGATTTTGGGAAAATGCAAAATGTCACAACCATTACAGCTTGTTTGCCCATGCCTCATTCAGCAAGTGACCCAATAACATGGAGAATAATACCTGTCGGAGAAATGCCCAAAGCATTTAGTAATGTCTCCTGGAATTGTAAATTTGTATCCCACATAATACCAGGATGGATAGAAGGATGTTTGATTCCACAAGAGGTAACTAAGCAACAATGTCAACAGATGCCAGGCTACCTCGGTTAGGTAGAGGACCCTCGAAATAAAGAAAGTTGTTTAGTTTCAAAAGCTGGGAAGTACCCCTGTTCGAGAGTGCAAATACAAACAAAGAAAAAGATAAATGAAAAAGTATGCCAAAATGTTACCCACCACACCACTATGGAAGAGTGGCAGACAATCTGGGGACCAAGTTTATTGGAAACATACAGTTATATAGGCCCAGTAAATTGGTGTATTCAATGGATAGGGAAAAAGAACCAAAGTTATGAATTATCTAAAGATGTTCCTGCACATTGGAGACAATTAACGAAGGCTAAAGATGATTAGAACTGTACCAAAATCTTTACTTGTGATACCTCACCAGAACATATTAGTTTGCTACCTGTGAGAATTCTGTTACAGCTGAGATGTGAGTGCAGAAGATATAATCATTCCATGAAAAGAGATAATAAAATGGGACTTGACTGCAAAACAACCACGGTAAGAAGCCCAGGGAACTTGGTTTGGGTTAAGGGACATGGACAATGGACTACCCATATGCCAATTGATGGTTCAGTGACACAAATTACGTTAGGAATTCCCACTTTATGTCCATTCTGGAAACAGTCCGAACTTACTAAGGAAGAGACCCAGAGGCGAATAAGAAGGGAAGTGGACAAATTAGTAGACTCAGAGGATGAATGGCATGAACCATCAGGGGGAGTAAAATTTAGTTGGGCACTTGAGTCTTTATTTGCTCCGGTAGCTACTTATAGGAACAGAGAGATGCTTTACAGGTTATTGGGACAAACAGAACGATTGGCAGCAGTCACTAAGAAGGGGTTTAAGGACTTGAATATACAGTTACAAGCAACCACCAGAATGACAGTTCAAAATAGGATGGCCCTGGATATGATTTTGCTAAAAGAACATGGAGTTTTTGGATACCTGCAAAGGGAGAGATGACCATTGTTGTGTGCATATCCCAAACGTAACCCAAGAGGTGGAAAAAGATATAAGCCAATTGGGACAAATTGAATCACAAGTGCAGGAGGTCCAAAAGGAGGCAGAACATAATTGGGTAGGAGCTCTATTTAGCTCATTAGGAATCCAGGTCTCAGGTTGGTTATCCTCTATAATACAGTATATTGTAATAATTGTAATAATAGTGATTCTCATTGTCATAGCATATAAGTGTCTCCTAGAAGTAATTGCAAGAGAGGGCACTCATACACGTCGGGTGATGAAGGCTCTGACCAGGAAAGAAGTGATTTCGCCTAGAGAGAGAGTCCCCCGCCGACCTATCTGGAAACCATCACTTGAAGATTGAGCATCCTTGCAGAATCCTTGAAGAATGCTCAAAAGGGGGGAGTTGTTACCAAAGGGGGGTTGGAGACATAAAATAGTGAAGTAGTAGTAGTCATGCTAAGGCTTGAAGATTTTTCTATTAGAAGTAGGCCCTAATTCTGGGAATGTGCCATTGGAATGTACTGAGGTTCCTGAGACTTAAGGCTTAGCTAAGAACAAACAGGTAGAAACTGTTAGCTGTTTCCATGAGATTAAGTTAAAGTATAACGTAGCCATGGATATCTGGTGGGGGGAGTTTGACCACAGGAGCTAAACTATAGTCCTGGAGCAGACAACCATGTGAAATTTATGACTTCAAGGAGTGTAATTTGATTTTGATATATGTATTTATTGTAACTTGGGATGTGGGGTTTTGCACGTATGTTGATGAAGTAATCAGTTGTAAAAAGTTATAAAAGCTGATTGTAAAATGAGGGTCTCCGGGATTCTGACTTGGGACGCTAGTCCTCAGGTCCCCGGGCCCTAAATAAAGCACCGGCATAAATCAACTTTGTTGATTTGTGTTTCACTTTGGATATCGGGCAACACCCCCCCCCACCCCCCCCCCCCCCGTAGGGGAGCGGCAGGGTGTTTCCAGTTGCTAAAAAACTGATCCGGGCTGGGATGGGGGCGCATCATTCCCTCTCTCGGCCTGGGAGTCCCCGGGCCAGGTGGGCCTCCTGTGAAAGCCCGGGCCTGGTCAGGCCGGGCCGTCCCGGCCCCCTCCAAAGGAGAGAGCCAGGACTGCCTTACCTCCTTTGAAGGGGGAAGGAAGAGAGAGCGATCTTAGGCTTCCTTCGAACTTTTAAGGCTGTGTGACCTAGAGGTGTATCTCTGCCTGCAATTGGCCATTTTGGTTGTCAATTCAAAAGAAATCACCAATTGCACTTCACCATCTGTGCTAAACTAACACAGGCTATAATGGTTGTCCTTGGTTCTCAAGCTGGAAAAGGATTGTTTTGTCTAACTACCCTGTGAAGAGAACTTGCTAACACTTTATAGGAAGTTCAGTTACACATTAAGGCAGTACAGAATCTAAACAATGTGAAAGCTAAAACTTAAGGCATCAAAGGAAGCTACAACCCACAGCTGAAGTACAAAGAGTAGATCACCTTGCTGGCTGGAGGATTCCAAAAACAAGTGGGGACATACACTGGTAAGCTTAGTCCAATCTTAGCAGGGGCAAAAAGCGACCGGGCCCATTCCCAGCCTCAACATATCAAAGGGCCTGGCACATTTGCAGTTTATCACAATGCCGTGCTTTTATGACCTCTGAGCTTTTTGATCTCTCTCTCTCCCAGCAGGAGGCTCAAGCTTGTTTGTGAGAGATGCCTCTTAAGTTTCTGATAGCTTTTAAATTATCTGTACAGAATTTCTGCTTCTCAAAACAGAGGCTAATCAGCAGTAAATATGTGAAGTTTCCCACATGGATATTTGTTGGTGACAAGTTAAAATGCAAAGGAAAATCTCAGTATAAAAATAGATGTATTGGCAATGGAAATAATACACTGATGCAGTGTAATAGTGTTGGGCTCGGCAGGTATTGTTTTTCTCCTTGTCTTGTCTGTCATTTTTCTTTCCCAGGAAAGCTCCCTTTTTTTTAATCTCATTACAGATAAACAATCAACTTGTCATTGGTCCCTAGGGCTTCTTGCTAATTTTGTAACACACAAAACTTGTCTCAAGCATTCCATGCATGTGATTGTTTTCAATCACAATGTCACACGCTCATACAGTGGTTTGCCACCAAGAAATGAGATTCCACACCATCCTTCGGCAAGCACAAATTAGCAGGGCCTTTAGAGCTAACATTCTTTTATTCTAATCTTGGTTAGGATGCCAGGTGTTTGGCACCATTCCCACAGATATTCTTAGCCTCCCCAGCTACAAGGTCACTTTAAATGAATCTATCATCCTCCTTGCCAAATATTCTGGTTTTAACCCTTTCCTTTCAACAGAGGGCTACGAGCTGTTTAGGAAGGATAGGCAGGGCAAGCAAGGTGGAGGTGTTGCACTATATTTAAGGAAGAGGTTTGACTGTACAGCCCTTACAGTTAGTGATAATGTGGTTGAGAACCTCTGTGTGAGAATTAAGGGTATGGAAAACAAAAGCAGATGTTGAAGTGGGTATCTTATCTGTCATCCAACCATGATGTAAATACTGATGAGTTTTTCTATAGGCAATTAGGAGAAAACTCTAAATCAGTATCCCTGGTCCTTATGGGAGATTTTGACTTCCCAGACATAAACTGGAAATATCACACTGAGCATATGTTAGAAATTCTTGAAGTTTGTAGGAGATAACTTCTTGCCACAGATACTCAGTGAACCAACTAGAAAAGATGCCCTTAGACTTGCCATTTTTGAATAAAAGACTCATGGAGCATGTGATGGTAGGTAGGTTGCTTGGCCTCAGTGATCATTAAATGGTTGAGTTTACAATTTGCAATGAAATAAGAAAAAAGGAGATCAGAGTTGTGTCCTGGTTCCGGCCAGGACAGGGTTAATTTCTGCAGTAGCTAGGAGGGGCATGGCCAGGACCCTGAGGTTATTCTATATCACCTCCCAAATGAATGGGGTGGAGGGGGATGGGCCCTTCTGGTGGGGCCGTTGATGGAATGTGTGGTTGGGGAAGTTCAGGGAAGCACCGGGTTCTGCATGGTGAGCACTCATGTATGAAACAGTCACCTATCTTGTACACTCTGTTATTAATATTATTGTTATTACTGTTAGTTTCTTATTTCATTGCTGTTTCTAGTAAATTTTTCTTATCTCAACCTCATTCATTAGGATTTTGTTATGCAAATGGGTCGTAGGTAGGGAGACAGAAATCATGACTCGAGTCCTCTTGATCATGAGACAAACAGCACTGTTTTATTGTTCGGAACTCCCTTTTATAGGGAGTTCAAAACTCCCGGTTCTAGACACTGATTGGTCTGAGTGTTAGCCCTGCCCAGCTCCTTGACTAGTGATATGTCTGCTCTCTGGACTGACTGATTGGCCAGTGTGGGAACTGACAGCAGTCAGAAAATAGATTTTTAGGCTTCAGGCAGTAGTTTGAGGCTGTGTCCCAATCTGGCCTGGGAAATCATAAGGAGGAATCACAACAGTCCTTGGAAGGTGAAAGATCGTTAGCAGGTGCTGTTTTTTCTAACTTGTTGTTTACTTGTAAAAAACAGTCAAGAGGTGTTGTTCCAAATGACCAATAATATTCATTGTACCAAAACACTGTATAAAAGGATGTGCCTCTCAATAAACTTTTGCTATAATGCCCTCCGAAGAAACTGGAGTTTTTATGTATTGTTATTTGAGCCATCCTGAATCGTAACGATAGGCCAGGTCTCTGTATGAGTTCTATTGTTCACCCAGGGACCTGCCTCCAGAACGAGCCAGGCCAGCTGAATTGGATTTGTTATGACCAGATTTATCTTGTCTAGCTAATAGATTAGCTACAACAAATCACCCTTTTGGTTACAATTAAAAAAAAGTAAAAGTGTTCTTTGTTATCCTTCTTGCAGGTGCCTTGCAGGTAGGACGACAAAGACAGTATGAATTTAATTTGAATGAGGCTTTTTACTCAATTTGATAAACTTAGTTCCCCTAGCTAGCGATGTGTCTCATATCACTGGAGCTGCAGCATTCACGTCTAGGAGCTGTCAGGCGAAATTCACTAATGTCACAATCTTTTAGGCTAGCATGTCACAGGTTAATTGCTTAGAAGTTACAAGTTACAACTTAACACTAGAAAACAGTAAACAATTCAACTTAAAACCATTTCAATTAAAACACATCTTTCTGCCTCTGATGTCTCCTAAATGATTGAGTCTTGGAGTTCAAGTAGGGTGGTGGGTAAATTGTCTTACTATTGACAATCTTCTACTTAGAAAAACATAAGAACATGAGATCACCTAAGACTTGAGGGGGGTGTACACTCACCCCACATTTTTCACCTTTCTTTGTTTTAAAAATTATAACAGGAACAAAACATGTATTTTTGAACAAAATTAACAAGGTGAAACTTAAACTGCCTATATGCTTTACCATCACTCAGGGTTTGTGTAGTGGTTTTACGTTTGTTAAGTTTTATTTCTTGGCTAATGTACTATTTGTAGTGGTTTGAGTGCTTATTAGAATTAATTTTTTGTTGTTGTGAGATAGGATTAGGAGAAAAGTAAAGTAGGCTTGAATTTAAAAGGTATAAAGACAGGTTTATTAACAAAACTATAAGAAAGGAAAAAATTAATAAGAATTCGAAGGAAACAAAATACATTTTTAACAGTTTTTTTAATAGACTGTATAAAGATAAAACTCAGAACTGTAGGTCAGTGCAACTTATAAAATAGTCTTTTATTAGTTTATTTAGAAAGAGAAGTTTCTTTTGGTCTGTTATGATAACTTTTTACAAGAAAGAAACAGTCTGCTTGCGGCTTTTAACTTTTATAAAAGTAGTCACCTAGGAATTTTTGTAGTTGTGAACTTCTTATATTATGTAGCTTTTTTGCAGTTATATATGGCTCATGGACTTATGCATACTCATGGGGTATTATTTAAAGACGAATGATTTTAAAAGCAAAGGGTTTTTTTCACTATTTTTGAAATCATCTTCCTCTTAAGAAACAGAGGTCTTCTTTTTCCCTGGGGGCAGAGGGCTTCTATTTTTCACTCTATTTTCCTCTGTTTAAAATTCTCCATTAGATTACAGCTATTTTAATATTTACTTAGTCCATTACAAATGTCTTTGCTTATTTAATAATTTAAATATTTTTGTTATCTCCTTAAATGCATATTTTTTCTACGATTTAAAGGGATATTCTAGTATAATATAGTCTGTTACTATGGCTCACAAAAGACTTTTAGCTTAAAATAAATGCATCTTCTCCATTTCTTTAAGAAGTCACTCTTCTTAACTGACTTTGATATTTTTATAGTGTCTTTTTATATGTTTCACTTTCTGTCTGTCCTCACACTCAGAGAAAGGTTAGTGTTTTGCAAGTTTTGCTGTTGTTGTGGTTTGACCCTGGCTGGATGCCAGGTGCCCACCAAAGCCACTCTATCACTCCCCTACTCAGCTGGACAGGGAGACAAAATATAATAAATGCAGGGGTGCGGTGCCGCTTTCAGGGAACTAGCGTCCCGTTTTCCGGCTAGCTCTGGCACTGAGCTCACATTAAATGTACAGTTCAGTATGCTGAGATACCTTTCTGATCCTGTGAGTCTGCCTTCGGCAGAAGCGTGGCAGTGGCGAGGAATGAAGAGAGGACTCTTGTGAGGTTCAACTGGGGTTTATTTCACCCAGAGAGGGAACCCATGAAAGCGAGTTTCCCCCTCTGTGTCTCACCTTAAGTACCGGGGTGGGGGCAGGGGAAGGGGACAGCCTGGAACCAATCCAGAAGGGGGGGGAGTGACTTAGAACACAAAGGACAATCAGTAGAACAATTCAATACATAAAAAGGGAATGGGAGAACTGAGACCCTGCCAAATCACCCGACAGCCTTCTTGGAATTTTCCAGACATCAGGGCGGGGCTGCAGAGTGATGGACAGGACTCAGGGGTTCCTAAACTGATGAATGCAACATAGCTATGACTCGGGGGAAACCATGAAGGGTTAAACATGGGTGTACATGGAACAAACCATTGTAAAACAAAGAACAGAAGCATGCAGCAACTTGGTAAAACCCAAAATGCACCACAACAAATAAAAGGCTCATGAGTTAAGGGTAGGGAGAGATCACTCAGTGATTACTGTCATGGCCAAAACAGACTGGAGTCCTCCACAGGCTGCAGGTGGATCTCTGCTCCCCCGTGAACCTCCATGGACTGCAGGGGCACAACCTGCTTCACCATGGTCTTTACCACGGGTTGCAGGGGAATGTCTGCTCCTGCACCTGGAGCATCTCCTCCTCTTCCATCTTCACTGATGCTGGGGTCTGCATAGTTGTTTCCTGTATTCTCACTCTTCTCTGCCTGCAATTACTTCTGCCCAATAACTGTTTCCCCTTCTTAAGTATGTTATCACAAAAGTGTTACTACCATCACTGATTGGCCCAGCCTTGGCCAGCAACACATCTGTCTTGGAGCCAGCTGGCATTGGCTGTCGGACATGGGAGAAGCTTCTAGCAGTTTCTTGCAGAAGTCACCCCTGTAGCTTCCTGATGGCTATTGATTTTTGCCTTTTTTCTTTTATATATTCTCTGTATTCTTTACACATATACTTGGAGCTCTGTAGCTTATTATTGTATTTGTAGCTAGTTTTCCCAGTAGTTTTCCATGCCCTTTCCCTAGGCAGAAAGACAAAACATATTCCAAAGCCCCTATCCTATCTTGTTTGCCCCTGGCTACCAAGGTTGAAAACAGCTTTTCGAGACACATTTTCTTAAACAAAGTACAGCTAGTACCAAGGGGGGGTCCCCAGAAAAGGGTTGAACCAGAAGGGGGAATTACCTCATCACCTGTTCTTCTAATTGGGAATTCTTGTCAAATATGCTAATTTGCTAAATTTATAAAAACTGCATTCACCCTGTGTGGGTGGGCTTTTGTGGACATTTTTCCATAACTGCCCCTGGAGGCCTCCAATAGAGATCCCCCTTTCTATTACCTCGTATACTAATATTATCTTGAAAGTGTGCATTGTTTAATTTCTAAGTTGAAAAAGGTATCACTCCTTGTTACCAAAACCTTGCCATGCAAACCCAATGCAGTTGTAACTGTATGAACATGCTGGATCTATGAGGTATCACTATGGCTATTATTTAAGAGATCTGTGGACACCTCTTTTAATCCCATCCTAGGAACCAGGAAAAGATCCAATTTCTTCCCAAACATAAAATACTAGAAATCAGTATTAAACAACCTCTAGGTGAGGGATGCCACAAATTCAATCCCTCATTTTACGTAGACTCAAGAGGGTAATTTTCCCATGCAATCTGAAATACTACACAAGCAAATTGAATTTATTAATAAACAACACTAGTGGAAATAAAATTTTTCCTCTTCAACAGCTGTGTTGAAGAAAGAAACTTTCATTTGGCCTCTGGAAGCAGCAAGACAAATCATAGAATCATTAAGGTTGGAAAAGAAAGACCTAAAATCATCAAGTCCCACCATTAACCCAGCACTGCCAAGTCCATCGCTAAACCATGCCTTTAAGCACCACATCTACATGTTTTTTGTACATTTCTAGGGACAGTGGCTCCACCATTTCCCTGGGCAGCTTGTTCCAATGCTTTAAAACTCTTTCAGTGAAGAAACCTTTCCTAATATTCAATCTAAACCTCCCCTGGTGCAACTTGAGGCCATTTCCTCTTGTCCTATAACTCACTACAGCCTCCTTTCACGTAGTTGTAAAGAGCAAGGTCTCCCCTTAGCCTCCTTTTCTCCAGGAAAAACAACCTGCCTTTCCTAAACTCATGCTGACTGGGCCTAATCCCCTGGTTGTCCTGTATGTGCTGTGTGATGGCACTCAAGATGATCTGTTTCATAACCTTCTCTGGCATCAAGGTCACACTGACAGGCTATTGTTACGATTTGGGATGGCTCATGTAAAGACACGTAAAACTCCAATTTCTTTGGAGGGCATTATAGCAAAGTTTATTGAAAGACAGATTCTTTTTTATACAGTGTTTTGGTACAATGAATAGGATTGGTTGTTTAGAGCACCACCTTCTTGTAAACATCTTTACCAGTAAACAAGTTGGAAAAACACCAGGTGTCAGGAAGAGGTTATCTACAGGGATTATTTACAGGGATTGTTTTGGGTTCCTCCTCACGATTTCCTAGGCCAGAATGAGAGTGTTATGTGCCTAGCTTTCTCACAGGCTTCAAGCCACTGCCTGGAGCCTAAAATCTATTTTCTGACCACTGTCAGTTCCCACAACAGGCCTGTAGTTCCTTGAATCTTCCTTCTGGCACTTGTAGATGGGTGTGACATTTCCTCACCTCCAGTCAACTTTGGCCTCCCTGGTTATCCAGGACTGTTGATAAATTAAAGTGGCTTGATGAGTGCTTCCGCCAGTGCCTTCAGTCCCCTTGAGTGAACCCCATCTGGTTCCATAGACTTGTGTGCATTCAAGTGGTGCAGCAGCTCGCTTACCATTTCCCCTTGGGTTATGGAGGCTTCATTCTGCTCCGTCTCTGTCTTCCAGCTCAGGGGGCTAGGTACCCTGAGAACAACTGACCTTACTATTAAAGACTGAGGTAACAAACACATTAAATACCACAGCCTTTTCCTCATTGTTGAAGAAATTTTTGACACTAAGCTCTTATCTCCATTAGATAGGTTTATTGGCACAGATCAATCCTGAAATCTGGTAGCTCAAGCTAAGTGCCTCAAAAGAGGGACCCAGAACAAAGAAACCCCTGAGCATTTATACCCTTACAGTCAATGCACCTGTTCTTTACACATTCTTTATGCACCTAGCACATGCCTCTAAGTCCAATGGTGATTTTTGGTCAGGGGTCTTCTAACACCTTATTGAATTCTTTCTCTGTTTCCTCTGTGTCCATGCAAGCAGGCCATTAACAGCTCTTGTCTCGTCACATTACAGCTTCTGGTGATGACCATAGCCTCTATCTTCTGGTTTGTACTTCTTGTGTATTAGCTCAGTTGGCAGAGCATGGGAAACTAAAGTCTTTGATTTTGAATAAGCACTATTTAGAAACAATTAAAATATCAGTGTGTTATCAACATTATTCTCATACTAAATCCAAACCACAGCACTGTACAGCTACTAGGAAAATTACTTAGAAAATTAACTCTATTCCAGCTGAAAGCCTATCTAGGTGAAAGTTCACAGCTTGGGGCCCAAGGCTTCAGCAAATCCAACTACTCATGCCAATCAAGTAAAGCCAAGCAAACAGCATACTAAATCACACACTATTATAACTTAATGTGACTTATTTAAAATTTACCTATTAAGCCAACCAACTAATATCTCTCAACATTCATCCTTTGTCACTATGTTTCCTCACGCATACAATAAATCATGGAGATTCTCCTTTGCCCTCCATTTGTTGTGAATGTATTTATGTAAACTTTTTTAATTGTCTTTTACAGCAGTAGATAATTAAGTTCTAGCTGGGCTTTGACCTTTCTATTTTTTTCCTTGCATAACCTGACATCCTTGTAAGTCCTCCTGAGTTGCCTTCCCCTTCTTCCAAAGGTCATAATCACTCTTTTTCTTGTGTTCCAACCAAAGCTTTCTGTCCAGCCAGGCCAGTCTTCTTCACCATCAGCTCGTATTTCAGCACTTGGGGACTCCTGCACCTTTAAGTTTTCCTTATTGAGGACTGTCCAGCCTCCCTGGACACCTTTGCCCTTCAGGACAGCCTCCCAAGGGACTCTGTCAACCAGGCCCCTAAACAAGCCAAAGTCTGCCCTTTGGAAGTCCAAAGTAGCAGTTCTACTAACTATCCTCTAATTCTTTGAGAATTGAAAACTCTTATCATTTCACAATTGCTGTGCCCAAGACAGCCTCCGACAACCATATCACCCACAAGTCCTTCTCTGTTTACAAACAGCAGGTCCAGGGAGGCACCTTCCCTAGCTGGCTCATTCCCTAGCTGTGTCAGCAATCTCCTAGGCTGTTTTCTTTCTGCTGCATTGTATTTCCAGAAGTCACCTGGTAAGTTGAAGTCCCCCAGGAGAACAAGGGCCAGTGATCACAAGACTACCCCCAGCTGCTTATATTTCATCTGCCTCTTCATCCTTCTTGGGTGGATGCAGCGATTGAAAGAAATGGACCATGCAGTGCAAGCAAAACAAAGTCAGTTTTATTACACTGATTACCAGTATTTATAGTTCTCTAACTTCCACACAAAATTTTACACTTCAGACCCCTTTGCCCCTGTTCTCTTAGTTATACAATCTTTTCAGTTATCAAGTCCCTGTTACATCTTTTGTCAGCAATGTCCTTGTTAACATCCTCTCTCATCAGAGCGGTCAGACATGTCTTCACTTCTTGTTCTCGCCTTGAGCTTCTCTCTCCCATGGCTTCCACTGTACTAGGGCCAGGAGGTCTGCGGTGCTACCCAACTCAGCTTCTGTAGCTGTCTGATCTTCCACATCTCTCCCTTTCTGCTTTTTTAGCCTTTCCCCTGGTTCTTACCCATAAACACTTGACATCACCATCAGTAAGCTCTAGACAATCAAAACACTCCCTAACATACAGGGCTACCTCACAGACTCTCCTTCCTTGCTTGTCCCTTCTGAAGAGTTTATAGCCATCCATTGCTGTACTCCAGTTGTGCAAGTCATCCCAACATGTCTCCGTGATTGTAACTTTACCATAGTTTTCCAGCAGCACAACAGCTTCCAGCTTTTCCTGTTTGTTGTCCATTGCTGCATGCATTGGTGCATTGCCATGTGGATCTTCATCCCCTACTTCCACTGAACTAGCAGACCGAAGGACCTCACAAGCACACTGTCCCTCAAACATTGGTGTGCTGCTCCCAGTCTTGTCTTTAGAAAGCCTGGTTTTATCCCTTTCCCTCTTCAAATCTAGTTTAAAGCTCTTTCAATGACCCCTGCTAACTCTTGTGCAAAGACACTTTTCTCCTTTTGAGACAGGTGTACCCAGCAGACTCAGTGTTGCGCAGACTGACCATGAAGAAAAAAACTTAAATTCTGGCAGTAACACCAGGCTCGGAGCCAGCTATTGATCTGCTGGCTCTTCCTGTTTCTTCCCTCATCATTTCTTGCAACTGGAAGGATAGAGGAGAACACTTCTCGTGCTCCTGATCCCTTAACAAGTAGTCCCAAGGCCTTGATGCCTTAAGTTTTAGCTTTCATATTTTTCAGATTCTGTGCTGTAGCTCTGAGCTTCATATTAAGTGTCAGTAAGCTCTCTTCACAGGGTAGTTAGACACAACAATCCTTCTTCCCGCTTGAGACCAAGGACAACCATTACAAGGCCCCGGCCCGAAAGTATAAACAACGAAGAACTGAGAGGAGCAAACAAGAAGGATGGGACTTTATAACCTAAAGCTATAACTGGACAATTAACCTGATACAGGTTAGCATGTGGCCAGAGTCTTATAAACCAGGTGCTAATGTATCAATCTCTGAGGGTCCAGCCTTTGCAGAGAAGTGGCTAAAATTAACTATCGAGACCGCTCTTCAGAGTTGTTTTGTAAAGCAAAAGGTTTAATAAAGAAAAATAACAAAATAACAAACATTACGGAAAACAAATAATAAGCCACGCACAGGTGTCTGAGAAACTTCTGGCACCCTGCTAAAACACTCCAAAAGCCTCTTACTTCCTTTATGCTCTGTCCTAAATACTGAATGTTTAAGGAGGGACAACCTGGCTTGCAGCCAATAGAGAGAGATATGGGGTTTGAAGAACGGTGACAAGGTCCAATAGATGCTTATTTCTTGGCCCTGAGTCAATTACTGTCAGAACTACAAAGAAGTTTCTGGGTTCTTTTCCTTATAAGAAATGCAAGGGGTGAGTCTTAAACTTTTCTCTATATGGAAAACACTTGCTGGGTGTGGGAAATGCATCCCTACATTAACCCAAATATGCAAATGGACCAAAACTTATAAAAGTGTGAGACCTTGTGACCAGTCGTGCATTTTGTGACCATTTTGGGTCCATCTTGGGTATGGTCCTGGCCAGGCTCTTGTTCTGCCCAAGGTGTATCCTTTAAGGCCTTTTAATAAATACCTTCTTTATTCTCTTAGTTCTGTCTAGTCTCTGTTCCAGCCTGAGGTCTCTCTTGGTTGCCCTTAGACTTCTTGTCGCAACTTCATTGCTGCCTACCTGGAAAATAATATAAAGGCTGGACTGTAGCAGCATGTCAGGATGGTGAAATGCCGCTACCTTCTCGAAGCGTCTCCTTCAGAAGCCGCTCAGGTAGGCCACGGGAACAATCATTTCAAGTCCATGCACACACACATGCCACAGCTCAGCAAAGGAAAGACAGGAAGGGCCTTTTGTATGAAGAATTCCAGGGCAGGTTTATTACATCCACCATGCGGAAGGGATCAGGGACAAAAGACCCAGATCAAAGGAGTGCTCAGGGTGAAGTATGGGGTTAGGAACCAATGGTTTGAGGGCAAGGGGCAATGACCTATAGGGGACATGGGGGCAGACCACCAGGGATACCACAACCAATGGGGAAACAGAGAAAAGAGAAACCATGAGAACTAGGGACATATGAACAATAGAGGTGGGCAAAGCCCACGGACCAATGGGGAAAGCAAAACTGAGGTAGATTAACAGTGTGTTGCAGAGCACCATGGGGGAAGTCTTTTTGCTCACCCTAAGCTCTGAGGCTTTCTCGAAGCCTATGACAGATTGTTCCAAGGCATTGGCCTAGAAGTTTCCCTGACAGGCTCAGGGGCCTCCACACTGGACCAGGGTAGGAAGCTTTCTCTTCACATAGAATCATAGGATGGTTTGGGTTGGAAGGGATCCTAAAGATCCCCTAGCGCCAATCCCCCAGATTGGGACACCTTCCACTAGACCAGGTTGCTCAAAGTCCCATCCAGCCTACCCTTGAATACTTCCAGGGATGTGCTGATGTTTAGAGAGGACATAGCTGCCTTCTGGCTGGACACCATTGCTCCCAGATCAATCCAACAGAACTAGAGCATCCTTGCTGACAGCCATGCTCCCTAGGGGCTTCTTTTTAACCCTTTCCCCCCAACATGTACTTACTGAAAATTAGGTGTTTTCTCATGCTGCTGAGGGAATACAGAAATGAGAACAAAAAGAAGCCACATCATAGTACATCATGGTAATGTTTTTCATCACAAGAGATAAAACTAATTTTTAGAATTTATTTTTCAGTTTCTAAATAAAGATTAGTTCTTATCTAGAATTTAAATAGTCATTGAACTTTTGAGAAAAAGCCCATATAGTAGGTAATCATGACTGAAGGAAAGGGGAAACTTACAAGTACTTACATACACAAAGACAAGAAATGTCAATACTGCTTTACTGCTTTAGTATTTTATTGTGGAACTGAGTTTTTTCTTTTACATCAAATATGCTCAATGGAAGAGGGTAAATTGCACACAAATATCATAAAAGCATTGCATATTACTTTCACTGGAAACTAATTTTCTACATTAGATATGACTGGATAGAAGTGATGCAGAATTATAAGACATAATACCATACACATCTGCAGACTGACACAAACTATTAAGAACAAGAGAGGAAGTGTGTGAGGTGCTTCCCAGCCAGCAACAAGACTGTTTCTTTCCATGGTTTGGAAGATGATGGCTGCATGCAAATGCGTGAAAGCATATTTCAGATTTCCTCTTTTACAGCTGTGATTTCAGCCCAGTCCTGAAGAGGTAGCTCTGCCATCTGGACCTCCTAGCTAGTCTAGTGCAGAGAAGTTGGTTTTTGCTTTTTTTTTTGTTTTGTTTTGTTTCAATATTTTTATGCCATTCTTTTATTTAATTACTTTTTTTTAGATTTTTTTTTGTAAAGTCACAACAGACTTTTTTTCTTTTTTTATTTGAAACAAAATTACTATTTCTCTCAAAACAACATAGCAAGAATCTCTTGCAACAGATGAACAAAGAGAAGCATATGACAGAAATATCCTATATGCACAGTAAGTGTTCTTTGGAGATGACTTTCTTGTGGTAGGATGGATTGAAAATTCAAATAACAAATTGATTAAATCTTAGTAAATGAGTACCAGAATTCTCCTAAAATGCATAAGCTATTGTAGACAATTAAAAAACCCCATTCATATACGCAGTTAGCTCCATTCACCAGAGTATGCAAGATAATAAAAAAAAGAAAAATCAAAAATTAATTTTATGAAAGATGGCATGAAAAGTAGAAGTCAATGAAGTCAGGCCCACCACAGGACTTTGAAAAGACATGAAAGAGAGGCCCTAAGTTCAGGAGTGGGGTGTGATCTCTAAAATAATTCTTCATTGAATTCTATTAAGCAGTATAGTAATAGCATGAGGATCATGACTGGGGATGCTGTTATGGGTTACCATCATTTATATGGTGTGTCCTATTGAATCTTTAATCAATAAGAAACTATGCTCCTAGAAATCTATGCTGATCAACAGTACTCATCGTTAATGTACACGCAACATTTTTCTGACTGTTTCTAAACTGATTGTATAGTGATTAGTACAGTTAGATTAGTTCCACAGGCAGGAAAGACATAAAGGCAAGAGGAGCTAATGGAGGAGTTCATTGCTGTGTTACACCCAGGCATGTTTAACATTTAGAAGGGAATGGATGGAACAGGCATTACAATACCTCAGTATAGTCAGTCTGGGTTTTTACTATTCCTGTAAAAGCAAAAGATAAATAAATATTTTAAGAACAGCTGTAACTGCTTAATTATTATTTTTAAAGTAAAATAAATGCTTGAGCCATCACAAACTTACTTGGAGAGATTTAAGGCTTGATTTTTATTTAATTTACAGTAGAACCTAATGACTGTAGCTTCCCTGATTTTAGTGAAATTGCTCGATTCACAAGAATAAGTAGCATAAGTGAGATTAGACTCAGGACCATTGCTGTACTTATATTTTCTACCAAAGCAGAGGTACAAACCATATCAGATATTATCAGAAAATCAGTTTCCACCCACTTAAAAAGTTTGAAATCTGACCTATATAAGAATGTAGACAAAACAAAATTGTAGAAATTGTGCAATTATTCTTCCAAACATTTTGCCTATAACTTTGAAGTCTATGTATTACAAAAGCCATTTTAAGTGAATGGTTATGAGCCCAGCAAACATGCTTGTTTTCACAATACATTTCCATCTGCCTTTTCTGCCATAGTCATTCTGAGTGAAGTTCTTAATAACTTAAAAGGATAGCAATAAATAAAACAACATTGCTAGAGATACCTAAAATGAAGAAGCCATTAAAAATAAGTCAAAAACCTCAACAATGGACAAACAGTAATTCACAGCATTAAATAGACCTCAGGAGCCCACATATAAAGGGCCCTAAAGCAATACTAAAAAACCCCTCATAAAAATTAGGAGTGCGAACATACACCTATTAAACAAAAATATCCCAACAATGTAAAATTGAAACAAATTATAAGTAAAGAAAATAAAATGAGGTCATAGTTCACTACATTGCAAAGCTTAATACCAGCCATAATCGGGAATCATACAGACCAGCACATATTTTCATTTTGGAGGCCTCTACACCTTCTATAAATTCAGATTTGCAAACTTTCTACAATGTAACAAGACTTTTTAGTTGGAATAAAAATTCTGAGACTAAAAAGTCCAAACTGTCTTAAATGATGTAACTGTTCTACATGCTGTTCTGCTGCCAGCAGTCTAAAGAAGGAAGGGGAGGGGGAAAGGAAGAGACAGAAGGAGGAAAGGGACTTAGTTTATCATTTATTCTATCTTTTTTCAAGATCTTGGGGGGATTGAGCATGTAGATTACACTCTTGTAAATATTAGGCAATCAACATTTCAAATCCCATTTTCTGTCATCATCAATAGGTTAATTTTTTCACCGGGGACCCCCTTCCCCCCTGCTTCCAAAAAGGCAGTTGACTATTTTCAACAAATCTTACCTCAATATCCATTCTCACTAGAACTTTAAATAGCATTAATTTATCTTGTAAGACTACTAAAAAAATTGCCTTGGCCTGAAAAATTTTTCTTTGAATTTTCCTTTAAATGAAAACTTTTGTTAAAAATATATTAAAAGTTCACACAGCACTAAAAAAAAGTTTTCTGTATGTTTGTACCCATATATGCTCTTAAACAAATAAAATAAGGTAAGACAGAGGAAGGTTGAATACAGTACAGACTCACAGATAACCTTCTTCATAACCCTGAATATTTTGCCAAGTTTTGCAACTCTGATAGTGGAGACCACTTCAATCTTGCTTCCACAGTACAAAAGAACCTTTCAAAAAAAAATGCTCATCTTGCCTTGTTGAGCTGTCCTGGTGTATCAATGAATTGTTCACAGAACTAACATACGTACTTCATGGCACAAAGTTGTTTGACCAGTCAAATAGGTTTCTAGTATACACTTCATGCACACTCACACTTCTTTACTGGCGCAACTATGATCCTACACAGATGTTTTATAAATTTGCTGTCTCAACATTAAAAAATAAGTGCATCAAGTTTCTTTGTACATTCAAGTAACTTTCTAAGGCAAATTGTCTACTATATGTACTCCCAACTACTTTGGTATTTTGTTTTAGTTTATTGACAGTAGACATGGGTGTTTAAGCATGTGTACTGGTCAATTCTGACTGGAGTGAGTGGATTTTTACTGGGAGTATGCCTTAGATCAACAGTTTTGCATGTTGAAGTAAAGGTTTTAGAATTCACAATGAGATTCAGACTACATGCATATTTGGCCTATGATTGTTATGGGATGTCAGTATGCAGGGTTCAAATTAAAGTGGAAAACTGCTAATGAGCATTTAGGTTATACGTCACTTCCTAGCCACATTCTGCTTCTTATTTTGCAGCTAACTTGATTCTGTAAAGTAAGGACCTCCTTTAAAATAGCTCAGATTGATACAAATTTCAAACCTCCTTTTCATGTGAGTGCATAAACTGCAGTAAGCAATACAGCTGTTGCCATGAGACTACTGGAGATCTAATTATTTATTACTTTCTCGTCCTACCCCTTTCTCTCTTTTTCTCTCTTTGTAATTCCTTAGAGGGCAAATGACTCTACCTGGCATAAGTCACTTGGAGTTGCTAGTACATGGTTTTCAAACATTCAGTGAAGATGAAACTGGATATGTATTTTCATAGTAATTTTGACCCTATTATGGGAATGCTGTTATTTTCCTTTGCAATCAGCAAAGACTGACAATTTTTTGTGACTTACATTACTGTGATAGGGTATAGCATTTTGCAGGTATACAGTTCAGCAGTTGAAATAGATGGGTTGAATTTTTAGAAAAGGTGTTTTCAAACTGAAGAATTTCTGGACAAAAAGTAAATCTTGCAGTGCATGGTCTGGTTCTTACAGTTCAATCTTGCAGGCGGGAAAAGATTCATCTTGCATAACAACAGTGCTACTGCTTGCCAAAACCATGATGTTGAGGTCCTGCTGTTTCTCATGGGTGTCTTGGTACCATTCTCTCATCACTTCCGAGTCATGGGTTGGGATTAAGGTCACCTGCAACACAAAAGAGGAGAACTCCTGAGGAATGGAAAACAGAAGCAACTGATAAGAAAAATGTCTTTTTAAGAAGTCCTACCCAACAATTGTGATTTCCTTTTGAAAAGAGTGGATCAGATAAAAGAAAATAAATAAATATGTAGATAACATAAAATGACTGAGAATAAGCAGTTTATCAAAATAAAACCTTGGTTCTCTAAGGTACTGAGGTGCAACTTTCCAGAGAAACAGCAGTCTGTAGTCTGCACTACACCAATAGCTCTTCAGATTATGGCCAAATATTTTGTTTACTTATTTATCATGTTGGAAAGGCACATGAAGTTTCCATGTGAACTCATTGACGGTATAAAACATGAAACATTCACTTTTCTTTCCTACTTAAAACCTGCAAGGTTTCCAAACTTGGATCATATATGGTATAGCAACAAGATCAAGTAGACAAATGGCCCTGTAAACCAGTTCCCAACTGTTTTATTCTCCAGAGACAGGTCAGAAGGGTCAGAAATGGAGAAGTATTTGAGCATGGTGCAGCTCTGTCCCTCGCTTGGGTGTCCTCTCACATCACTGGTGAAACAAGGCATCCAAGCTGGGAACTCCTGTCTCCAGCAGCTGCTGCCCACTCCAGAAGCACTCTGGCTTCCTGTAGTTGCTTTCCAGAGAAGATTACATTTCCAGGTAGAAATACTAGTGAAGAGCCTACCTGCATATTACTGTCCCACTGGGCCTTGCCCTCCAGCAGGGAGTCCAGAACAGCCCTGCTTGGCTCCTCAGCTGCAGAATCATTCCCGCTCACCACATAGTAGGATGATCGCACCCTCTTGAAAAACTCAACATCAACATTCTTTCTATTGCTGTGGTTGGGAATGTACACCAGATCCAAATACATTGGAGGTCCTGGAGGCACCACTGTAGATTTTGATGACTTACTATTCCCAGCTCCTTTGGAAATCAAACAACAAAAGAACATATCACAGGCTAGTTAAAACATGCATTTGTTAATTACCACTATAACTGCTGAGATTATATTCTTAAAATTGTTTGTCTTAGTAAAACATTACATAGCTACAATTTGTGGTGAAGAGGGAAAAAGTCAGCCACGGAAGTGATTCTCTGTGAGGAGCTGCTAGCCGCTTCCTCTGTGCCTGTCAAAACCAATCCCTGGCTAGCTCTGACAATTAGTACACTGCTAAGTCAATTAGAAAAAAACCTGATAATGCCTCTATGATAACATATTTAAGAATGAAAAATCTCTCTTTCTCCCTGCTCTCAAAAGAGGGG
Organism: Trochalopteron elliotii; assembly: GCA_024734555.1. Taxonomy (NCBI): domain Eukaryota; kingdom Metazoa; phylum Chordata; class Aves; order Passeriformes; family Leiothrichidae; genus Trochalopteron; species Trochalopteron elliotii. The sequence goes on from JANPWX010018931.1 coordinate 130,175, forward strand.
TGGAGGGGGCAGGCTGGGGCCCCTTCCCAGAGGAAGACACTGTCCCGGAATGGCCTCTGGGCCATGCTGCTGGGGACCATGCTGGTGCCGCAAGCAACCATGCAGCCGGGGCAGCCACGGTTGTCTCAGCAAGGCTTGCAATGGACTTTATTTACCTAGCTGCTTTTAACCAGCCATGCTGCAGACAGAAAGACAAAAGCAGCAGCAGCAGCAGCTTTACTTTTTTCGATGTCCCGAATGAAGAAAAGGTGCAGAGTGGAGCTGGCAGCCGGCATGGCTTGTGCAGTGCCAGCGGAGACCACATGACCATTAGAGAGAGAAGCACGGTGTCCTGGGTTGTAGTATAGGATGTGCACAAAGTATTCTATCACCATCTTCATGAACTGTTGAACCCAATTGTTGGAGCAGTGTTGTCCCAGGCCCCCCTCCCTCTGGGGTGTCTTCTGTTAATGGCACATCAAATGCCTGCTGCATGACTCATAGATAACTCCCTCTGGGAGCTATCTCTCTTTAATGGGCCATCAAGGACCCCCTGTATGACTCATCATCCCAGTGTGAGATGCTCCACCCAGGGGAAGGAACCAAGCATTCTCACCTGGATATAATCTGGGATTTGGGACAGCACAAGCAGCCCTTACCCACTGGATTCCCAGAGGACCAGAGCTACCAGACCTTTCTGTGGGATCACTGCTTCAGGAAGACCCCCTCTTCTGGACTCCTTCCATCACCCTGCTCAGGTTGTATTCTGACTCTGTCAGTGGTCTTTTGTATTATTGCATTTATTTTATTTTATTTTATTTTATTTTATTTTATTTTATTTTACTTTTTTTTCTTTTCTTCTTATTAAATTGTATTTCTGACTTGGAGCCTCTCACTCGTTTTGCTTTCAAACCACTACACACTGTGAGCGATTCCCCATTGCAGAGCCAGGACAAGATTAACCTTTCAATGCTGCAGAGCTCTATAAAAACTTTTTCAATTGATAGAACTTGAGAACGAATGAACCTACGAACATCGATTGTCTCCCAAGTCAGAGAAAAAGAAAAAGTGAAGACAAGTGAGGAGAACAATATGGCGACACTAAGGTCAGTGCAAAAGAGGGAAGGGGAGAAGGAAGTGCTCCGAGCGTCGGAGCTGAGATTCTTCTGCAAGCCATGGTGAGGATTATAATACAACAGACTGTTTCTCTGTAATTCATGAAGTACAAGGGGGGGATGCAACATTCACCCTCAGCCCATGAGAAAAAGGCAATCATGTATGAGCATGCGGATACTGAAAAGCTGTGATCGGGTGAGAGGCTTGAACAGAGAGAAAGAAAACCCTTGCTTTCAGAAATAGAAGATGATCCTTGGTTTTATACTACAACAGCTCATCCTTTAAAACTGCACCCCATAAGCTAAATGGCCCACGAAAAGCAGTCATGGGAAGACTGCTAGCTGTGGGAGGGACTTCACGTTGCAAGCAGGTTCCCGGTTGACTGTTAGCCGTGAAAATTAAAAACACATTGGAAAAGGTCACAGAGAACTGTTTCCCATAGGAAAGACCCCATGGCATAACAAAAGAGACTCTTCTCCTTACGTAAACTGACGAAAAATTTTTAGAAGTGACTAACTAAAAATCCCATGTTTTGTCTCCCTGTGCTGTCAGGGAGAAAGAAGGGCTCGGGGGAGGAAAAAGGTGTTTTAACAGTTTATTTTTAGTTCTCATTATCTTCTTCTTCTAATTCTGTTAATAATTTTTCCCTTATACCTTTTAAAGTTTTGAGCCTGTTTTGCCCTTAAAGCATTTTTCTCCTAATCCTTATCTTACCCCATGAATTTTCTTTCCCCCTCCTCTGCTTAACTATAGCAGAAGAAAATGAATAAATAATTTTTGTGGGTGTGCTGGCATTTAGCCAGTGTCAACTCATCACATTTGGTAAACTAAATTATTTGAACAATGCACTCTATTTAGGATTACATATTGAAAATACAGGCAAGTCCAATACAATTGTCTAGCGGGACCAGCTATTCATCACAGGGCAATATGTCAAATAAACATCATGATAAGATTTCCTGAATTAGAGAATTTTTAACTACTGGGTATATTAAAAAAACTTTTATCATATTTTATCATAAAAATTCTGTGATACATCTTTCTGAATTGTATATGCTAACATTGCATAATTTACTAGACATTACACTTAAATGTCATTATCAAATAGACCCTTGTCTTCAGTACTAGAATATACCTTAGAAGTATGCCTCAAGGAAGAAAAATTTAATATAAAACTGAAGTGCTGGAGAAATATACAGCATGAGGAACTGCACTGCTGCTTTGAAAAACATCTACTAGGAGCGACATGCAAATAATTGTGTATGAAATGAATAGTGGACCACTTAAAATGATGAAGCTACAGAGAGCTGAATGCTGGTTTGCTTGTACTGAATTCTGCACTTGCTCCATGTAAAAAGTTTTCAATAAAACATCAGTCCTGAAAACTGCAAAATCCAAGTATCCCCAAAACACTCTCTAACAAGATGTGCCAGAAACAGAATATTAGCACAATGTCTCCTTTGGTAATCTAATTCATATTTTATTACTACTTGGAATACACAACAGTCATTCAAAATTACATTAGTTTTCTGGATGTTTAGTCATCACTGATGGCATAAAACTTTAACTGTATACTGGTTCTGGCTGAGCTGGAGTTCATTTTCCCATAGCAGCCCTCACAGTGCTGTGCTTTGCATTTATAGCTGGAAAGGTGTTGACAATATACCAGTATTTTGGCTACTGCTGAGCAGTGCTGGCACAACGTCAGCACTGTCTAACATTCCCTCCCCCCCATCAAGGGGCTGGAAGTGGACAAGATCCTGGGAGGGGACACAACTAGGACAGCTGACCCAAACTGACCAAAGGGATATTCCATACCATCTGACAACAGCTCTGATAAAAAAGCTAAGGGAGAGAGGAAGAAGGGGAGGCCATTGGTTATTCTACAATGTTTGCCTTCCAGAGCAACTGCTGCATGAGTTGAAGCCCTGCCTCCCAGAAAGTGACTGAACCTCGCTTGCTGATGGGAAATAGAAAATAAACTCTTTTTTCTTTGCTTGTGCACGTGCAAACTTTCATGTTCACTTTACTAAACCACCTTATCTCAACCTACAAGTTGTTTTCCATCTGATTTTCTCTCCCCTATCCAGCTGGGGAGTGGTAGAGCTACTTGGTGGCCACCTGGTGTCTAGCCAACATCAACCAACCACAACTGGATTATGTGATGTACATGCTCAGCTCACTGAAAGTGCTCTTACTACTGTATATTTTTTAAAAAATACTATTTTAAAAATTAATCAAGCAAAGTAATAAAAGCATCCAATGTCTGATTGTACCTATGCCTCTCCCAATATTGAATTGCATTACTTTATGTTAAGAGCATTATGCCTATATGATTCTTACTAAAAATAATTTACTCCACTACTGATTTCACTTCATCTACAGAAGTGGCACTTTTAATTCTAATAGTTGGTTAACAATTCAGACAGTATTAAGTTTTTTATATTTGATGTACCCTCTCTAATTCTTTGCATCTGAGCAAACTGACACATCAAATTTATCAGATTGCAAAACTTAATTCAGTGAATTTCATTCATTTAAATGTAGCTATAATACACCAGATTTATATTTAAAACATGAACTTTCCTTGGGGGTTTGCTACAAACCACATTGTCAGCTGATGAAAAGGCAACCTAACTTTACTGCAACAACAGAAAATCTTAACATTAGGGAGCTCCTGTCTTTACCTGTGGTTGCAGTCTTTGCTGACTTGTATGCTGTTGTATTTGCTGCATTCTTGGTGTCCTTATCTTTCTCTTCCACTTCAGACTTTACTTCTGGATTAGAGATATTTTTGGTTGCTTTCTCCACAGATTCCTTTTTTTGAGAAAGTGTTTTGGAATTTTTGTCCAAAGATTCCTTTACAGCTGGTTTTGGTGAAGCCACTTGTTTTGATTTACCATCACTTTTCTTAAAAGGAGAAGATAACTTGGTCTTAGTACCCTGCTTTTTTGTCTTTGTCTTTTCTTTGAGGTCCTTCTTCAAAGGTTTACCCAAATTCTGATCAGTGGGCAAAATCTCTGGATCAACCATGGAGACATCATGGTGCCTGGGGGAAGGGCTGTGATCCTGCATTGGGGCAGGTGGTGGGTCAATTTGTTTGTGTGTAATTGTCTTGTCTGTCGGAATGGTTTCTGACTCATCTTCGGAATCAATGTTAGCATCTGCAGTGATGGAAGGGCATTCCTCGGTCTCAGGGGGAACATCTGAATCAGTCTGAGATGGGACAGACTCACTCATGGATGTGGGAGGGGTTTCATCACACTGCGGCCCTTGCTGCTTTCTTCCAGAAGGTGGCTGATCTCTCATAGATTGAATTAATGGTTTTATTTGAGATTGAGACTGTTCTTCACTTGCAAACCACTCAAGGGGATTTGGGTTGATAAATGACGGTGAAAGTTCAGTTTTAGGATATTTATATTCACAGGAGGACACAAGGCATAAGGCAACATCTTGACGGGATTCTGCTAAAGATTTTTCTGGAGTAAAATATGCACTTGCTTCATAGGAATAGGTAGTAACTTTGGATGACCTGGTGGTTTTCCCAGTTGTCTCAAATGAGAAATCTGTGGCTTCAGGTGAGTTGGTGGCTTTCCCCGTTGTCTCATAGGAGTAATCCATTGCATCAGGTAATCTGGTAGCTTTCCCAATTAACTTATAGGAATAATCTGTGACTCCTGGTGACCCCATGGTTTTCCCTGTCATCTCATAGGAATAATCTGTGGACTGAGGTGATCTAGGTGTTGAAACTGCCTCATAGGAGTAGCTAATATCCTCTGGTGACCTAACAGTTTTCTCTGGGGCCTTGTAAGAATAACTAGGTTCTTCTGGTGACATGATGCTTTTCTCTAAATCTTCTTTTTCTGGGCTGATTAAAGGTTCTGGACTGTGCTTTGTTAGGGGTTCTTGGTAAACAAATGCTTTGACAGAGGACACTTGCAAAGATAATGAAGATGTGTGAGTAGCTGACATGGCTTCTGTGATTGCAGGAGGTGAATCTGGAAAACTAGGAGAGTACAGAGAAGATTCCCTTGGAGTTAATGGAGAAAGGTCAGACTTTGGTGAAAGCTTTTCTCCTAGGCTCTGCATATTTTCTGAAGTAAAAGAAGAATGTAGTGACATATGTCTGGGTGGAACAGCACCTGAAAAGGTTTCTTCTGGCAGTGGTGAAGTTAACTGGGAATGTGTATGAGCTGATGAAGTCGAGGATGAAGCTTCAATTTGAGAAACTGAAATAATTTCTGAAATATCCTTCTCCTGAGAGCAAGATGACTGCTCCACAGGGGAAATCTTCCATGCAAAAATAGGCTCCTGTATATCTGAAGGGCTATAATCTACTTCTTTCAGTCCATTTTCAGATATATGGTATATACTAGTGCCTACAGTAGGATAGTTTGGAGATTGCCTACTCAAGTCCACTGTTAAAGACTGCTCAGGGGACTCATGACCAAATTCTACTGACATAGTTGACTGCTCAGGAGATCTGTGATTGTGCACTGGGGTTCTGGATTTTGTAGTTTTAGGTGAGAAATCTGATGGAGAAATTGACATGGGTCTTGGGCATTCTTCTTTAGATGGAGACATGTCTGTTTCCTGAAACATTGTTGGTGTTTGTACAACTGACACTGAAAGGGAATCATCAACTTCAGTAGAGTGGGGGGATCCAACCTCGGCATGTAAAGAAGGAGATACATCATCAGTAGTTGGTTCTGGAAATGAACTAGTAGCAACAGATGCTGCAGAGACAGAAGCTACTCCTTCTATATGGGAATAGGTATCTTCTGCTACAACTTCATCAACTGGAGTTGCAGATATGTCAGAAACAGTGCCTTCCGAAATTGACATTTTGGTGTCTTCTTTGAAGGAACCAAACTGACCGATATCAATTTGAGTTGGTGAGAGATCACCTACTAACTTCTGCTCATCCAAGGCCAGTGAAGACTGAGAGCTGCTGGGTTCTGTATCCTCCATTTTCCTTTCTAGGCTGAAACCTTCCTTAATTACCGTAAACTCTACCCTTTTTTCACCTTGTTTTTCTTGGAAAAGGCTCACAGAGCTGGCTTCAGAAGCTGGGTTCATCTGAAGAGGTGATTTTTTTTTTTTGAGTTTCCCCTCAGAAGGATTTCCATAATCTCTGGTGGGAGACTTTACATCAGCACTCAAAAATGTATCATAAGTGGACTCTGAACTTATCAGTGGTGGACTCTGTAGAGGCAAGAGAACCTTTTCAATAGGAGATTCTGAATCTGGCACAGGTGCATCCATAGGGCTAATTCTGGGTTTGGCAGACTCATCTTTGTCTTCACTGAGTTCAAAGATAACAGGAACTTCTGTTGACTTTTCACTGGTTTCAGAGGGAAGCTGACTGGATTTTTCATCAGTGGGAGATTGATAATAAGGCGTGTGGCCAGCACTACCAGCAGCAGACTGTGAGGGAGATGCTACTTCTAATGTTTTATCTTCAGGGCTTGCACAGTGGTCTTTGGCAACTTCTTGATGTACATCAGGCAATGTAGCAATGGGGACAGGCTCAGCCAAGACTTTGATCTCATTGGGAGTAAGTGAAAAATTTACACTGCGTTCACTCACTGGTGTTTTGGCAACTGGTGATGGAGGGGACAAACTCTTAGCTGGGCTCTTGGCTGGACTATGTTTTCCACCATCTTCTGGATAGGGTTCTTTGATTTCTAATTTGTCAGTGTCTTGGATTTCACTTCCTTTTTGACAATATATATCTTGGAATGCAGATTTACAAAATTTGTCTTCCTCTAATGAAGAAGGTGGTGAGATGGTAGAGGCTGAAGCATTATAGTCTTTACCTTCTGTGGCCTCTGTTTTGGATCCCTCTGATAATCCATTAAAACCATCTGGAAGTGGAGAAAGTTTAAGTCTAGCAAATTCTTGAGAGTACAATGATGTCTCATACTTCGTAATGTACATATACTCTTGAGAAGGTGACTCACTTTCCTTATTGTTAGTTTCATCGCTCATGACATCATGGGATGTAGACATTTCACCCATTGGAGTTGGTTCACTGGATATTTCAATGGTAGATTGTGTATAACCTGAAGTAGCAGTGAATTCTTCAGGTGGATTTTCTCTATCTTCTTCATCAGAAACAGTGGCTTCACCTTGTGAGCCACCAGGTAATGTTTCATCATGGATAGAAGAAGCCAGTTCAACTGCTGGAGACTGAGGCTCCGAGTGTTTTGTTGGTGTAAGTATAAATAGGCCATATTTATCTTCAACTTCACTAGCTTCGGCAGCTTTGTCTACTACAGCCATCACACAATCTTCTTCAGCTTCTATTTTTTCAGTCTCCTCTTCATCTCTAATGTCTTTTGCTTTGTCTTCCTTGTCTTCTTCAGTCTCTTCAGTTTCTGCCTTTTCTACTGCTTCTTCCCTGTCTTCCTCAGCCTGTTCATCTGATGCCTCATCATCTGCCTTTTCAATATATTTTTTGGCTTTAATATCAGCCAATATATCTTCTGAACTCTCTTGCATTTTTCTTGATTTCTTCATATATGGTTTTGTAGTGACCAGTTGTGTCTTTACCTCCCCATCTTCACCTTGCTCTTCAGCTTCCTCTGTCTCTGCCTTTTCCTCATAATTTCCTTCTTCATATGATTCTTCCAGGACAGTTCTCTCATCTTCAAACTTTTCATGGTCATCAACCCTTTGCTTTTCTGCAGATTCCAATTCTTCAGGTGTCTGTTCACACTCACCGTCTGCCTCTGTGGTAGTTATGCCTTCATCAGAGGACTCAGCAGTTCCTTCATGATCTAATTTTTCTTTTTGGACTTCAGAGGTCTCTTTTTGTTCTGTGCCAGTAAGTCTCAGTTCATCCTCTATGAGTGCAACTTGAAGTTTCGTTTCTTTTATTGTTTCATTTTCTTCAGCTTTTAATTCCTCAAAATCCTTTGTTAAATCCTCTGGTGAAGACATAAGGGATCTCTCAACTTGAAGTTCTTTTCCACTAGCTGCAATTTCTGCAGCTGCTACAGTTGTGGTAGTGGCTCGAACTGTTGCAAGGGTAGTTTGAGCTCCACTGACTTTAATCTCTTTCTTGACAGTCTTAATTTTTACTTTTTCCTTTGGCTTTTCAGCAGATATAGCTTCTTTTTTAGTAGGTTCCTCCTTCTTTTGTGGTTTAGGCTTTCCTGCTAGCTTTTTGACTTCAGTCGAAGCAGCAGATGTCTTTGTTTCTTTAGGAACCTTTTTGATGTCTTTTTTTATTCCCTTTTCTTCCTTCTTAATTTCCTTCTCTTCTTTTTTATCTTCTTTTTTAACTTCCTTTGGTGGAGCTTCTTTCTTTACTTCCTTCTTAGTTTCCTTCTCTTCCTTTTTCACGTCTTTTTTAACTTCTTGCTTGATCTCTTCTTTTTTGTGTTTTTCTTCTTTTTTGATGGGTGTTTTCTCCTCTTTTTTAGAAACCTCTTTCTTTGGTTTTTCTTTTTCCTCTTTCTTTTCTTCAGGTTTTGCTTTGACTTCCTTTTTCACTGGCTTGTCCTTTGCCACTTTTGCTTTTACATCTGTAGCTAGTTTTTCAGGAGTTTCAGATTTTTGCTCTTCTTTACTTTGAACATCTTTTTCTGCCACTATAGGTTTGGTCTCCCCTTTTGCTGGTTTCTCTTTTTTAACTGGAACTTTTTCTTTGCTTTCCAATTGCTGAAGCTTTTCTGGTGCTGGACTAGGTTTTGCAGGCTCCCGTGTTTCTTCTTTAGATTCCTTTCTGACAGGCTTGCTTAGTGTCTTTGCAGCAGGCTTCAGACTCTCCTTGCTGTCTGTTCGCTGTTTCAACTTTGCTTGTTTCACAGCTAGACTAGCAATGTTTCCAGTTAGGTCTTTTTGTGTAACCATTGGTTGTTTAAGAAAGTCTAAGTGTTTGAGTTTTTCTAGTCCTTCTAGAATATTATATTGTGTGCTGTTTCCAGGAAACAGAACTCTGATTATTTTTTCTACAGGATTAGCTGGATGCCACACAATGAGGGATGAGACAGAGGTAAAACAGGATAATGGAATGTCTAGTTCTTGGCCATTTGGTAGCAGGAATTCAGCTTTATCGTTGCTAGTACCACTCCACTGCTGCATAAAATATTGCATCTCTTTGCTATTTTTGACAGGATTAAGCACATACATCTCAAGTTTGCCAACTCCCATTTTCTGAAATAAAATGATAGGGTCAGCGGTATTTCCTATGTTTCTGAAAAGAGGTTCTGGTTTCAAAGACAATTTATTTAAATATTGGAGAGTAAACCAAGCTTCTTCTATACTCTTATTTACTCTAAAGTTAGGATCCAGGTTCTTCAGGTTCTCAGGTATATTAAGGAATACAACACCTAAATCAGGTGAGATCAGATTTTTCATCCAATCACTGTTGGTAGTAGACCCTTGGGACTGTTCCTCTTCTAATTCAGCTATCTTTCGCTGAAGCATGCTATTGATTCCTGGCAGGTTATCATCTCCAATGTGAGTGAGTAGAATGGAATCTACCCTGTCCAAGTGCCGGATAAGTTTCCAAAAGCAAGATTTTCTTTCAGATCCTCCATTAACAAGCATGTTGAATCCATTCACTGCAAACAATGCAGAGTCTCCTCTTCCACCTGGGAAAATATAACAGCAGGGTTTGGAGAGTTTCAAGAAGCCTCCTGAAGTTGGAGGTTCCAAAATGTCAAAGGGTGATGGCACTTCTACTGATTCTGACAGATACTCGGTGAATTCAGAGAGTCCTTCCATTTTGGGCAATATGGAAGCTGAGTTGAGCTTAATGTTAATAAAGTCTTGAAGGTTGTGTCTGTCAAGGTTGGAATTTTTCCATTCTCCTTCCTCAGGGCAGAAAAGAGTTAAGCTGGCTTTGTTGGCAGGGTGTGTGGTGCTCAATAATTCACCAATCTAAAGTTGTAAAACAAAACCACAAGATGCATGTAAATTCATTTTTTAATTACAATTAATATCAGAACATAATAGTTGCTGATCAGATAAAACCTTTTTAATTCTCTTCTGCACTGTTGAGTACCCATCCTAGAGGCTAAAGGAACCAGTTATCGCAATTAGTTTTCTACTGTATGTTTTAAAATACAAAGAATCAGCTTATGAGGAAAGGTCCCTTCCTCGCTATCTAAAGGGGGAAAGTACCCCAAGGTTCTCCCCTCCCTCTTCTACCCTTTATAGGAGGACAGAACAAGTTTTAATTTAGAGGGGATGAGGACTATGAAGACAATGTTGCCAGAGCTGCCAGTATCTCTGCCATTGGCTCACGAGTCTCCTTGCTGTCCCTATCCATTCAGAAGAGCCAGACAAATATCTAAGGGAAGCAGCACATCCTCTTAACAGGCAGAAAGAATAAGTGCAGCCCAGAGGAGGCTAGCATCCTCCTGGAGCAGCTGCCTTCCTCGCCCCATCCTTACACAGCATATATTCCACACCACCACAGTCCTTTCTGCAGACTGGGTCCTGACTCCCAGACTGCAGGACAGTTTTCCATAACACTAAGAAATTATTTATTCCATTGAAAATGCAAAAAGTTGCAAATTTGGTATTTGTGAGATTGTGAGGCAAATATATTTATATATGTTCTATTGTTCTGGTTTTGTCTGGGATAGAGTTAATTTTCTTCATAGTAGCTATTATAGGGCTGTGTTTTGGATTTGTGCTAAAAAAAGTGTTGATAACACAGGGATGTTTTAGCTGTTGCTGAGCAGGGCTTATATAGAAACAAGGCCTTTTCTGCTTCTCACATCATACCATCAATGAGTAGTCTGTGGGTGCACAAGAAGTTGGGAGGAGACACAGCTGGGGCAGCTGACTCCAACTGACCAAAGGGACATTCCATACCATATGTCATGCTCAGCATATAAAGGTAGGGGAGGAAAGAGGAATGGGAGGATATTTGGAGTGATGGTGTTTGTCTTTCCAAATCACCATTACTCATGATAGATTCCTGCTTTCTTGGAAATAGCTGAACACCTGCCTATGGGAAGCAGTGAACTAATTCTTTATTTTGCTTTGCTTGCATGTGTGGCTTTTGCTTTTCCTATTAAACTGTCTTTATCTCAACCCAAGAGTTGTCTCATTTTTCCTCCTCTGATTGTCTTGCCAATCCTTGAGCAAGCTGCTATGTGGGGCTTAGTTGCCAGCTGGGGTTAAGCTATTGCAAATATATATAAAAATACATATATCATATTATGCAATATATATTTATAATGCTTTATATATATAGTCTTATAAATAAAAAAATATAAATTCAGTGCCAAAGAAAGAGCCAGAAAAAAGTGTTAAGGTTAAAAACAATCTTGCAATTATTTTTATTTTCAACTCATGGATCACAGAAGTGAAAATCTGGAATAACTCCATTAATTTTGACAGTGTTTGAAAACATGTGTCCTAGTTTTGGCCAAGACAGGGCTAATTCTTTACAGTAGTCAGGAGGAGGGCATGGCTAGACCCTAATGTTATTCAATACCACCTCATGTCATTGCTAGGGATGGGGGAAAGGGACTCTCTCTGGCTTCAGAGGAGGGTGACCTTTTTCCAGTCAGGAGAAAAATGTGGTCAGGAAGAGCCTGTCAGTATTTGTCGAAGTTTTCCATGTAAATAGTTTCTTTGTCTTATAGCTTTTATTATTAATATTCTTGCTGTTAGTTTTCTTCTCTCATTGCTGTTTCCAGTAAATTTTTCTTTTCTCGACCCATGATCTTTGCCTTTTGTGCTTTCAATGGGGGTGGAGGGGGGAGCGATCAGTGTTGCCCTAAGTTTGCCTGCTTTTCAGTGTCTGCATCTTATTCTCACGCAGCTTCATGTAAACTATGTATATATTTAGAACTTATCTGTTTTGTTTACATATTTCTCCTCTGGGAGGAGAAATATGATTGATGGTGATGTTCACCAATGAGGTCAAAAAGGTGGCAACCTGTGTAGCCAATCTTTTGCCTCCTGATCAAAGTGTATATAAGATGGAGTCAGAAAATTAAAATAGGAGCTTTCCTGCCTGACCTTCTGCTGTCTGCCTCGTCCTTTGTGTGTCCAAAAGTGTGACAGAGCAGTGTCTGGTTTGGGAGAGTCTTGGTGGGGGCACTGAATTGGGGAGTACCATTCCTAAACTGCAACTTGCTAGTACTAACACAATTTACTGAAATAAAGGCACAGAAAACAAAAAGTTCTATGCCATAGTATGAAGAACTATTGCTCTATTCCAGTCTTAACTAAAACCCAATATTTGGTGTTTCCACAGTAGTACACAAACAGGAAAATAGGTCAAATGTAGACCATTTCTGTTCTATTTGCACTTAACAGAGACCATCAAATTATATAAACTTTGTAGAATTAATTCAGACATAAAATTCACTGCAAAATATACCCACATGGTATCATTCAAAATACCACAACCTTCTTTGCAGACATTCAATTGCTAGTTCAAGCTATAGGAGTAGTTTTCATAAAGATAGTATAGATTAGACTGCAGCTGAATAATTTGAAAGTCTTGGACTACAAACTGAATCAGCAGAAGAAATGGATATATATAAAAAAAAGATGCTTGATTGTAGCAGATCTCTGTGGTCCTCTGTATGTCTTGCTTCCTTTCTTTGTGTTACATAATTTATTTTCAGCACTTACCAGTAATAAAATGCAACAAAGACAATGGCTGTAATCAAAAGAAAAATTATCATACCAATAACTAAATAAAGCAGAAAATGCGTATTTTCTATTTTTGTTATATTGAAACCATGTGATATGAGTATAAATAAATCTCACTCCTATGTCAGACATGGCTTTGTCTGTAAAAAAGCAAAGCAAAAAAAAGAAGTGAAATTTGTCTCAACCAGCATGCCCAGATCCCTTTCTGCAGGGCTGCTCTCCAGCCACTCATCTCACAGTCTATACTCATGTCTGGGATTACTCCATCCCAGGTACAGAATCCAGCATTTGGACTTGTTAAATTTTATTGCCCTATGCTCTGATCTATGTAGATCCCTCTGCAAGGCCTCTTGTCCCTCAAGAGAGTCAACAGCACCTCCCAGTTTGGAATCATCAGCATATTTGCTAATGGTGCATTTAACTCCTGCCTCAAGATCATTGATAAATATATTGAACAGAATTGGCCCTAGAATTGAGCCCTAAGGAACACCATTAGTGACTGATTACCAGCCAGATATAGCCTCATTGACTATAACCCTTTGAGCCATGCTCTTCAGACAGTTCTTCATCCAGCCCACCATAAGCCCACTCATCCCATAGCTGGGCAACTTTTCCAGAAGGATGCTGTGAGGGACAGTATCAAAAGCCTTACTAAAATCCAGAAAAACTATAGCCATTGCCTTCCCTTCATCCACTAGGTGGGTGACCTGATTGTAGAAGGTCGACAATTGCTCTGGTCAACCTGTTTCAGTGTTTAACCACACGCATTGTAAAAAATATTATTTCTTATATCTAGTCTAAATCAACCCTCTTTTAGTTTAAAAACATTACACTGTGTCCTATTTCAACAGGCCCTGCTAAAAAATCTGTCCCCAAATGGATACAAGGTCACACTGGAGTGTCAAGCTGTTCATGGGTATAGGGTCTTAAAAGGCCAAGAGCATTATCTGGTTATTACAAAGGTGTTTATTATATAAATGCATCAGTCTTGAAGGCAAGAGTTCTAAGCATGCGGTCTTAATAAAAGTTACAATACTTAAAGTCCCAGTGGGGTGCAGAAGCAGGTTAACAGAGAGTTCCAACCTTGGGGGGCAATAACATATTGACAAGAAATCCCAGCCACAGGGGGAAGACAGATTTGACAAGGGGCCCCAACCACAAGGAAAAGGCAGATTCCTGGCCCAGAGTCCTATTTCAAGCAGAGTTCTCTGCAGCAGTGGCCACAGCAGCAAAGGCTTCTGCCGTAACAGGGGCAGCTTTAGCAGCAGCAGCAGCAACACCCCCCAAGCAATAGCAGCAGCAGCCTCCAAGCAGCAATACTTCACAAAATCCTGGCAATGGCTTCCTGGCCACAGCTCCCTGGCAGAGCCCCATTCTCTCTTGTTGTAGATGGCAGGAGGATGGATCGATCATCGAAGAATTGATGAACCGATACCACTGCCCCAAAACCAGGGGATTTTTATCCATAAACCATAAATACATATTCATATCCTTATCTATAGGCTATCCAATCAACTAAGAACACATTCTCTCCACACCAATCTAAACCTAATTTTGAAAGTACATAAAACTACAAAAAACTATGAAAAACTACAAAAATTGGTATCAGATCTTACACAAAAACCTATGCATGTAGCATATCTATTAAAGGCTCTATCATATAGTATATCTATTAATGTAAAAGCTTCTATCTTATTCATGTAAAAATTGTACCTACTCTATCTAGTACTGTGAGTGATGTTCTAAAATGTTTTTGTTATGTCTAAAGCTGAGCTACCAGGCCTTAGGGCTCTGGGCTCTTGTGCTAGCTGACTGATTCTTAAGGCACTTAAGAGTCTATTTGCTTAAAACTAAAGTCGAAACTTCTACTTCATATTTACATGGCTTAATATATTTTACTTTCTCTAAAGGCTTTAATTCAACCCCTGTATCCTTCTCTCCTCCTGGGGAACCTGGGGGGCATGCACTCCAATACTGGAGCTCACGTAAACTTTTCTTTTTCAGTGCTGAACTTTCAAAATTCACTCTGTTGAAATCCTCGTATTTAATTTTGGGAACTAAATACCTAGGGACACAGCCATATAGATTATTTAAATATATACTTTACACAGCAGCCAAATTAGGTGTGACAGCTTGTTTACTACCGGTTCCTGCCTGTCCTAGGGTGACTTTATGATGCTTGTATCCCCAATCGTCTGTTCTGTTTATGTTGACTATTGTGTTCTGTACCTTTAAGACTGGTTCTGAGAGCGAAGGGGGGGAAAGAAGAAATGTGCAGTTTGTTTTGAGAAACTGCACTCCCTCCTACACATTCTGGCTGCTGGATGGTGTTCGTCTGTAGCATGGACAGACAGCGGAACAGAGATCTCCTGTGCTTTTAGTTAGTTTTAGCTAGCTGAGGCAGAGAAGCTCCCTGGACTGTTTTTTTTTTTTTCTTTTCCTTGGGACTTTTTTTAAACTTTTCCTGGACTGAAAAACCCAGAAGAGCATCGGGAGCTCACACCTGCGACCCACCAGGGCCCAGGATGGCATTTTCCAGTGCTGGAGGAACTGATAAGAGACTGAGCGAGCCAAGCTACACCTGCAAGGATTTTCTGAATTTGCCATCTCACCTCAGAGCGATGAGAGATTTTATTGTTTCGTATTATTCATTTTTTATGTTTGTGGGCACTTTGTTTGTTAAATAAATAGTTTTTTCCACTTTTCTCTGAGGAGATTTTCTCCAAGGAGATTTTCTCCCAGACCGGTTGGGAGAGGGGCCGTTTGGGTTTGCTTCCCAGAGGGACCCTATTCGGAGGTTTCCTCCAAAATTTGCCCTAAACCAGGACACTGCCCTACAGGGACTTTCAGACACAGTACATTAAGCAAGACAGCAAAATGACAAGCCATGAAAGAAACAGAATTAAATATTGATATGTTTCATTCTTATATTTTTCTTCTGTAAATCCCACAAGATTTACAGATTTCACTATCAAAATGTTCAACACTACAGTAAAGAAGCCAAAGACATAGGTGGTGCAAAAAACTACAGCCATTCCAACAGATAGTCTGCCTTATTTCATGTTACTTATTACTTAACTGCCATCAGGCAAGAACCTGCTGTCAAATTCAACTGCTTTGTATGTGCACCTTAGATAAACAAGCTGTATATTTTAAACACAGCACTGTCTCCTTCCATTGTCAAAATGTTCCTTGGTTTTCTCTTTCTTGAAACTACAATTTAATTCCCCAAATTAAAATGCAATTCCTTTGTAAAGCAATTTACATCAAAACTGAAGTAAATTAAACGTCTTTCTTTAAAGAAAGCCTATAATAAAGAGTAAAAAGCATCAGCATTAGTTAGCTAATGCTAATTCTAACAAGAGGGCCATTTTTAGTCTCTTAAAAACCTGTGCCATCACATGACAATATATGGAAAACACTTTTCTGAACACACCTCTTGATCTGTGAAGATCTCAATGAAATTATTGAAGGAAAAGGTCCCTGACTGAAGAATGAGTTCTCCTGTGTTTTCAAAGCACTGTCCAGTAAGTACAAGGAGCTTGCGTCTTGCAACATCTGTGATCATTAAGCGCACCTAAAGAGAAGGAGAGAAACATATCAGTAATGGGAGTTATCATGTGTTTGCACATTCCTCTGAGAACATAAGGTTTGCCTCATCTAATTTAAAGCATATTTTGCACCAAAGCCTCCATAGGACTGTCAAAACATTTTCAAGTTATGGAGTGTTTTTATTGTCTGGAGCTTGATGATGGCACAAATAGAGTTGTATGTTTATGTGTAAGAATCAGGAGAAAGGCAAACAAGGTAGATATCCTGGTAGGCGTCTGTTACAGACCACCCAACCGGGATGAAGAGGCAGATGAAATATTCTATAAGCACCTGGGAGAAGTCTCACGACTGCTAGCCCTTGTTCTCCTGGGGGACTTCAATTTACCAGATATCCACTGGAAATACAATACAGCAGAGAGAAAACAGCCTAGGAGATTCTTGGAGTGTGTGGAAGAAAACTTGCTGACACAGCTGGTGAGGGAGCCAGCTAAGGAAGGCACCTCCCTGGACTTGCTGTTTGTGAACAGAGAAGAACTGGTGGGTGATGTGATGGTTGGAGGCTGTCTTGGGCATAGTGATCATGAAATTATTGAGTTTTCAATTCTCAGAGAAGTAAGGAGAGGTGTCAGAAGAACTGCCACCTGGGACTTCTGGAGGGCAGACTTTGGCCTGTTAAGGAGACTGGTTGAGAGAGTTCCTTGAGAGGCAGTCCTGAAGAGCAAAGGAGTCCAAGAAGGCTGGAAGTCTCTCTCACCATTTTGCAACCATTATTATTATATTATATTATATTATATTATATTATATTATATTATATTATATTATTTTCAATTATTAAACTGTTTTTATCTGAATCCATGATTATTTTTCTTTTCCTGATTCTCCTCCCCATCCCACCAGGATGGGAGGGAAGCATGTGAGCAGCTGCATGGTACTTAGTGGCCAGTTGGGGTAAAACCATGGTAAGTGAAAAAGAGAAAGGAAACAAAAGTAATGACACAAGGGGAAATAGAGTAAGGAGCAGAAGAGAACAAAATTTGAATGAAAAAGTGTATATTCCTTCCATAACTCTTGTTGAATTTTAATAATACTGTATCAGGACACCCTTGGGCAACTGTATCCCATATGCTAATATGTCAGACTGTTTTTGGAAGGCCAATTTTCTTTTCCCAGTGTACAGCATTACTTGTAATTCGGTTACAAAAACATCACTAAAAAGTAACAGCCTTAAATCACACATAAAAGTTGCATATTTAGACTGTCATTCTGTTCAATTCCCTACAAAGTTAAAGGATGTTTCTGTTTCACCATAATTATAATCAAGCACTCAGATACAGTCACATGTACTGTCTACATCTCATGATACCACTATGGACACTATAACTTTTTTAAGTGTACCAGCCCAAGACCTTTTTCAAAACAGTAATAAATAATGTAGATGCCTGATGGCTCAAAGGAACTTGCAATGGAGAAATAAACAACTGCATTTTGAAATAACTGTTAAATATTTTAAACTAGAGCTTTATTTTATTTTACCCTCACTATAGCTAGTAATAATTACTATTTCCCTCCAGAAGGAGATTTACTTTTATGTTAAGAAAAATCCATATATTCAGTATACTTCTGTATACTTCTGTACTGTTCAGTAAACTTTTTGCAAATGTGATGGGTTGATATCATTACAATTCAGGATGGCTCATGTAACGACACATAGAACTCTGGTTTCTTTGGAGGGCTTATAGCAAAGTTTATTGAAAGACAGATTCTTTTTATACAGTGTTTCGGTACAATGAATAGGATTGGTCCTTTAGGGCACCACCTTCTTGTAAACATCTCTACCAGTAAACAAGTTGGAAAAACACCAGGTGTCAGGAGGAGGATATCTAAAAGGATTGTTTTGGGTTCCTCCTTATGATTTCCCAGGCCAGACTGAGAGAGTTCTGTACTTGGTTTTCCCACAGGCTTCAAGATTCTGCCTGGAGCCTAAGAATCCATGTTCTGACCACTGTCAGTTCCCACAGGTTGACCTTCAGTGGCTGCCATGACCTCACCAAGCCTTTTTATCACATATCATATGTAGTGTCCTATGACTTCATGCTGTTGTAAAAAGTCACTCTCCAGCTTTCTTGTAGGTTTCCTTTAGATACCAAAAGGCTGCTATAAGGAGCCTTCTCTTCATGCTGAACAGGTCCAATTATTTCAGTCCGTCTTTATTGGTGAGGTGCTCCAGCCCTCTCATCTTCATGGTCCTCCTCTGGACTCTCTCCAAGCCCTTACTGCGCTTAGGACCCCAGAGCTGAATGCAGTACTCTAGGTTAGGTGGGGTCTCTCAAGAGCAGAGCAGAGGGGGAGAATCACCTCCCTGAATCTCCTGGTAATGCTTCTTTTGATGCAGCCCAGGATATAGTTGGCTTTCTCAGCTGCAAACGCACATTCTCAGGTCACATCAAGCTTCTCGTCAATCAACAACCCCAAGTCCACATCAGCCCAGCCTATATTGTGCTTGGGATTGCCCTGACCCAGATCCAGGACCTTGTTCTTGGCCTTGTTGAAATTCATAAGGTTTGCACATACCCACCTCTCAGGCCTGTCAGGGTCCCTCTGGGTGGCATCCCATCCTACTGGCATTTCTGGATGGCCCTTCTCTGGACTCACTCCAGCGGGTCTACGTCCTTTTTATGTTGGGAGCTCCAGAATTGGATGCAGTACTCCAGATGGGGTCTCCCAAGAGTGGAGCAGAGGGACAGAATCACCTCCTTTGACCTTCTGGTCATGCTTCTTTTCATGCAGCCCAGAACATGGTTGGCTTTCTGGGCTGCAAGTGCACATTGCTGGCTCATGTGCAGCCTCTCATCCACCAGCACCCCCAAATCCTTCTTGGCAGGGCTGCTCTCAATCCATTCATCCCTTAGCTTGTATTGATACCAGGGGTTGCCCCTACTCAGGTACAGCACCTTGCACTTGGTCTTATTAAACTTCATGAGATTCCCATGGTCCCACTTCTCAAGCTTGTCCAGGTCCCTCTGGATGGCATCCTGCACTTCAGGTTTGGCAACCGCACCACTCAGCTTGGTGTCATCTGCAAACTTGCTGAGGGGGCACTTAATCCCACTGTCTATGTCATTGATGAAGATATTAAATAGCACTGATCCCAATACAGATCCCTGAGGAATACCACTTGTCACCAGTGTCCATTGGGACATTAAGCTGTTGACCACTACCCTCTGGATGTGACCATTCAACCAACTCCTCATCCACTGAGCAGTCCACCCATCAAATCCATATATCCAATTCAGACAGAAGGATGTTGTGAGGGACTGTATTAAAAGCCTTACAGAAGTCCAGATGGATGGCATCCGTAGCCCTTCCATTGTCTGCTGATGCAGTCACTCCATTATAGAAGGCCACAAGATTGGTCGGGCAGGACTTGCTCTTGGTGAAGCTGTGTTGTCTGTCTCAAATCACCTCCCTGTCCTCCATGTGTCTTAGCATAGCTTCTAGGAGGATCTGTTCCACAATCTTCCCAGGCACAAAGAAGAGGCTTGTAGTTCCTGGGGTCCTCCTTTCTACTCTTTTTAAGATGGGTGCATGTAGCTGTGTGTCTTTAAGGAGTGGAGCTGAAGCTGAGCCCAAAAGGCCTCTCTCGTGGAAAAGCCCCTTGGGAATTCTCAGGCAGAGGGATCAGCTACAACACCTACACACACCATGTGGCTAGCTCAGCTAGGAGAAGAGAAGGCTCTGACCTCGGGTCAATTCCAGCCAGGTTTATTGCAGGAGCCAAAGAGAGCCAGGGCCAAGAGGGCGAACCCCGCCCCCCGTCTCCCCTTAAGTACAGAGTCTGGGGGTGGGGCAAAGGGCGGGTAAGGGCATTGACCTGTAGCCAGTGGAGACACACCGAGGGGGAAGGAACTACAAGGCCAAGGTCACTGAGGAGAGGGCAGAACCAACCAAACCATTGTGTACAGAGCACATTGGAAGTATCCCCTCAGGCAGGAGGGGTAGCTAGGGTCTGTCTCGCCAAGGCCAGACCCTGGGTATTACATTGAGTGGCTGAAGGGACTCCACAGGTGCAATTTTTCCTTTTTTCTTGTTCACCTGACTGCCATGACTTTTCAAATATCATGGAGCGTGGCCTGGCCATTACATCAGTCAATTCCCTCAGGACTCTGGAATGCATCTCATCAGGTCCCATAGACTTATATATGTTCAAGTTCCTTAGGGTATCACAGACCTAATGTTCTATTATAGCGGGAGGGACTTTCCTCCTCCAGTCCCCATCTTGTAGTCCATCCACTTGAGAGGTGTAGGAATAGAGACTGCAGTTTGGGGCAGCTGACCTGAACTGGCCAAAGGGATATTCCATACCATAGAATGTCATGCTAAGTATATAAACTGAGGGGAGTTGGCCAGGAGGGGACTTACTGGGCATTGGTCAGCAGATGATGGGCTGTTGTACTGTGAATAACTTTTCTCTTGGGTTTTATTATTCTCTCTCCTTTTCATTACTCTTATTATTGTTACTATTATTTTTTATTATTTTATTTTGTTTCAATTATTAAACTGTTCTTATTTCTACCCATAAGGTTTAGGTTTTTTTAAGGATTCTCTTTTTCCCCAGTGTGGAGTGAGTGTCTGCATGTGACAAGACTTAAAGAATGCAGCGAAATGTCTCAAAACACTGTGAAAGAAGGAAGTTCCCATAAGATAGGCCACCAAAACAGGCACAGCTGGCAAACAGGAAGGTGTTAATTTCAGGCCTAAATAGAGGAGAAGGTTTGGAATTAGGACACTAGACAAAATTGTACTGTAGAAACTTGTGATAAGCATAGATGTCAAGAAAAGGAAGACGCAAGGCCTGGTGAGTCAGATGTGGGTAACCTATTAGGACAAAAATTCCTACCATGGCAAACTGTGAGAAAGGAAGGAAGTCCTTGTACACATGCCAGCCCAAGTTGTGGGAACACCATCTATGCTCTGTGGATACCTGGGATTTGGACTGTATAAGTGGTACCTCCAGAAGAAAACCAGTGAACCCCCACCACTGAGAAGACCAGAAGAGGAAAGGCCAGCGGGATGCTGTGGGGACCCACATGGTGATGGCTATCTCTCTACTTAATCTGTCTCTTTCTCCCCCTGCATCCCCCATTTACTGTTAAATAAAATCCATACTATTGACTTTGGCATATGGTCTCATTTGCACTTTAATTTGGGTGGAGGCATCTTTTAATAATTGGATCCTAACAGCATGGTACTTAGTTGCTGCTGGGGTTAAACCATTAAAGTTTCTTCCTGTTTGTGTTTGATATCACTTCATGTTGGTAAATATGTAGAATTTTTGACAAAGTACTGCAAGCAGAGTGTGTTGGCTTTGTATGGCCTGGTTCCTGGTATTGGAGGGCGGCCACAGAGGTGGCTTCTGTAAGAAGCTACTAGAAGCTTCCACCATGTCTGGCAGACCCAATCCCTGATGGCTCTGAGGATGGATGTGCTGCTGGCCAAGGCTGGGCCAATTAGAGATGGTGGTAATGCCTCTGTGATAACATATTTAAGAAGAAAGAAAAACAAAAAAATGTTGTGCAGTTTTAATCCCAGCCAGAGAAAAGCAGAGTGAGAACATGTGAGAAGAACAACTATATAGACACCAAGGTCAGTGAAGATGGAAGGAGAGGAGGTGCTGCAGGCACTGGAGCTGGGATTCCTCTGCAGGCTGTGGTGAAGACCATGGTGAAGCAGAATGTCCTCCTGTAGCCCATGGAGGTCCATGGGGGATGCAGAGATCCACTCGCAGCCCATGGAGGAGGTGCCCATACTAGAGCAGGTGGATGCCTGGAGGAGGCTGTAATCCTGTGGGAGACCCATGGAGAGAGGAACCCTGCTCTCAGGCTGGAATAGCCTGTCCTTGAAGGACTGCACCCCGTGGAAGTGACCCACACAACAGCAATTTTGGGAGGACTGTTGCTTGTTAGATGGAGCCACATTGGAGAAGTTTGTAGAGAACTGTCTCCCATGGTAGGCACCCCACGGTGCAGCAGTGGAACAACTCATCTCCCTGAGCAGCAAGAAAAACTATGCGTGATAAATGACCAAAACCCCCACTCCCTGTCTCCCTGCACTGTTGGTGGGAAGGAGGGGGGGGGGGGGAAGGTGTTTTTAGGGGTTTATTTTACTTCTCATCATCCTGCTCAGATTTTGTTAGCAATAAATTCACTTTATATCTCTCAATTGAGCCTGTTTTGCCCTTGGAGTGTTTTCTCCCAGTTCCTTATCTCAGCTCATGAAGCCTTTGTTAAATTTTGTCTCCTCTGTCCAGCTGTATCAGAGGAGAGTGAATGAGTGGATTTTGTGGCTGCCTGGCATCTGGCAACTGTCAAACCACCACACAGAGTAATTTCATTTCCCAAAAGAAATTGTACTATGTCAGTGCTTCTCAGCACTGGCTAGCAATGTAATTATCACTAATTTTTACAACCTTCAATATCACTAGCTAAATTTGTCAATTTTTTCTTTGAACTACATCCTCAGCTCTTTGGCTCTACTCTAGCAAGTTCATGAGGAATTGACAGAACTCTTCTGGGCCACTCTTCAGAGTCCATTGATCATGTCATACAGTTTTTGAAGGACAGATCACATAGATCAACCTAGCGTCACCACCACATAGATGGTCATTCTTCTCGAGGACCTAAATTTATCTCAAGGAACCAGATTTCTTTTCAGGCACTTTTTCATATGCAAAAAGGGCAGCCAGAGCTACCAAACAATGGAGGAACAGAAGAAAACCAGCTGTAGTTTCACCACAGCTGTCTTCACTTCATCAAGAAAAGAATTTGGTGTGTTATGAGGAAATGAGTGCTGGCTAAGTGGTGTGTTTCTGTCCTATGTCTTTGAAGCTTTTTCAGAAGTCCAGGAAAACAGGAAAAAATCAAGGGGTTTTTTTTGATGTTTTTGATGGTATTTGCTTCTAACATGTCCTTTTGTCTGCAGTTAGGAGCTTCTCTCAACCTGTTCACTTAATGGAGCTTTTTATGACACATCTGTAGCTGATGGTGGAGACAGGAATGCGACATACACACACTGAAGTTCATGCAGCAACAGCCAACATTTATTGATGGGCGGCCCCTCATATAAGGACTTCAAATTTCCTGCTCATACATATGCGATTGGTTGAGGTCTTAGTACCGCCCAGCTCACTTGACCAATTATATGTGTGCATCCATGATTCATAGGGATTGGCTGGGGTCTCTTTGAGCTTGAATTCAGCCAATCACTTTCATACCTGGGGACTTGTTCACCTCTAACTTCTAATGAACTGGTCTGGTCGAGTTGGTATCTGTTAAGCCAAATTATCTGTGCAGCTATAGACCAGCTATAGTTGTCACACACATCCAGTGAAATATTTGACTGACTTACCTCAGTGCTAACTGCTTCATCTGAGGGATTGATTAGGACTACAGTTTCTAAGACATCACTTCTGTGGTGAAGAATCTTCTGACCTGCAAGCACAGAGAGGAAAAAGAAGACATTAAATTCAACCAGTGTGGTTTAAACCAGTGCTTTCCCAGAGCTACTTACATGTTCCACTGTGGGAAAGCCCTCAGGTTACCCAGGACAGTGCACACTGGCCACAGAAACTACTGTGCTGGCTCATGTCTTCAGGAATACCCATGGCATGTGGTCTTATGGGCCAGAAACACCACTCTAGAAAATTCATAGAATCATAGAATGGTTTAGGTTGGAAGGCACCTCAAAGATGATCTCATTCCAACCCCCTGACATTGACAGGGATACCTTCCACTAGACCAGTTGGTTCAGGCCCCATCCAACCTGACCTTGAACAATTCCAGGAATGGGGCATCCACAACTTCTCTGGGCAACCTGTTCTAGTGCCTCACCACCCTCACAATAATGAAAGTCTTCCTGTAGCAGAATTTCTCAGAGAGCGAGGGCATGATTTATATTTGGATTGGGGTTTGAGCTACCCCAGCCTGGGCCCCAGATCCAGGCCTGTGAAGCCTGTGGCGCAGTTAGAAAAGTATGTGGTGCAGTTAGAAATTATGTTAAGGTATTATCGTAGGACAGTGGTTTTTCTAGATATTAATAGGTATAGTTTGTAGTGTGAACACTTTAGCCACCTTAAGAATGAAATAAACAATGTCTGTTTGCATTTTTCCTTATGCTGTATACCAATGAGAAAATATTTGTAATTGTAAGCTATATTGAAGTGTATATAACCTGCCATTTTAGACTGAATAAAGGAGAATGTATGTTGACCATATTGGTTGGATCTGTATTGCTCTGTCCAGCTTCCCATATTTTAAGGGGTTCCCTGTTTTTGTCTTCCTAATATCTAATCTAATCCTACTCTCTTTCCGTTTGAAACCATTCCCACTATGTTCTATCACTACTGATGCCATGATGATTTTTTGCCTTTTCTTTTCATATACCTTTTATGTATTCTCAGTATTCTTGGCATACATGCTTGTAATTTGTGAGGTGAGGGTCTGTAGAGACGTAGAGTCCCCAGGCAGGTGCAAAGGAGAGTTGATTTATTCCAAAAACCCAGCCTTTTAAAGCAATTAGCCGGTTATCAGCTACATAGTTTTAAATCATAAACATAATTCAACCAACCACCATACACCACGATATGAACATGCAATGGTTACATAACTTGTTTTTCTACCTCTAATTCAGCTAAGTCACTTTCCCATAGTTCTTTTCTGCTTAGCCAAAGTAGCAGGCCTGAACCATGATTTTACAAGGCCTTCCCTTTGTAAGGTTTTACCTATATGCAACAGTAGTTCTTTAGCCTGATATCTCAGCTTAGTCCCGGTATTCTACTAGGCAAGAAGACCAAACATCCTAAAGGCCTCACAGTTGGAGGCTGGAAAGCCTTATGCTATCTTGAGAAACCAAGACTCTCTCTGGAACATATTTTGTAAACTACATTCAAGCCCCATCTGGGAGGAATACTTTAGATTAGGGAGATGTCATGCCATTCATTTAAGCTTCTCATTTGGGAATCTTTGTCAGATATGCTAATTTGCAAGGTCTATAAAATTGTATACGTGGTATACCAGGTGTGTGCATTTCGACATATTCCACCTTGACAAATTGTTGCACCATAAGGATCCTTATTAAATACCAAGGTAAAAACCCTTTTATCCCTTAACCGTGTCTGGCTCATAATTCTAGGACCAGAGAAAAACACATCACTACATGCCCTTGTAAAACGTCCTTCTCCAGTCCTCTTGTAGGCTCCCTTCAGGTACTGAAAGGCCACATGAAGGTTACCCCAGAGCCTTCTCCAGACTGAACAGTCCTAATTCTCTCAACCTTTCTTCAAAGGAGACGTGCTCTGTCCTAATCATCTTTGTGGCCCTCCACTGGACTTGCTCCAACAGGTCAATGTCCTTACTGTGCTGAGGACCTCAGAGCTGGATGCAGTACTCCAGGTAGGGTGTCTCAAGAGCAGAGTAGAGGGGCAAAATCACCTCCCTTAACCTGCTGATCGCACTTCTTTTGATGCAGTCCAGAACATAGCTGGCTTTCTGGGCTGCAAGCACACACTGATGGGTCATGTCAAGCTCTCATCCACCAACATCCCCAAAAGTCCTTCTCCTCAGAGCTGCTCTCAATCCATTCTCCGCCCAGGCTGTATTTGTGCTTGGAATTGCCCTGACCCAGGTGCAGGACCTTGCTCTTGGCCTTGTTGAATTTCATGAGGTTTGCAGAGGCCCACATCTCAAACCTGTCAATGTCCCTCTGGAAGGCACCCCTTCCCTCCAGCATGTTCACTGCAGCATAGATTGGTGTCATCAGCAAACTTGCTGAGGGTGCATTCCCTTCCACTGTCCATGTTACTGACAAAGATGTTAAACAGCATCAGTTCCCATACCGACCTGAGGAATGCCACTCGTCACTGATCTGCACTTGGACATCAAACCGTCGACCACAACTCTTTGAGAGTGACCATCCTATCAGTTCCTTATCCACTGCAAGAGTGGCCCATCTGTCAAATCCATGTCTCTCCAGTTTTGGTCCATCTGTCAAATCCATGTCTCTCCAGTTTAGAGACAAGGATACCATGAATGACAGCGTCAAATGCTTTACACAATTTCAGAGGTGAGTGTAGTGGTCTTGACCATGTAAATGTGCCTAGTTAGAGCTTCATGTGTGACTGCCTCCCTCTTCCACTCCTTGGCATCAATAACTGATTATCTTACAGTGTGGGGCGCTGGTAGTTTATTTTTATAAGAGTAACTCAGGCTTACTGCTCAGGCTGATACTCAGATGCTCAGTTGGAATGAAGGAAATTCTCCCTCAGAAAGACTTTTATCAAACAGAAATGAAGTATCATAGTGTGGGAGTAAAAAGCAGAAACAGCCTTTTACAAACTGGCAAGAGACCGAGACTTATTAAACTACAGATGAAGTGGGAGAATCTGAGACATGCACAGAAGATCTGGGGTTGCTTTAAAGTAACTCTACCAAGTTTTTGCAGTTTATCTCTACACATTGGACAAAATATTTTTGTGACACATCAAAGGAAGAAAGGAAGACATTTACAGGTTGCACAGAAGCGGTTGACTAGCTAGATTGTATCCACCTCTAGTTTCTGTAAAGTAGATTAAAATCCTATCTAAAGACTTCTGGAAAAAAAAATTTATCTGTTTGTATTTCCTCATCCTTGATTTTATTAAGTAACGCTTCAAATTAAAACCAGATATAAATAAAGACACTCAGCTGCTGCTTGATTCAGAATCAGTCCAATACAAAGAAGAAGTAAATACCACATGACATTTGCTTAAAGGGTGATTTCCATGTGCATCATCCTAGTTCCCACAGACATGAAATCCTGCATCTCAGGATGTGAGAGGAAAGAATACATGTCCCTTTAAGGCAGATTCGATCATAATTGTCTATTGTGAGGTGCTTTTTTGGTGGTGTTTGTTTTAGATCAGATCATTGTCTGAGATAACCTGTTGAGGCAAATGAGAACTCACATAAACAGCAGAGGGCTCCATACATTTTTGAGTTCAATTCTTGTGTTTCAACATGATGCCATATTGAAGCCATAAAAATAAATCACAGAATCACAGATGTCTACAAATCACTGGTTGCTACGATCCCACTCGGGCCACAAAAGGATAGCATGCGTGACTTCAGTTCAGTTTTTATTACGTTGTAAACTTTTGACTGTTCTGTGTTGTCATTGATGTGTCAAGACTGGGCTCTGACAGTGTGTCTGACCTGACTGAGATCAACAATGCTCTGTTAAAGCTGGAAAAGAAGTAAAATAACAACAGTTGATACAGACAGTAGAACAAACAGTATTTTACTCACTTGATAAGGATAGTAGAACAAAACAACATTTTACTCTTATCAAGGACAGTAGAACAGAAAACAGCCTTGGAGAAATAAAGGATGTAACTTAGGCAAACAGAAGTCATGCAAAATGCAAGCAGGATGCCAGCTCAGCTCTGCAAGGCTAACAAAGGAGATGTTATGCAAAACAACGATATTGCACTTACTCAAAAGCGGGGGCAAGGAACAGCTACCTAAAAAGGACACTGGACTTGAAGACAGACCCCAAAGAACCATATAAGGACTTCCGATAAGGGGTGCAACTATGTAAAATAAAGTCAAGTAAGCAGGGATAGCTAATGCATATGTAATCAGTGTGTATTATAAAAGCTGTTCACCTGATGCTCAGGGCACTCTATTAGAGGAAGGATCCTCCCAGTGACCAGCATGTTGTTATAAAGAATGCCTGTTTTCTAATACTCAAAACTGTGTAAGAAAGTTTCTATCTGGCTGATTTTGGTATCACAGTATTAAGGGACTTCATTTAATCAACCACAGTCAATAGCTGTACCATATGGAAGCAAAACACAAGGGTTGTGTTAGCATGTAGCAGTGGTCCAAGGCAAGATGAATGGGTATAGGAGCATATTGCTTAAGTGTCCTGTGATATATGAGCCATACACTGTGATGTTCCCTTTGTTGTTAGAGAAGCTTTTTTCCTGATGTACTTCCGGCTACTCAGCACTTCACTATTTTAGACAGAGAAATCACCAAAAGGCTTGGTTGAGTGTTGAGGATGTTCCATTGGTACTGTTTTAAAATCTTTTATAGGAGGATCAGTATGCTATGTCTTAGGACTAAACTTCTTTAACATTACCAATGCTAGTGATCAGCTTGTCCTGTTAGGTGAGAATTTGGTATTAAGTAACTGTGGGGGTTTTTTCCTCCACTTTAAAAAAATTACCATTTTGTCCTGTAATAGCTAGAGAAGGTAACAATAATGGTGTTTTCATGGCCCTTTGTAATTCTAAAAAAAGAAAAAGAGGACCAGTTAAGACATATTGACCCAAAGCATGCTTCAAATTTTATTTACAGATCTTTAGGTATAGGATGCCTATTCATAAATGGAAGGATGAGACCCCTTAGGATAACATCACCATATCCTTTGAACAACATCTGAAAACAATACTGTTCCCTAGTTATGTGTCAAAGTTCTGCCAAGTTAAACGAAATATTACAGTGCAGCTAACATCTGAACCAACTGAGCACATCTAGAAGATGCCTGTGCATGGAGAGTCACAGAGCCATTTTAATGCCAACATCTGAATCTGCAGGATGTAAACCAGCATGAATTTAAGAACTCATTTTCCTCTGAATATTTAAAGTCAAAGTATATATTTTCTGGATCCACCAAGGTATTCTAAAAGTTATGGGCTTTTTTTTTAAATGAGATAGCACTGATATAAAATAATTTTCACAGGTTCTATCACTACTATTAACCTGTAGCACCATTTAAAAGGAAACTTTCAGATATTATTTATCTTACTGGGATCTACAAATCTTTGCAACTACTTCAAATTGAACCAGTATTTATAGCTCTCTTGCTGAACACAAATAAGTAGCTCATTCTAATATATAGAAAGAAAAGCAATAATTCACAGATTAAATATACTTGCAGATGCTTTTGATCCTGACATAATGCCCCCTGAAACAACTGAAGTGTCATGTGAACCAGTTATTTATGTTTCTATAGACTGGAGAAGTTATAAAGTGTTGAGATGAAATTATTTCCTAACACCAGCTCTGTGTTTTGTTAAACAAAATGTGACAAACTCAAGTATACTTTAGCACTGTGGCATTATAGGCATAGGTTTTCAGTGCCAAAAATTTCCAGTAGTGGCTGTTTAATAGATAGACAGAAATTTCCTCACCTCATCTAAAGAAACCTCTCCCAAAATCATATTTTTGATACGGTGTAATACCCAGCATATTCTGAAACCACTCAAGTGAATGACCTACCACTTAATTCTTTGGGTCACCACAATCTAAAAAATCAAACACTTGAGAACTTTTCTTTAATATTTAGCCTGCATTTCCTTTAGTTAAATGTTCCTATTTCTGCCTTTTTGTCCTTTACAATAGCATAGCTCCACCTGCTTTGCTAATTACACTGCTTCAGTACTTGTATACCAGCAATGTAACGTACCTTTGCCATAGATAATTAAGGGCAATAGATCAAATTAAAATTAAAAATTGTGAAAAAAGAAAAAATTACATTGATAAGAAAAGGATCATGCTGTAATTTTTCAATTGATTTGCCATGGTCTCCTAATTTCTTCAATTAGACAGTCAAAATGTATATAAGTTCCAGGACTAGAAATGATGCCAAGATGATTTTTTGCCTTTTCTTTTATATAACTTTTATGTATCCTCAGTATTCTTAGCATGCATACTTGTAATTCCTTAAGTCTGATAACTTAGCGTAGTCCTAGTATTTTGTTAGGCCAGGAGACCAAACATCCTATAGGCCTTGTAGTAGGAGGCTGGAAAACCCTACACTATCTTGGGAAACCAAGGTCATCTCTAGAACATATCCTGTAAACTAGGGATTTGGCCCATCCATGGGGGAATTCCTCAAATAGGCGAAAATCATGCCATTCATCCAGGCCTCCCATTGGGGCATCCTTGTTGGATATACTATTTTGTAAGGTCTATAAATTGTATACGTGATCTATCGTGTCGGTACATTGCGGTGCATTCCACCTTGGTGAAGTGGTGCACCAATAAGGATCCTTATTAAAATACTGAGGTAAAACCCCCTTATTCCTTAACTGTGTCTGGCTCTCAATTTTTTAAGACCAGGAAAAGGCATCAGAACTAAAGTAACAGAATAAATCAGCATGTAAGCTTTCCCCCAAATTAGGTAACAATAAAATCAGGCAGCTATCTAAACAATACAAAATGAATATTAATAAGCAAAAACCTGGCATGCCTGTGAAAAGATACAGATTTTTCTACTTCACAGGAAGCAGGACAGTGCATAGTGTGAGGTGAAATGGAACATTACCTCCCCAATTTGTACTGCAGCATTTGAATTTGTTTACAGTTGGAGAATCGCAGGATAGTTGAGGTTGGCAGGGTGGGCTAGAGCAGATTGCTCAGGACCATATCCAGTTGTTTTTTCAATATCTTTGAAGATGGATACTCCACAACCTCTCTGGGAACCCTGTTTTAGTGCTTGGCCATCCTCACAGTAAAAAAATGTTTCCTTAAGTCCAAGTTGGATATCCCATACTTCAGTTTGTTCCTTCTCATCCTGTCAGTGAGCACCACTGAGAAGAGTCTGCCTCTGACTTCTTTACTCCCACCAATCAGGTATTTATGCACTTGTTGAGGTTTAGGTTTGTTTATTTGAGTTACGGTACTATTTATGTGGTGGGTTTACATTTGCCGAATTTGTTTGTTAATTGGGAGATAGGATTTTGGGAGAAAAAGGCAAAAGCAGGCTTAACTTATAAGTAAAAGCAGATAGATTTTATTAACATATACTAAGAGAAGCAAAGGAAAAGGAAAAAAAACAACACAAATTAATTTCTAAAACCAACCTTTTTTCCTACTACAAAATGTTAATTTTTTACTAACAATGTAAAGAGGCAAAACTCGTAACTTTAGGTTAGTACTACGTATAAAACAGGTTTTTATTTAGTTTTTGAGAGAGAAAAGTTTTTTTTGTTGTTTGGTAACTTTTTACAAGAGAAACACTTTGCTTGTGGTTTTTAATTTACACAAAAGCAGCTTGCTCAAGAGATTTTGCAGTTGTGAAACTTTTTATATTATGTAGCTTTTTTATGATTATATATGGGCTGTAGACTTAGAGTGGTACTTTTTAAAAATTATCTGTTTTAAAAAGCAAAGAATTTTTTTTTAACTTGGGGAACAGAGATGTTTTCTCACTTTTTTACTGGTAGAAGGTTTTTTTTTTGTTTTTTTTTTCTGTTTAACTTTTTATGGGGTCACAAAAATTACAGCTGCTAATTTAATATTTACCTAGTTTATTACAGATACTTTTGCTCATATTTACAAATCATCTTTCCAATTTATATTGTTTATTATTTAAAAGATTATTTTAGTGTGATAAATGTAGTAAATAAATTTGTGTATTAAAATATTGGGACTGTGATAGATGTAGTGAATAAACTTGTGTATTGAATGTATTGTACCTTATAACCTTGAAACTGTCTTGTAAGTTCTGGTTCCCGTAAGTTGCAAAAGGGTCTCCAAATATTGAGACTTATTTTGCACCTGTGAGACAGCAGGGTGAAACCAGAATTTGCAACAGAAAGGAGGAGGCCAAGCAGGAGATGGCTCATCCATCAGGACGGACTCTGTGCACCTGGGAAGATCAGCGTCTGATGCCAATCTCGATGGAGGACCCCCCGAGATGGAGCCAATCACCATTCCAATGCCCGGTTCCAGGAATCCCCTTTCAGAACATGCACATTGCCGGGAAATCCGTTCAAAATTCATCCACAAAAGAAAGAAACACATGAATATGTAGACTGGACAGGGACACACAATGGACTCGCTGCAGGGCAGGAAAAACTGTATAAAAACTGGACTCAAAAACTCAGCATTTGTGGACAGGAAGGGAAAGCACCCTTGATGCTGTACCTCCGTTCACCCAGCATTCGACCGATGTTGCTCCGTTTTATTGTGGTTGTAATAGATGTGATTATAAATTCGTGCAATTAAAACATAGAAGGAAGTTATAGCAGATGA
>JANPWX010018931.1:167377-286008 GCA_024734555.1 Trochalopteron elliotii
GTATAAGAACTCAGACTCAAACCCCAGCAAATCGTGGAACAGTGCGAGATAGCAACCCTGCTGTCAGTCGGCTGTTTCACCCAACATTCGAATGTTGTTCCCTGTGGCTGTCCCAAATAGATTTAAAATGGAAAAATAAAACTTATTATTTTTCTGTCCAATTGGCTAGTTGATCATTTATAACATGGTTATCTTAGATTTTGGAAAATGGCAATATAAAATCTTTGATACTCGATTGGCTAAAAATCATTTATAACATTTAGCATAATACAGCTTGTTACTATAATTTATAAGAGATTTTTAGCTTAGAACTAGGGCAACTTGTTATTTTTATTACTAAAAAGTTACTCTTCTTTTATCGATTTTGAGATTTTTATATTGTTCTTTTACATGTCTTCAATTTGGCTTTTTTTTATTTTTGAGAAGGGTTGGAGTTTAAAGTTTTAATTTGTGTTAGGAAAGAGTTAAAGTTTTTTCAGGCTTGTGGTGGTTATGTGATTTTTTGCTGGGGCAGCTGCAAAAGTTTTGAAGCCATGCTGGGGGGGGTGGAGGCTGATGGATACCTTCTCTTCTACTTTTCGATCTGATGGTGCGAGCCGCTCGCAGTTGCTTTGTAAGGCCCAGCATAGGGTGGGGGGAGGGATCCCATCCTCCCTCCCCGGGCCAGGAGTGCCGGCAGCCAGGAGATCAGAGCACGGCCTTGCTACAGCCCAGCCCCGATCCCCGCCACGACCCCAGACACGCGGCCGGCCCTGCCTCCTCTGCAGGCAGTGGCTCTCGGAGGCCCGGCCGGGTCCCGGCCGCCCTGGGGCAGCCAGGGCCTAAGCCGGGCTCCTTTCAGCTGCCCACAATGTTACCTGATCACCGGACGGGGGGAGGGGGGTAAGACGAAGTCTAGAACCTAGCTTCAGCTTTTATATGGATATTACCAAAAGTTGCCTTCTGTTTTCTGAGTAGTCAAAACTGCATGTCAATCCAAAACTTGCCCCTCCATAGGTCCCTGTCCTTTCCAGAGAATTCTAAGGTCCTAGCAGAGCAATATTGTTTCAACCCATAACAGCACTGCAGTGGGGGAATACTCCAGTATAGGAATCGTGGTTACATATAGTAGCCTTCCATGGTATCTCATACCAGATGGAGTTGCCTGAACAATGGTGTGAGTTGTGTTCTAGTTCAATTTTCAATTTTTTTCCTCTTCCTTTCATAGCATCCAAATTTTGTATATCTTATCAAGGGCATGGAATCAAGTAACATTCTCTCTCTCCCTGTTACAGTTCTATCTGCTTTATCTCAGCCAAGGTCAGAATGAAAGACATGGGAGACGTAAAGTCGAGTTCGGTCTTGGTTGTTTATTATATCTTATCTATTTACAGTGTCACAAAGCATGAGCTCCAACTTGCAAGTTAGAGAAACAAGACAAAATGGAGCTCACGGAACAGTACGGGATCAGGTGAATGCATCCGTATGCAAAAAGCAGCTATAACCCAAATCTCGCAACTTACGCTAACTGTGCAGCCACTGTCTGCACATACTACCACAATTACGCAAACAGAACAAATATCACCACAAATAGTGCAAAGTTCCCAAGCCCTGCAGCCTGCAGTCTCCACAGCACAGGGCGGTAGGACCCGTGCTGCTTGAACAAAGCAAAGTCTCCCCACCCTGCTGCTCCTCCCTCTCCCCATTCCATCTTAACTTTGATGAAATGGTATTGCCTTGAGCCTCCAATAAACTCCGGTAAGCATGAATTGCATGTTGTACAACGATGTAAGCTTAACTCTCAGTTGTATGGACCACACATAAATGCCACTGTCAACTTCACTGTGGTTGTTGATTATGTTTTGTTGGGGATGGCCGGGAGGGGGGGGGGAGGGCAGTTATGTTTTGAAAATCATGTTCCAAACATACCTATCCCAGAATCTCAAAGCCCTCCAACTCCAAGCCTTCAGATTCAGTAAAGATGCTGTTGTTTTTCTGACTGGTGCCAAGGCTGTTAGAACTTGTATGAGTTGTCAATAGCTAGCAGGAGAGCATAAGCACCAGAGCTCAGTAGCCAGGTAAATAAGCCTGTTCCACCGACCTCATTGTTCTTTTTTTGTGTCTCAGCCCTTTGCCACTTTGAAGACTGTGGCCATTTCTGGGAAGCTGTCATGGGTTATCCATTCTGCCACACCTAGAGAAGCAAAGATATGCAGCAAAGGTCCCCAATGCAAGCAACTACATATGTACTTGCCACTGCATACTTCCAGAGCATTACCAGTGGGGTGGGGGACAGCAGGCAGAAGATTGGCTTTACCTGTGGTTGCCCTCCACAGATTACTCAATCCAGTCTCGACTTCCACCTAAACTCCTGGGAAAACGCCTAGTCTCCTAAAAGGCACTTTCAGGTAGGGCTTGCTTAGCTCCAAGTCTGGGTGTGAAGAGACTTGTTGTGGGCATATCTGCAGCAACAGCATATATAGACAAGCAGTCTCAGACCTGTCCCATCCTCCTCCTAGAAAGCATACAAAACCCTTCCCCTTGTCAGGGGCACTGGTGCAGAGCTCACCCTGCTCTGCTCTGAACACAAGATGCATGCTGAATATGCATTTCTTAAACTGAGAGAATCCTTTAAGTTGCTAGGAAACAATGCAGACATCATAAGAACATGAGTGGTTAAGCTTTAGAGGACTGTTGAAATAAAAGCAAAATGTTTTTTTGTCTGTTTTGTAATGTGTGATGTCCCAGCGCTGCTGTCAGGTTCCCACTGCCAAACTTTGCTGAGTTCTGGAATTCACCCAGTCCCCTTTTGGCTTCTGAAACACTTGGTGCAAGCACCTAGGATCCATTAAGGAGGACTGTGAGTTGCATGAGCAGTAAAGGTATGAAGAAAAGGATAGAAATGCTTTTTAAAGACTGAAAAGTCAATAATGAAATGCATTAGAGAAGCATCAAAATGTCCATTCCTGACAGGCCTTTGTTTTTATTTTGGGGAGGGCTCGAAATGTGCTTGGCCTTCCTAAGGAAAGTTGGAGTCCTGCAGAAAAAACTTCTAATCTCAGACAGT
This sequence comes from Trochalopteron elliotii, assembly GCA_024734555.1. NCBI lineage: Eukaryota > Metazoa > Chordata > Aves > Passeriformes > Leiothrichidae > Trochalopteron > Trochalopteron elliotii. The sequence goes on from JANPWX010018931.1 coordinate 170,424, forward strand.
TTATGGTTTTCCATCACTGCTTTCCTGATACCGCTGAAGTAGATTGAAAAGCATTTCACAGATGCCAAGCCCCTGTGATTTGACCATTTTGCCTGACAGTCTGCAAGCAAATGGGTTCATTTTCAATAAAGGTCATAAGTTAAAGACAAGCAGAAGAGTTATAAAATAAAAACGTATGCTATCTGAAACACTGTGAAAGAAACAGTATAGAGCAGATATTGGTAATGCAATGTAAACATTGGATGCAAGGCCAGTAACAAAGCTAGAAAAGCAGCATTTCAGTTAGCACAGCTCTGGAAATGGGCTTTTGGGCCACTGTGCAGAGCCAACCTGCTTTTCTTATTCAGCTTTCCCAGGAGTAGCCCACAGATGACAGCTGAAAGACCCTGGTGGACGTCCTGGTTAACAGCCCAAATTTTGATTGGGGATGCTCATTTGCAAAATATAGACTTTATTTAATGTTTGTTCTAAAAATTCTTTGCTGCTTATTAAGAGTTAGGCACTATGATGTGAGTATTTGGACTCAGTTGCAAAAGTTCAGTGTAGAATTATTAACTGTCCTTGGTTTGTAGAAAAATATTGGTACATTTTAAGTTTTATCTCTCAAAATTAATGGTATTCCTGTCTGCTGTGTTTCACATGGGATTAGTGACACTTTGTGCTTTCTGAAATCACTTCAGTCCCTGGGTGCTTAAGCGATTGCCCAATTTCAGTAGTATCACTTATTGTTCATATTTTGGATGAAAACAGAGCCTCCCCCTTGGAAGGGAAATTCAAATTGTAACTGCTTGGCAGTGGTAGTTTGTGACCAAGAAATGATCTGGCAGGAATGGAGGGCAAGAAGGCCCAACTTCAGAAGGGGTTAAACTGGCTGGAAGCAGGGATGCCAGAGACAGGAGGACTCCCTGAAAGGGAATGGAGTTTCCCTCAGTGATGAGATAAGGAAGACCCAAAGCATTGCTTGTAGTCACATCCTGGAATGGGAACACTCAGGGGCCCATGCTCAGGTGCCACCTTTGGGCAGCAGAGTTGGGCCACAGGATGCACCTATTGGTTGGACTGAAGTGCCCCATGCAAATGCTCACAGGATTGGTGCTGGAACAAGCGGATATAAGTGGTGCATTTGACACTGTCCTGCATGACTTCCTTGTCTCTAAACTGGTGTGCTGAACCAAAACCACTACAACTGGAGAAACATGGACTTGACAGATGGATCATTTGGCAGATAAGGAATTGTCTGAATGGTCACACTCAGAGTTGCAATCAATGGCTCAACATCCAAGTGGAGACCAGAGACGAGTGGCGTCCCTCTGGGGTCAGTATTGGGACTGATGCTGCTTAACATTTTTGTTGGCGACAGTGTGATCAAGTGTACCCTCAGCAAGTTTGCAGATGACACCAAGATGTGTTGTGCAGTTGACATGCTGGGGGAAAGGGATGCCATCCAAAAGGACCTCAATAGGCTTGAGAGGTGGACCTGTGCAAACCTCATGAGGTTCAATAAGGCCAAGTGCAAGGTCTCGCACCTGAGTCAGGACAATCCCAAGCGCAACTACAGCCTGGGTGGAGAATAGATTGAGGAGAAAGACTTGGGGGTATTGATGGACGTGAAGCCCAAAGCGAGTTGGCAGTGTATGCTCAGAATCCAGAAATCCAACTGTATCCTGGGCTGCATCAAAAGAAAGGGAGAATAGACTAAAGAAAGAACAGGATGTAGAGAAAGAAATAGAGGGTAGGAAGGCAACTGAGTTATTGCTGCCTTTAAAAATCAAAAAGCTGCAAAAATAATTACAGGAAGAAAAGTAAAAACCACAAAAGTCGTGAGAACAGGTCAAAATGATGCTTTTACAGGTTACTTATTCCCCTAAGATCCTACAGATTAGGAAACTAGTGGTGTCCCCTGAAGATTGGGATGGAGATATCTGGGGTGATTCTGATGGCAGCAAACCAGAACTGGCACTCAACCTGGCATTCTACACATCTTGAACTGAACTTTGCTTAAAACTGAGTGGGGGGAACCTCTCCAAATGACTACCAGAAACCCCCAAAGAGGCCTGCGCAGGTACAGTGACATGTATTACATAAGGTTGTGCAAGCTAAACAATTATGCACTAGTAGGTGGTGACTATTTATTAGATAGGCAGGTTTATGTAGATTTCAATTAATTAATTCTCTCCCTGCTTGTTTGAATTCTGGAAAACTTCCACTTTACACCCCATGCAGAATAAACAATGTCTCCTTTCTAAACCTGACTCTTTGTCCGTGTTAAGAGAGTTCCAAAAATTCAGTAACAATGGGAAACCTTGAATTGGGAAGTGAAGAGATCCCTAGTTTGGAGAAGCAAAGATTGGCAATCATTGCTATATAAAGCCAGGAAAACACCTTTCAAGATGGGATGGGCAAAAGCTCATGCAAAGGATAATCAACCAGCTACAAAGTGGAATCAAAAGGCAGATGAGCTAACTAAAATTAGGAAAATCATCTTAAATCCAGAGTGGTATTGATTGGGAAAATGGTTACATCAAAACCTAGGCCACACACATAAAGAAGCACTTTATTTTTCTTCACAGAGTAAAGAAATACAAACAAAATATAGAAATATAAAAAGACATGTAAACAGAAAGAACTGGTGAAACTATTCTTACTGAATGTCCCCAGTGTAGATTGAAATTAAGAGCAGATCACCCTTCTAAAGCACCACCTCTACATACCAGCGAAGAGGAAATGTTATGGTCTACATGGCAAATTGATTATTAAATCCTCTGTGGGATATCAATACATCCTCAAAGGAGTGGAAGTAGTGGCTTGCTTATGGTGACTGTCAGAAAGAAAATCAGTGAAACATAGTGCAAAGGCTATCATTTTCGTTCACTAATTAATTACTCCTGATGTTATCCAAAGTGATAACGGCTCACATTCTTTGTGTAAGGAAGTGAAAGATTGGGCAAAACAAAAGGAAATTAAATGGGTATTCCATATCCCATACTACCTTCAATCAAATGGGATGGTAGAAAGCGCTAATGGCTTATTGAAGAGGAATCTCAAACCACACAAAGGTCAATGAGATATAAGACTTCCCAGAGTGCTCCATCAATTAAATAATCAATACAGGCCTAATGGAAGCCCTGTAAGCAGAGTATTCTTTGTAAAAAAATGAGCTTAGCGTTCCACTTACTGGGAAAAGGTAATATACAACGACATTACAGACAGGACAGCCTGTAGATGTTCAATCTACTATGCATCAGTACTGTGTCTATGACTTTAACTAAATCTTGTGGCCCACTTGCCAGGGAAGCTACCAATCGCACTGATGCAAAACACAAAATTAGTGCATGATGGATTTTTCCTTTTTTTAATGGGCTAATTTGTTTGGACTCTCCCTACCAAAACAAGTTTGCTCTCATGAGACCCCACCTGGAGTACTGCATCCAGCTCTGGGGTCCTCAGTGAAACATGGGGTTAGAAACTAGAGGATATTAATCACAGAAATTAAAAGGTATTGAATAGGAACAGGCATTTAGATGATGTGTATTGCTTAATATTTGCTGCATCTTTTACTGTATTAGTTGCTTGAGGAGGAAAAGGACAGGAATATGTGCAAGAACAGCAAGAAGGAATGCAAGGATGCCTGATAAGGGGAAGGATGCTTACCAAGAATAGGACATAAGTGAAGCAAGGGAACCTGAAAATAAATGGGAAGTTGGATGAGAGCAAACACAGATCTGACCAATATGGTTAATGCTACCTTCTCTGCTTTATTTCAGCTAAAATGGCAGGTTATATACACTTCTACATAGTTTACCTTTACAGGTGGTTTTTCGTTGGCACATAACACAGAAAAGAATGTAAACATATATTGTTTATCTTATTCTTAAGGCAGCTAAAGTGATCACACTAATTGCTATGCTTGTTAACTGCTAAAAACCCTCTGTCCCTTGCCAACACCTTAAGCTGTAATTCTAACTGCGCCATAGACTTGGCACTGAATTTCTACCTGCGCCACCAACTCCCACAGGCCCCAACGATGAGGCCCAGTCTGGGTGATTCAACCACAGTCCAAATACAAATTATATCCACCTTCCCTAAGAAATTCTGCTACACACAAGTATGCAAAACTGCCAAGGATGCTGAGATAATGAGGCTCCTGGGGCCCCTGGAACCAGATGAAACTGGCCTCATGGCTTGGACTTTGGCCAAAGGATCAGTAAGCATGTGCAAGGGAGCGGGATGAGGTCAAGTCTGAGGAAGACCACTTTACTTCCCCCTTTGGGACCTCCGAGACCCCCGAGATGACCACCAGAGACAATTGCGCAGGCGCAGGACTGATAAGGACTGATATTACAATTAGCATACAAAGCGGGGAGGGGTGGAGTCAGGGAATGAATATGTATAGGTGTATTGCAAAACTTGATGCATGTGTAACATTCTAGAGGATAAAAGAAGATGTGAGTGGGCAAGTGGGCGCATATGCCTTTGGAGGAAATATCCCCCATGCGCCCGGCTGCTGAATAAACTACATACCTACTTTAAAACTCATTTTGAGTTCTAAAGTCTTCTGTGTATCGTCAGCACAGGAAAGTTGTTCCTTGAGTTGGAGTTGTTACCGAACAAATTATATTTCTTTAAGGAGTCTATGCAGCAGTGGGGGAAGACGTTGGAAAATTCCTTTAACTTTAGACAAGTGTGTGTTCCCTGTATTCATGGTTAATGCATAGTTTTGTACCATCCAGTGCTTAGTATAAATGCCAGAGATTATTGCAGCCTTGTGTTAACTCCCTATCTCTACGACTAAAAAGTCTTGTGCCAGTTAATGCTTCCTTGTTTACTTCTATTAGTGATTAATATGTAGTAGCTGATATCTTAGTTTAGAGAATGGGATTGTGTGTCAGAGAAAAGAATGATAAAAGTACATTATGACCTGGCCACATATTTGAGATAGTCTCAAAGAGAAAAGATTCATCAGATCTGAAATCATATCCAAATAAGTCCACACAAATAATTAGCATATATGCATGTATTCAGGAAATGTGATGAATATGTATGTTTCAGGAATATAACCTGGTCTGTTAGGTTACTTGGCATATATGCTTTGAGGACAAATCCCCACAGATCCAGCACTGCTAATTAACATTGGCTTTCTAACCTAGCCAATTGGTTGGAGAGTTTATTTCATGGTTTTCAGTAAGAGTGAGTCCAGAGGAGGGCCATGAATATGATTAGAGGGATGGAACACCTCTCCTATTAGGAAAGGTTGAAAGAATTGGGTTTCTTCAGCCTCCAGAAGAGAAGGCTCTGAGGAGATCTTATTGTAGCCTTTCAGTATCTGAAGGGGACTGTTGGGGGTCTGGATTTTTCCTTTTGTTTTTTTCCCTCATGGAGTTTTGTCCCATATGTTACTAGGAAACAATAACTACCAATACTTAAGAAAACAAAGATGTAGCTGAGTGTCACAACATTCCATTGAAATGGCCCTGGCTGAGGGTGGGTTGCAAGTGATAACGTGGGAGAAAACGAGGGGGGTCTACCCTGGAAGTTTTGGGGCAGGGTTTTGGGTCAGTCCGGTTTCCAGGTTCTGAGGACGAAGGAGCTGTTTGCCTGCTTCCCTGTTGCTTGGCTGCTCGGAGCTCAGAACCAGCACATGTGGTGCTGAAACATCGGGATCGGCTCCCTCTGCCTGCAGCGTGTTGCCATGGCCACTCCTGTGTGTTGGACTCCGAGATCCTAGTCTGCTGTGGTTTTCCTGCACTGCAAATCTGCTTAATTCTTTTTTTTGTTTCCCAGCTGTTTGGGGCAGGGTCCGGAGCAGACATGTGGGGTGCCCCCATACGGGCCACCTCTGCATGGTAGCTCAGCAATCGTGACCAGCTGACAGCCGTGACTTCCCGTCTCAGCCAAGCTGCCATTAACCACGTGGTCTTTGAGCTCAAACTGGAGCACTCCCTGCAGCTGCAGGGGAATCATCGCACCTGTCCTTCCCACTGGGAGCCCGCCAGCACCCGTGCCAGCTGTGACCATAACTACACCAAAGGGAAAATTACTTAAAGAGCAAGAAAGAGACTGTTTATTGGGTTTTCTGCTTGTTTGTTTGTCATTGCTGCTATTGTTGTCATTTGTTTACCTTGTTATACACATACATACTAATAAAGAACTGTTATTCCTTTTCCCATATCTTTGCCTGAAAACCCCTGTCTTAGGTTGCAATGTAAGATGCAACCAAAAGTATGTATTCTGTTACCATCTGTTAAAACCAGGTGGGGAAGTGTTCTTTATCTCTTCCATGACCCATCCTCCCTCCAGGGGGATATCTTCTGTTAATTGGCCATTGAGTCTCACTGCATGACTAATAAAATTACATCATCCCACTGTGAGATGCTCCACTCAGGGGGAGGAACCAAGCATTCCTACTTGGATATAATCTGAGATTTGGAACACTGTAGTCAGCCTTTTCCCCCTGGATTCCCAGAGGAAGACCAGATCCTTCTGCACCACCACTGGACCTTCAGAAGAAAACTACACCCTTCTACAGGATCACTGCTTCAACAGAACCACATCTATCACTCCAAGAGGACTGCAGCCACCATTTAATTGGACTTCTACCAACACCCTGACCGACAGGGTGTCTGGTTGTATTCTGACTCTATCAGTTTTTTTGTACTATTGCATTTATTTTAATTTTCATATTAAATTGTATTTCTGACTTGGGATCTCCCACTGGTTTGCTTTCAAACTAGTACAACCCCTAATCTCAAAGTTGTAATAATTCAGAGGGAAGGGGGTCATATTCTCAATGCCAAGAGAAGTTCCCACCTTCCTTGCCAGACACCTGTCTTTGAAACTAAGATCTTGGCACTCAACATGGAGCCTGAGGGCATCAAGAGGAAAGGGTGAAAAAGGAATAACAGTTCCTAGGTAAATTAATTTTTTGTGTGCTGAAAATAGAAACCTTGTTAGGTGGCACCATGTGGTCTAGCTTACCCTGGTTCAGGTGGCACATGGTTGTGGCTATATTTTTCTCATTTGCAGCTCTTTATCTAAACATGGGTCCTATGACTAAGGCTACTGTGGGTGTTATCCTGTTTGCACTAGGGGTCAATAAGGTGATGAATTCATGGATTTTTAACTTCCTCTGGAAAGTGGGCACATGGATACATGACTATCACACACTACGTGTATGTTTATGGGGTTACATTAATAATGGTATTTATTGTGAGGAAGTAACACTGGGGGAAGATTTTTCCCAACTGTCCTGGGTTGTAGTATAGGATGTGCACAAAGTATTCTGTCACCATCTTCATGAACTGTTGAATCCAATTGTTGGAGCAGTGTCTTCCCAGGCCCCCCTCCCTCTGGGGTGTCTTCTGTTAATGGCACATCAAATGCCTTGCTGCATGACTCATAGATAACTCCCTCTGGGAGCTATCTCTCTTTAATGGGCCATCAAGGACCCTCTGTATGACTCATCATCCCATTGTGAGATGCTCCGCCCAGGGGGAGGAACCAAGCATTCTCACCTGGATATAATCTGGGATTTGGGACAGTACAAGCAGCCCTTACCCACTGGATTCCCAGAGGACCAGAGCTACCAGACCTTTCTATGGAATCACTGCTTCAGGAAGACCACCTCTTCTGGACTGCTTCCATCACCCTGCTCAGGTTGTATTCTGACTGTCAGTGGTCTTTTGTATTACTGCATTTATTTTATTTTATTTTATTTTATTTTATTTTATTTTATTTTATTTTATTTTATTTTACTTTATTTTACTTTTTTTTCTTTTCTTCTTATTAAATTGCATTTCTGACTTGGAGCCTCTCACTTGTTTTGCTTTCAAACCACTACACCAACCCTTCACCCATTTCTTTGGGCCTACCCCACCAGCTTTTGAAGGGTTCAGATCTTCTCTAAATGCTAACAATATTGTATAGTGGCTGTCACTGCTGATAGGTCTATTCTATTTAGCATACAGAGGTAAAGTGAGATTGCTGTGGGTAATGACTCTAACATCTACCCCAAAGACTAGGGATGCTGCCTCTGACCCGGACACTGCCCAACAGACTGACCCTACTCCACAGCCTGACCCTGCCTAAAAGCCCACCTTGGAAATGAACCACGCAGATTAGATGGGGGTAATGGAGGAGAAGATATGCCAGGTGCTGAAGAAATGCACTTCCCCAGCTGGTGAGAAACCCTTTCCCTGCCTCAAAGAGGGAGAGTCTGATGGTACAGCAGTGGAACCCACAGATGTTACAACTGTCCAGGTCCCAGCTGAACGGCAAGAGCAGTCACAGCCAGCAGCAGTCTCCCTTGTGCAGTGGAGGAAGTATAAAACCAAATAAGTGCACCCAGTTAATGATGATGGGGAATCAGGGCCCTCACAACCAGCAGGGGAGCTGGAGCCTGAAATCATCACTGAGTCCCTGTCGTACAACAGTCTCTGTAATATGTGAAAAGACATTGTGCAACACGAGCACAAGGCTTACTTGACCTAATTACTTTGGATTTGGGACTTTACGGGTACAGACGTTCAAATGGATAGTGGCGAGACAAGGTATTTGGGATAATTGACCTAGGACATGGGTGTGGATCAGGTATTTGTGAGGGAGCAAGGGTCCCTTTCTCTCTGAGACCAGCTTTTAATGAGTGTAAGAGAGGTTTGTTCACAGAGACAGAATGCAGGAGTACCATCATAGAATGCACTGGAAGACCCTTGAGGAAGGGATCCAACAGCTGAGAGAAGTGGCAATATTAGAGGTGCTCTTTGGAAGGGATGGACAGCATGATAATGACCCTCACAAGGTCAGGTGCACAGGGCAAATGTTGTGGAACCTGACAAATCTAGGGCCATCCCAATACACCACCATCATTGCAATGACTAATGCCGAGGGCAGCCAAGAAACAGTGGGTTCTGGTGCCAACAGGCTCAGGTATTATGAGAGTATGGTCAATAGTCCAATGCACGCCCATGTTTCTGCTGTGGTTAAGGACCTCAAAGAGGAGTTTAAATAGGAGATTAGGGAAGTGAGGGAGGAGGTGAGGAAGAACAGCGTGGCAGCAGTGCGAGTCATAGGCCCCAAAGTCAGAGCATGACATCCCCCAGCTAGGGAGAGGGGGAACACCCCACTAACTCATCTATGGTTCTTTCTGTGTGACCATGGGGAAGGCATGAGAAGGTGGGATGGGAAACCCACTTCTGTCCTGGCAGCACGGGTGTGTCAACTCAAGGAGGAAAACACTAACTGAGGGAGTTCTACTAAAGTGAAGGTAGCCTCAGCCTCCTATGACTGAGCTGCCAAGTATAACAGAAAAGAAGATGATATGTCAGATCCCCTTGAAGGAACCTCTAAAATGCATGCCCAGGGACGGAATGATAGCCAGGGCTAGAGGGTCCTGCTTCTAGCCAGGTAGAGGCACGGGAAAATCAGATCTTTTGGACCGTGTGGATCCTATGGCCTGGCACATCAAAGCCACAGAAATATGAAGCGTTGGTTGATAATGGTGGCAGTGTACTCTAATGCCATCAGGACATGTGGAGGCAGAATCCATTGCTGTTGCTGGGGTGACAAAGGAAGGCAGAGGTTGACCCTCTTGGAAGCCACGGTGAGCCTGACTGGGAAGGAGTGGCAGGAACATCCCACTGTGACTGGCCCAGAGGCCCCATGTATTCTGGGCATAGACTTCCTCTAGAATAGCTATTGCAAAGACCCAGAAGGACTCTGGTGGGCTTTTGGAATAGCTGCTATGGAGGTAGAGGGAATTAGGGAATTGAACACCTTGCCTTCACTATCAGAAAATCCTTCCAGTTGGCCTCCTGAGGGTGGAAGAGCAATATGTCCCAATTGCCAGCTTGACAATGCACTGCCGGCAGTATCAGATGAATCAAGATGCCGTGATCCTCATCCACAAGATGATATGTGAGCTTGAGAGCCAAGCAGTGGTCAGCAAGGTCCATTCCCCTTCAACAGTCCCATTTGGCCTGCATGCAAGTCTGACAGAGAACGGAAATTGACTGTGTGCTCTCTTGGCTTGAATGAAGTGACTCCACTGCTGAGCACTGCTGTGCCAGACATGCTGGAGCTCCAGTACGAGCTGGAGTCCAAGGCAGAGAAGTGGTATGCCACTATTGACATTGCTAATGCATTTTTTTCCATTCCTCTGGCAGCAGAGTGCAGGCTTCAGATTGTTTTCATCTGGAGGGGCATGCAGTACACTTGAAACCAATTGCCCCAGAGGTGGAAGCACAGTCCCACCATCTGCCATGGACTGATCCAGACTGCATTGGAAAAGGGTGAGGCTCTGAAACATCTGCAGTACATTGATGACATAGTTGTGTGGGGGAACACGGCAATGTAAGTATTTGAGAAAGGAGAGAAGATCATCCAGATTCTCCTGGAAGCTGGCTTCACCATCAAAGAGTAAAGTCAAGGGACCTGCCTGAGAGATCCAGTTCCTGGGAGTGAAGTGGCAAGATGGATGGCATCAGATTCCCACTGAGGTAATCAATAAGATCACAGCAATGTCTCTACCAACCAACAAAAATGAAACATAAGCTTTCCTAGGCGCCATAGGTTTTTGGAAAATGCACATTGCCGAGTACAGCCAGATTGTGAGCCCTCTCTACCTGGTTACTGGCAAAAGGAACCATTTCCACTGGGGCCCTGAACAACAACAAGCAGGAAATCGCTCATGAGGTAGCCCTTGACCCAGTCAAGATGGGACCAGAGGCGAAGAACATGCTCAACTCTGCAACCAAGAGCAACAGTCTGTCCTGGAGCCTTTGACAGAAGGTTCCTGGGGAGACTCAAAGCCAACCACTGGGATTCTGGAGCCAAAGTTACAGAGGGTCTGAAGCCAACTACACCTCAACAGAGAAGGAAATCTTGGCCACCTATAAAGGAGTTCAAGCCGCCTCAGAGGTGATCAGCATGGAAGCACAACTCCTGGCTGTGGTGGTGCATTCCCCCTTAACTCCTTTCCAGGCTGCAGTGTGATCTGAGAAAATGCTTGTTAGGCCTCATCCTTGAAAATGCCACCTGGTATCAGCTCTTTCTGAGTTTATCAAAAAACACTGTCCTCTCTAAGGAACTCCTAACGAGCTTCTGTTTTTCTCATGACCAGACTTGGAAAATATTTCTCTGGCCTGAATGGCATAACATTCCTATTCTCACACTTTAAAAGAAAGTGCTGACCCAAACTGTGACCAGGATGAAACATGGTTATGACTAAAGCCCACTCTTTTGTGACCCTATAAACAGCAGTCCAAAATGGGGCCTGTTGAGCTCTCCTGGACTGCAGTGGGCCTCTGACCAGCAATCTCCCTCTGAGTGGGACGCTTCTCAGAGCCAGCAAACCCTCAGGTTTGCTATACCTGGAGGATTGCCAAACCAAGACGTGTCCTGAGCCAATACCCTCACTCCTCGAGGCCCAATTCTTCACCTGTCAGGAGATGCAAAAGCATCAGAAGTGAGTATTTTCACTGACCTCTGAGGGAGATTTTTCCACAGGTACCTTATCTTGCACTATGTCTGCATGCATACCCTTTGCACATATGCTATAAGAAATCTGGAAGTTTGGTTAAGTTATAGTTATAATTCAGGATAAATGCTGTTAAGTGTTATTTCTCTGTTAGATTGCTAAGGTTAAGCTATAAATTTAGGTATAAGATAAAGTACTGCTGTTGTGTGCATTTTGAATTTACCAAATTTCTGTACAATGCTGCCTCCCTGTATCCCCATGTTAAACCCTTTTGGTTTTTCCCGAATTATGGGTCTTGTTCATCACTCTGCAACCCTGCCCAGATGACTTGAAAGTTCTAGTGGGGGGGGGGCGAGTGATTGGCAGAGTCCCTGCTTTCCCCTCCCTTTTTTATGTATGGAATTGTTCTACTGATTATCCTTTTGTTCTGAGTCACTCCCCTTCCTCCGGGATTGGTTCTAGATTGTCCCCTGCCCCTTTCCACACCCCTTGTATTTAAGGTGAGACCCAGGGGGAAAAACTCACTTTTTTGTGGGCCCTCCTCTGGGTGAAATAAAACCCAGTTGAAACCCACGTGAAGTCCTCCTTTCTTCCTCGCCATTGCCACGCTTCTGCCTGAGGCCAAGACCCACAAGATCGGAAGGGTACCAAGCAGTACCCTTAAATGCGAGTTTGGTGCAAAAGCTAGCTGGAAAGCAGCACCGAACCCCCACAAAGTACTGTTAAGTGTTGTTAAGCTTTAGGCCACATTCCTTTTCATCCTTGTTTACACTGTCTTTACATACAGACACACACTCACACCTAGGTAGTTTCAATTCATTTCTGCTTTAATTGCCTGGATTTTGTTTGGTTTTGTTGCTTTCTTTCCCCATTGTGTCTTAGTTGCCCTTTGTTAGCAGAGTGAATCTTGCCAATGAATTTGTTGTGCTTTGTAGTTTAATATTAAATATGACTTTTGCTCATAGCCTTGCTGGTGATTTTTTGAGTGATCTCAAGCACACTCGTTCTGGATACTGACACTCTGACTACCGGTGCTGCAGTGGATGTTTAAAGGAAAGGTTCCCTCTACCCACCACGCCATAGACACCACATGGAGTAAACGGATTGCCCTCATCACACAGCGCACCTGTTTTGGAAAATTGAATCACCCTGGCATCTTGGAAATAATTACAAGTTATCCTCAAGGTGAGAACTTTGGTGTGACAGACGAAGACAAGCAGGAACAGGTGACACGTGCTGAGAAAGCTCCACTCTACAATCAACTGCCAAGAAAAAACATGCTATGCTCTTTTCACTGACGGTTCCTGTTGCATTATAGGGATGAACAGAAAATGGAAAGCAGCTGTATGGAGCCCCATGTGACAAGTTGCAGAAGCTACTGAAGGAGAAGCAGGATCAAGCCAACTTGCTGAACTCAAAGCTGTCCAGTTGGCCCTGGACATTGCTGAAAGAGAGAAGTGGCCAAAGCTCTGCCTTTACACTGATTCATGGATGGTATCCAATGCTCTGAGGGGTGGCTGGAAAAGTGGAAAAAGGCCAATTGGCAGCATAGGGGAAAGCCAATCTGGGCTGCTAAAGAAGGGCAAGACATTGCCACTTGGGTACAGAAGCTACCTGTGAAAGTCCATCATGTGGATGCCCATGTGCCCAAGAGTTGGGCTAATGAGGAGCACCGCAACAACAAACAGGTAGATTAGGCTGCAAAAACAGAGGTGTCAGGTAGATTTGGATTGGCAATACAAGGGAGAGTTGTTCCTAGCTCAATGAGCCCATGATGCCTCAGGCCATCAGGGCAGAGATGCCACCTGTAAGTGGGCACAAGACAGAGGGGTGGATTTAACCATGGACAGTATCTCCGAGGTTATCCATTATTGTGAGATGTGCACTGCAATCAGGCAGGCCAAGCAGGTGAAGCCCCTGTGGTATGCTGGGAAGTGGTCCAAATATAAGTACGGGGAGACCTGGCAGATTGATTACAACACACTGCCTCAAACCTGCCAAGGCAAGCGCTATGTGCTCACATGATAGTGATGCCGAAGCAACCACTGGATGGCTGAAAATGTACCCCATGCCTCATGCTACTGTCCATTTGTCATTTCAAGAACAGCCTTATAAACACTTGGGCTTGAGAACATGGTATTGAGTGGGTGCATCACATTCCTTACCACCAGCTACCAGGAAAGTTGAGCCAGCAATGGACTCGTTTTAAAACAACACTGAAGGCAATGGGAAGGTAGGTCCTTCCAAGCAGTGGGATCTGCATTTAGGAAAGGCTACATAGTTAGTTAACACCAGAGGTTCCACCAACCAAGCTGGCCCTGCCCAATCCAAACCCCTGTGTACAACCAATGGAGATAAGGTTCTGGTGGTGCATATGAGAGGTATGTTAGGAAAGACTGGATTATTTCTGCCTTGAACAAAGACAAATGCATCCATGGGCTGTTTCTGAACTCTGCCACTTCTTTCAGTGATCTGAATCATTCACAATCCACATGTGGTGGATAAAGCTCAAATCCCATAAGCCTTGTCTAGCACTATTTGGCAGCACTATAAATTCATTGAGAGCATGGCTAGCAAAGGATGTAAATCTGGACTGGCACAGATGGAATTACACTTTTCAAAGAGGTGAGTGAGACTTTATAACCCTACTCCAAAAAATGATCTGCTGTAATTATAAGAAGGAAAAAAAAAAAAGGAGTTTTTAGGAAGCAGGGTGTCTTGAGTTACAATGGAAGATGCAACCAAAAGTATGCATTCTATTGCGATCTACATAAGCTGTTAATATAGGTAGGCAGTGTTCTTTATCTTCTCCTTGACTCAGCCCTGATAACACCCTCTGGGGAAACAGCTGCCACCCTGAGGGGGCCATCTCTGTTAATGGGCCATCAAGGTCTCCCAGCATGACTCATAGAATTACATCATCCCATTTTGAAATTCCTCGCCCAAGGGGGAGGAACTGAACATTCCTACCTGTATATAATCTGAGGCTTGGAACACTGGGAGGGCACTACCACTGGATTCCCAGAGGATAGGAGATAAATAACCACCACTGGACCTCCAGAAAAAGACCAGATCATTCTACAGGATCACTTCTTTGACAAAACCACATCCATTACTCAAACAGGACTGTAGCCACCATTTAATTGGACTGCTATCACCATCCTGACCAACAGGGTGTCAGGTCGTATTCTGACTGTCAGTCTAAACCAGTGTCTCTGTACTATTGTCTTTATTTTAATTTTCCTATTAAATTGTAGTTCTGACTTGGAATATCCCACTGGTTTGCTTTCAAACTAGTACAGAGGGCAATTTCATGTGTGGGCAGAGAGGGAAGAGTGATGGCTGTTTACCAGAGGGCCATGCAATGTCCGTAGTCATGAGAACTGTCTTGTTCAATAGCATGGCTGTAGTCAGTATAGCTTTGAGAAGCCAACACCCATCACAAGTGTCTGACATGGGCTTTCACTAACAATTCATTTACCTCAAGGCACCATCATCCTCAGGAATCACCCTTCTAACCTTGAAATGAAAGGTTTCACAGAAAGCTAGAAGACTGCAGCACTCACCAACTTGGAAATCTCCATATCCATCTTTATGTCTTTTTTCCCAATGGTTTTGCTCTTAAAGCCTTTTAATATAAATTGCAGTCTTTTCCTTTATTTTCAAGACAATAGGTAGCACTTATTAATGCACCATATAAACAAAACTTCTTCCAAAATATTCACCGTTTAGAGTGGCTTTGTGAAATGCATACTTTAATCTTGTTTAATATTTGCACATATTGGTTTTGTAAATTAGAATTCTATAGACACTGTGATCTCTGAAAAACTACTTTCACAACGAATATTATCTTTAGAACACATCTGATAGGCATGAAAGAACTTAAATCCCATAAAATAGAAATAATTTAGCAATTTTTAGGGTTGTACAGAAACAAAACCCTGAATCTTTAGAAGTCAGAGTGCTTTAGCTACACAACCCTTTTGGTTCTGCTAGGCACAGCACTATGTTGTGTGTTAGAAAATAGTGAATGCTTGAAAAACTACGCATAATGGATTCTTTTTTAATGGAAGGACTCCCTAAGTCACCTTTACTTTCCATGTGTCCTGGTTTAAAAGACAGGTGTCTGCCAAAGAAGGTGGGAACCTTCCTGGAATGGAAAAGATGACCCCCTCCCTCCAAATTATTATAGATTTGAAATTACAGGGCTTTCTGGCAAAGATATGGGAAAAAGAATAACAGTTCTTTACTGGAATATATATATACACATAGACAAACAACAACAGCAACAACAAAAAAACCCAGAAAACCCTATAACAGGCTTTTTCCTGCACATCAAGCAGTTTTCCCCTTTGGCATAGTTACAACCTCAACTGGCAGGGGATGCTGATGGCTCGTGTTGTGGCAGAAAGGCTGCAGTCACTCCCCCGTGGCTTCAGGGTGCGCTGTTGGCTGAATCAGCTTCAGAGGGTGGACAAAGAAAGATCCGAGCCTCCTCAAGGGGTAATGGCAGCCCCTGGGAGAGAGAGAAGGTGAAGGGGAGTGGTGTTTTGGTTTTCCCCAGGCTTTCACATGTCCCATGCAGTGTCCTAGCAATGGGAGCAGCAGCCGAGGCTCCAATAAGCAGCTAGGAGGTGCTCCCTCCAGAGAGGAGGAGGAGGTGGGGGCCCAGTTTTCCCCTGAGGCACACATGCAGATGGTGAGGCTCTCTCCCAGTGAGGGTCAGGTGTTGAAAAGTCCCAGTCCAATGGCTGCTCTTGTGAGCAGTGGCTTACTAATGGTAAGGAGAGGTAGTAAGGAAGGTTGTCCTAGGGTGACTTTATGATGCTTGTATCCCCAATCGTCTGTTCTGTTTGTGCTGTATATTGAGTTCTGTGCCTTTAAGACTGGTTCTGAGAGTGAAGCAGGGGAGAAGGAGAAGCATTGAGTTTGTTTTTGAGAAAGCTGCCTGACTCCTACGCATTCCTTCTCTGGACTGTGTGTTCGGCTGAGGCTCGGACAGACTGCGGGACAGAGATCTGCTTTGCTCTTAGTTTTAGCTAGCTGAGACAGAAAAGCTTTCTGGACTGTTTTTTTCCTTTTTCTTGGGACTGTTTAAACCTGCTCTGGACTGAAAGACCCAGAGGAGTACCGAGAGCTCACACCTGCAGCCCACCAGGGCCTGGACCTCTGGAGGGACTGATAAGAGACTGAGAGAGCTGAGCTACACCCATGGCAAGAACTTTCTCAATTTGCCATCTCACTCCAGAATGAAAGGTTTTATTGTTTCATATTATTCATTCTTTAAGCTTGTGGGCACTTTGTTTGTTGAATAAATAGTTTTTTCCACTTTTCTCCAAGGAGATTTTTTTCCTGGACCAGTTGGGCAGAGGGGCCGTTTGGGTTTGCTTCCCAGAGGGACCCTATTTGGGGGTGTTTCTCCCAAATTTGCCCTAAACCAGGACAAAGGTTCAGCAACAGCAGCAAGTCCTCTGGCAAGAGAAGTTCAGCACCAAAACCCACAACTGTCTGCCCTCTAAGCCAGGCAAAGACCGAACCATCCTGAGATATGAAACTGCCGAAACCCACACTGCTTCTCCCCCTCCACCAGAACCATTCCAATGGTATGCCAAGGCACTGGCTACATCTTTTGTCTTTTAAATCGACATCCATTCGCCATCTCTATGAAAACAAATAGGAAGAAAATTCCCTAAAGAAAAAAGAAAACCTTACCCCCAACATCATGGCTGAAATTCCATAAAACCCTCACCTGGCTATTAAGATATGTATAATATTTAAGAAATAATAATTTTATCCCTGCAGACCTTGAAGCAAATGGCAACAGAAAACAGCATCTACTGGACTTAGTGAGAAATTTTTCTGGGACTATCAATAAAAAGCAAATCAATTTAATATTTTTCTCTCTCAGTTTTTGTATTTCATAAGCTTGAGACAGACAGATAGTCAAATGTTAAATTCTCTGTTGTCTTGAGTTACACTTCTCCATTACAAATAATAACCTTAAAAAGCGGTTAACGGCAGCTAAATAAATTAATGGCACATATACTATGGTGAAGTACTAAGGCCTGAACAACAGGCCCTGAGCCAAACTTGACCTCTAGATGAACCTTCCAACCAAATATTGTATATATATTCGTTCATTAACAAAGTATTGTCATATGTGTTCATTTTTTTCGCAAAGCATGTATTTACCTTTCCATATCTGGAAACCAGATAAGGTCACATCTGGCCTTATTAGGGGTGATGCCAAATTGATTTTTGCCTTTTTGCTTTTATATATTCTTTATATTCCTTCATATATATATTGATAGCTCTGTAGACCATTGTTGTATAGTTATATAGTTCATAGCTAACTCCAGTACTTTTCCTGCTCTATCAGACAGAAAGACAAAATACATTCCCCAGCGACTCCAAGCCCCAGGGGCCCAAGGCTCCTATCCTATCTTGTTGCTTCCTCTGGGAGCCAAGGATGAAATACTCTCCCCAGACAGTTTCTCATAAACAAAGTACAGCTAGTACCAAGGGGGGAGGGGCTCAAGAAAAGGGTTGAACCAGAAAGGGGAATTACCTCATCACCTGTGCTTCTAATTGGGAATTCTTGTCAATTATGCAATTTGCTAAACTTATAAAACTGCATTCATCCTATGTTACATCAGCATTTTTCCATATCTGCCTCTGGAGGCCTCCAATAAAGACCAGCTTTTATATTACCTCCTATACTAATAATGTCTCAAAAGTGTGCTGTTTTATTTATAGATCTTTAAGACATTGGGGGGTATAGGATCAAAGAAAACTCCCTTGGTTCCTCCTTGAGCCCTGGCCAGGCTTTGGGAGAAAGACAACAGGAGAATGAATTTAGAAATTGTCGGCTTGTTGTTTAACAGTATAAAAGCTGGGCTACTGTCACAGCAAAGTTGGAGAGCCTCATGGCCTGCAAAGTAGATGCACCACAGTTACTGGGCATGGTTCTCCATTCCTTCACTGTGACAGCTTCCCCCCACAGCTGATGTGTGGACTTGGATGATGGTAAAGTATTAGGGTTACTGGTTATGCATCTTTCTTAATCACTATAGGCATTTTTTCGTAGTAATGATTATGTGCATTGCTTAACTTATCCTTTTCTGAGTCTTTGCAGTTTTGCATTATAGTAAACTACACTATTCCTTTAATTGGTGTCTCTGTGTCTCTGACCCTACCCACTGGCAAAACATATACTCCGGACTATATGTTTAGGCTGTAATCCTTCCATTTTCTCATGCAAATCTCTCCTGCCCTTAAATGCATAGAAAATGGCAATGCCAACTCTACAATGCACTGCAGAACTGATCTGTGGATCTGCTATGCTGGACCTTGAGCTCACCAGCATGGAGTGGCTGGTTGGGTAATGTGAGACTCAAGAAAAGCATTGGCTGCAGTGATCATAAAATAGTGGAGTTTGAGATCCTTAGGGAAATGAGGAAGGCAAACAGCAAGCTCACTACCCTAGACTCCAGTAGAGCAGACTTTGGCCTCTTCAGGGATGTGCTTGGTAGAATCCAATGGGATGAAGTCCTGGAGGGAAGAGGGGCCTAAGAAAACTGGTTAATAGTCAAGGATCACCTCCTCCACGCTCAGAAGTGATGCATCCCGATGAAGAGGAAGTCAGGGAAAAAAAGCCAGGAGGCCTGTGTGGATGAACAAGGAGCTTCTAGACAAACTCAAACACAAAAAAGAAGACAACAGAGGGTGGAAACAGGGACAGGTAGTCTGGGAGGAATACAGAGACTGTCCGAGCAGCCAGGGATCAGGTTAGGAAAGCTAAAGCCCTGAGAGAATTAAACCTGGCCAGGGATGTCAAGGGCAACAAAAAAAAAGCTTCTATAGGTATGTCAGAGATAAAAGGAAGACGAAGAAAAATGTGGGCCCAGTGTTACAGTTTTGCTTGCTTTATTTTGGCTGAGGTTAGGATGAAAGACACGGGAAACGTAGAATCAAGTTCGGTCTTGGCTGTTTATTATATCTTATTTACTTACAGTATTTACAGCCTGAGCTCTAATTTGCTAGCTACAGAAACGAGGCAAAATGGAGGGCTTTTAACTTTCACTAAGGCTATTTAAGAGATAGTTACCCAATGCTAAAGTGACACATATTATTTATGTTTTTGACCTAATAGTGACCATTTGATGTTCGTAATGCAGACATCTTTCACCCAATTAGAGAAAGCCACTCATATCTGTGAAGAAGATGGAAGAAGAAGGTGAAGAAGATGGAAAAAGAAGGTGAAGAAGAAGAACTCGGGAAACGCCTTGAATCTTCTATCTTGGCTCATACACATTGCTATATACTAAAAACCTTAAACCTAAGTTTTCACCCTGTGAGATCACACAACACCATTCTAACTACACACCCACAATTCCTGTGCTATCACACAATCTCGGAAGCCTGTTCCAAGGCCTTAAGTTAAATGTGGTGCCTGCCCAAGGGTCAGCACCCTTCAGCTCAGAAAGCCTGAAAATTGTAGCCTCCAGGGTTCCAACACCCAGAATTTTTCTTTTTCATTGCAGCACTCTGTGCAGATCCTTCCTTGCATATCACCACAACTCCCACCTTCATATGGAAAATGGAGCAGTGTCCTAGGGTGACTTTATGATGCTTGTATCCCCAATTGTCTGTTCTGTGTGTGCTGTATGTTGTGTTCTGTACCTTTAAGACTGGTTTTGAGAACGAAGCAGGGAAAGAAGAACCACGCAGGTTTTTTTGAGAAAACAGCATTCACTCCTACACATTCTTTTCTCCTGACTCTGTGTGTTTGTCGGAGGCACGGACAACAGTGGGACAGAGATCTCCCGTGCTTTTAGTTAGTTTTAGCTAGCTGAGGCAGAGAAGTTAGCTGGAATGTTTTTTTTTTCCTTTTTCTTGGGACTGTTTAAATCTGCTCTGGACTGAAAAATCCAGAGGAGCACCAAGAGCTCACACCTGCAGCCCACCGGGGCCTGGACCTCCGGAGGGACTGTCAGCTGAGCTACACCAATGGCAAGAACTTCCTCAGTTTTGCCATCTCTCTTCAGAGTGGCGAGAGGTTTTATTGTTTCATATTATTCATTCTTTGTGCTTGTGGGCATTTTGTTTTTTAAATAAATATTTTTTTCCACTTTTCTCTGAGGAAGTTCCTTTCCTGGACCGGCTGGGGGGAGGGGCCATTCGGGTTTGCTCCCCAGAGGAACCCCATTTGGAGGTTTCCTCCCAAATTTGCCCTAAACCAGGACAAGCAGCATCAGGAAAAAGTCCATAAATGCAAAATGTGCAGCAAAGGAATAAATACTGAAATTATTATTTCAGAAAAATGCAAGAAGTCTGTCTTTCCTGTTCTCAGACATCTCTACCTGAATACATTTTTAGACTTTTAGTCTTCCTGAGGGAAAAGTCTCAAAATTTTTATAGTTTTAGAAATTCTCTGTTAATGTTTCAAAATTGCCACAATCTGCTTACTAATGGGCTCTCATCAATAAGGCAGCTGAAGCTGCCAATTAAAATCCTCTGGGTAAAATGTCTGGTCTTGCAGTCATTACTACAAATGCAACTTAGTTTTAAGTTCATCTACCATGTCTGTTCAGTCAGATAAGACAATACAACCTATATAGGGGTTTCACACACAAGGAATGCATTCCTTCCCTCAAGCGGATTTTCTTTGACGTGTATTTAATACAAAATTATGGTTTCTCAATTTACATGTAATTTCTGTCTTTCCTCCTAGTTCAATTCAGAGAATTTCATTGGCTCTGTAGCCCATGAATAATGAATGATGGATCTGTTCACAAGCACTAAGGGTTGTTGCAGCAAGCCTTGCACTTCAGAATAGACACTGAACTTTGTAGTATATGAAATTATTTATGGTTGAATCTTCCTACAGTCTGGCAACCAGTAAATTTTTCAGTGATGGAAACTGTAGTATCAAAAAGAAATGTATGAACAACAAATAGTGGTAGTTCATATCCACTGATACACTACTAGAAAAAAATACCTGCTATCAGAAGTCAAAGGGCTTGGAAACCAGAAATCAATGAACCAGCACATCTGAAGGCAAAAGCTGTCCATCTATATGATAAAAGTGGGCAGACTCCAGAAGCCAGTCAAGAGTCTAGCTTGGATTTACTTTTTTTTTTTCCTGACCCTGTACACTGTCCCAGCACCAACTTAAGTATGGAAAAAAGTGAGAAACAGATCTAGTTCTGAAAGCACCTACTTGCATCTTCAAGTGTTCGAGTTATCATTTCTCATATCCTCTCTTACTTCACCCTAGGAAGAAGCAGATGCCTCCCAAAAGAGTTTAGACAGCCTCTGAGCTGAGGAGCAGAGAACTACTCTTGCTGTCCCATAAAGGGAGGATACTTCCTGCCTGCATAGCTACAGCAAGATTTTACAGGAGGGCACAGAATTTGCACCTGGTGAAATAATTTCATCCTATACATATAAGAACTGCTGCAGAGAACTGTGTCATCTCTAATTAGAAAAATGTTCACTAAATTCCCAGGAAATCCACTGCACTGCTCAGTACACATCAAAACTAATTGCACTTAAAGTCTGTCTGCATGCTAATGAACTCCAGCAGATCATAATCCATACAGATGGAATTTAAATTCTTTTCCACAACTTCATCCAAAAGTCTTCTAATTAACCCATTGACATGAGATAAGCAGTCATGCAGAGGCAGGGATAGCATAGCAGAGGTGTCAAAGGGAAAAGACTATTCCTTGCCATTTGTCTTCTCCCAGGATTTAAAGGTTGTGTCAGTCACTAAATCAGTCTCTGAGGGGTAATAAAAATGTCATTTATTTCATCTCTCCATGGCATTTTAACTTTTACCCTGTAAGCATTTCTGGATTTAGGACTGACAAAAAGGTTTTAGTAATCATAAAGTACACATTTCCACAGACATGCAGCAGCACTTAAAAGCGTTTCAGTCCCACTTGACATGAAGCTTTGTATAGAGATGGCAGACAATATTTCACCAGCTTGTGCTGGGCACAAATGCTGAGGTTCCTAGAGGGGTTAAGGTCCAATGGAAGTCAGCTGATTTATAGCCAACTTCAGCACTAAACTAGCACAGAAACCTGTAGCAGAATTTCTTAGGGAAGGTGGACATGATCTGTATTTGGACTGTGATTGAATCACCCAGACTAGGCCCCAGAGTTAAGGCCTGTAAGGTTTGTGGCGCAGCTGATATTTCAGCTGCCAAGACTGTGGCGCAGCAAGAAATTACACCTTAAGTTGGTAACAAGGGCAAAGGGTTTTTCTAGTAGATACTAAGTATAGCACTTGGTGGGGACACAGTAGCTGCTTTAAGAGTTTGTTCAACAAAGTGTGTTTGCATTTTTCTCTGTGCTGTGTGCCAATGGAAGAACACCTGTGAATGTAAACTATGTAGCAACGTATATAACCTGCCATCTTAGCCAGAATAAACGGAGAACGTAGCACTGGCCATACTGGTTGTATCTGCGTTTCGCTCTTGCCAACTTCTCACTTATTTTGGGGTTCCCTCGGCTTTCTAATGGCGCCCGATGGGCCAGGGACCCAGCGCTTCAATGCGGATTAAGAAAGGCATGCCTGTTTTCACTTTGATGTGGTTTAATTTCGCCTCGACGCAGGTTTCACTTCAATGTGGTTCACTTAAATGTGGGTTAAGCCTCCGTTTTTAGTCCTATCCTCGCTGGTTGACCCGGGTCTGAAATCTACGGAGCTGAGAAGTTGGTCCGCGGCGCGGTCGTCTGTCTCCAGTTACGAGTAGCAGCGCCACGCCGTGGGGGAAGGTAAGCCGCAGTGGGGAACAGAATCTCAGTGCACAATGGATACGGAAATTACGGCGGCCACGCGGCTCTTGTTTAATCTCCTCTCTAAGAGGTGAAAAACTAAAGGAAAGTGACTTAGAACAGTTAGCCCTGTGGGCCTGAAAGAAGGGGAAATTACATAAGCCATCTCTCGTGTTCAGCGCCACTGAATGGCGAGAGATCGGTGATTTAATGTGGGACACGGCCATCACTGGCGGCAAAGACGGCAAGCTAGCTCACGAACTAGGGGCGGTGTGGAAAAGAGTTATAAATACCTTACAGACTGTCTCCGCTGAAAGAAAAGCTGCCGAGGCTGCCATCCGAGCTCT
Source organism: Trochalopteron elliotii (assembly GCA_024734555.1). Lineage (NCBI taxonomy): Eukaryota > Metazoa > Chordata > Aves > Passeriformes > Leiothrichidae > Trochalopteron > Trochalopteron elliotii. Next base: position 194,027 of record JANPWX010018931.1, read on the forward strand.
TGAAGGGGTGGAGGCTGAAAAAATAGAATCCCAACCCCAACCGCCCTCAAAATTGCGAAATTTCTTGGACTGCATCATATGCGTCCCATGAAAGGCGTCTCGGCGCCAGTGAGCGCGACCCCGCAGGACGTCCTGGATCATGTGACTCAGGCGGCAGAAGTGTCCCCATCGCTGCCCAAGCGAACTGAGTGAGACCAGGAAGTGGCTCAGCCATTCTATTCTGGGGGCGTGGACAGTGATGAGGAGTCAGGCGGAGCCGAAGGCGGAGCAGGGCCAGCCCGGGAGGCGGATCACCGGGGCGCTGCGTAGGGCGGTGACGGCGGAGAGGCGGCGCGCGGCGCGGCGGTGCGGCCCCCCCTCTCCCCCGTGCGGGGGGAGACGGTGTCAGCGGTGCGGGGGCAGGCAGCCCAGAAGAGAGAGCCGGCCCCTCTGCGCGCAGCAGCTGCGGCGACAGAGACAGCGGCGCAGTCATGTCACCGAAACCATCTGAGAGAACTGCTCAGATTTATTTCATGTGGTGCCGCAACACCTTTGCAGTGCTGCATTTCATTTTATGTGGAACCCTGTTACAAACTAAAACTAGTTCCCGCAAACTACCTATAGATGGAATCTAGAAAACTGCAATTTTTCAACAGCACTCCAATGTTTGTCTAATACATAATAATGTATATCAAAAGCTTTTGCCCATACAGATGTAGGTAGGTGTTCAGTTTCATAAAATAGCCCTCACCTATTTTTTTTACCTTTTTTTAAACACAACTCAGAAATCTGAAGAAGTTCCACAAATGGTGAATGACTAATATCAGCTTTTCAACTTTTCTGTTATTTTCAAATCATAGAATCATTGAATGGCTTGGGTTGTAAGGGACCATTAAAGGTCACCTAGTTCCAACCCCCTGCCATGGGCAGGGACACCTTCCACTAGGTCAGATGGCTCAAAGCCCTATCCAACCTGGCCTGAACACTTCCAGGAATGGGGCATCCAAAACTTCTCTGGTTAACCTGTTCCAGTGCCCTGCAACCCTCTGAGTAAAGAATTTCTTTCTAACATCTAAGCTAATAATCTAATCAAGTTGATTGATCCCTGCAGTGATTACTTTGTAACATCTGGTTGGTAGTTTATTTGAAGAGGATTGGTGGCCTCATTCTAAATTTTAATGAAGACCACACCACATAAATCACTGACATTAGCTTCTCTACTGGCACACTTGGCAGAGTAGTCCTTGATGGGAAGCTGAAGCAAGAAAAAAAAAAAGTTGTTAGGTCACTGCAACTGAATAATCCAGATCAAGGTTTGTCCAGAACATCCGAGTTTGGGTCAGACATGAGACAGAGATTTGGAAATTCCAACTGATCCTTTATAGTTAATATAAGAACATGCACGGTATGTTAGAATAGTGCTTTAGAATATATGAGATCACATTTTAGAAGACATTCAGTGAATACTGAATGCTGTGCCTGTTACCCTTTTGTGTATTTTTAAGCACTACAAGCATCAGGAGCCTTCAGTGATATGAGAAGAAGAACTAGCCTAAACAGGACTAAGAATGCAGATAAAGAAAAGAACACAGACTCTAAGATGGTGTGTTCCATTAAAAAAGTGCCAAAGGGGCCAAAGCACACGCGAGAGAAAAAGGTGAAGGGACACACAAAGAAAAACTTGTTCCTTCATCTTTGGAAGACCACCAGAGACCTCCACAACAAACTGAGCATGCCCAGAAGGGCGTGGAGTTAATTACCATACAAAGTGAGGATGGGCGGGGTCAGGGAATGAATACGTATGAGGGGGGACTGTGAAATGTCATGCATATGTAAGACCTCAGGGAATAATAAGGGGGGCAAGCTCTCTGGTGTTCTTGCATGTCTTTGGTGAAATTATTCCCCACGCATCTTGACGTCGACTCAATACATACCTCTCTAACAACTATTATTAGTTGTGGAGTTCTTTCTGCCGCATTTCAAGACCATCTTTATGCAGTTTAGGGGCAAAGTTAAGAACTAAACTTCAGGTGTCTTGATTTAGGATTTGTCATGTGTTCTACAGTCATGAATTTTTTTCCATCCTCTAAGAAAGCCATGAATTTTTTTTCATGCTCAAGAAAGGCAACAGGCCTGTCCGAGGATGACTTTATGATGCTTGTATCCCCAATCGTCTGTTCTGTTTGTGCTGTATATTGAGTTCTGTGCCTTTAAGACTGGTTCTGAGAGTGAAGCAGGGAAAGAAGCAGCACACAGTTTGCTTTCCCCACTGGCACTGCATAATTATTATAGAGTCATAGAATGGCTTGGGTTGGAAGGGACCTCATCTAGTCAAACCCCACTACAATGAGCAGACACCTTCCAATAGGAGAGGTGTTCTAGCCCTCTGATCCTCATTGTGCCCCTCCTCTAGACTCACTCCAACAGACCCACATTTTTCTCAGGCTGGAGGTCCCAGAGCCGGATGCAGTACTCCTGCAAGCACACAAACAGTGTGGCCAGCAGGGCTAGGGAACTGACTGTCCCTCTGTACTTGGCACAGAGTAGTGTCCAGTTCTGGGCCCCTAACTTCAGGAAAGACATTGAGGTGCTGGAGTGTGTGCAGAGAAGGGCAACTAAGCTGGTGGATCTAGAGGGTAAGACCTATGAGAAGTGGCTGAGGGAACTGGGGTTGTTTAGTTTGGAGAAGAGGAGGCTCAGGGGAGACCTTATTGCTCTCTACAACTACCTGAAAGGAGGTTGTGGCAAGGTGGGGATCGGCCTCTTCTCACAGGCAACTAGTGACAGGAGAAGAGGACAGCCTCAAGCTGTGCCTGGGGAGGTTCAGGTTTGACATCAGGAAGAATTTCTTCACTGAAAGAGTAGTTAAGCATTGGACCAGGCTGCCCAGGGAGGTGGTAGAGTCACCATCCCTGGAAGTGTTCAAGAAATGACTGGACATGGCACTTAGTGCTATGATATAGTTGGCATGGTGGTGTTCAGTCAAAGGTTGGACTCGATCTTGAAGGTCTTTTCCAGCCTTAATGATTCTATGATTTCTGGGTCATGTCAAGCTTCTCATCCACTGGTACCCCCCCAAGTCTTTCTCCTCAAGGCTGCTCTCAATCCATTCTCCCTCCAGATAAAATTTGTGCTTGGGATTGCCCCGACTCAGGTGCAAGACCTTGCACTTCTTGTTGAACCTCATGAGGTTCCCATGGACCCACTCCTCAAGCTTTTTCAGATCCCTCTGGATGGCATCCCATCCTTCAGGCATGTCAATCGCACCACATAGCTTGGTGTCATCAACATAATGTTAAGTATTTTCATAAATTATCACTATCTGTGGTCTTCAAACTGAGAGGTCTCGCCCCGGCTGAGCTACATTTTGCTTCTATGATAGATCTTGTTTGCTGAGCTCATTTCACATTGAGGGATTTGTACTTTTAAGTCAACAGATCTGAATTGTCTGAAATTTAAACTCCAAGCAAGATCAGAGCAAAACAGAAACATATGTATCACATTAAGTACCATGACTTAAAAACAGTAGAGAAGTATTCATACTGATTTTAATATGTAATCATTTACTGCACAGGAATGAATATAGGCATTGACAATGCCATCTACTGGCAAAAAAAAGCACAAATAAGCCTAATTCCATGGCAGGCAATTTCCAAAAAAAGGGAAAGGGTAAGAAAATTGTGGGTTGATGTGGGTTGTTAGTTTGTTGGATTTTGGTGTTTGTTTTTTTTTAAAGTTACTCATTTCACTCTTTCTTTTTAAAATAAGCAGTTCTAACTCCATGATATGATGCTGAATTTTATGTGGAAACTTTGCTTGGAATGAGTTCTGAAAATTATTAAAATTTTTGCAAATTAATTTTGTACCAGAAAAGGTTAATGATTGAAAATAGCAACAATTTAAAAGACGGCAGAGATAATGAGAAAATATTAATAGACCTGCAAGACTGAGATTCCTTTTACTTTCCTATGATGTCTCTTATTTCACAGAACCTCAAAAAATAACTCTTTAAACTTCTTTAAATATTTGATTAGGATATTCAGTGTGTAAGCCTTTCACACTGCCCTGGTTACAGGAGTAGGGTGCCAGTTTAGCACTACGTGGATGTAACCAAACTGTGTATTCCTACACCTGTCTACATAATTTCTGATAAACTGTTAATGATGGATCATTTGCAGTAGCTGCCCAGCGCACACCCAACACCTCAGGCTACAAACTGGGTGTTAAATGAGATAAGGTAAAAGAGGCAAACCCTTGGAGGCAGGGTAGTGTTTCTTTTTTGTCATACAAATGACTCAGATGTGTTAACTCCCCTCTGGGCAAGCACCAGCACAGTCACACCCAGCCTGAGGGGTCATCTCTGCTAATGGGCCATAATGGACTCAATAGCATTAGCAGAATAGGCAGCTGCAAGGACTTAGACCATCAAAAGTCCCAAAATAACCCATTACTCACAGTACTACATCATCATTCCATTGTGAAATTCTGCCCCCCCCCCCCGCCCTGGGGGAGGTACTGAGAATTCCCACAGGAACCTATAAAATCTTTAGGCTTGAGGGCTTTGACCACCACCACTTGACAGATCTGGAGGAGGATCAGAATTTCAACAGGACTGTGACCACCACTCTGACCAACAGGCTGACAGGTTGTACTCTGACTTCATGTGTTAAAACCAGTTTTTCCTGGTTCATCATTGTATTTGTTGTAATCTTTTTAGTAAATTGTTACTCTGACCTGTAATCTCTCTTGAGGTAGAGCGGGGTTCATTTCTCCCTCCAGTTTACTTTTAAACCATCACACACACTAAGAATCTGAAAAAGCATCAAAATCAGCAATGAAACTTATTGTGCTGTCAGCTATAGCAACCCTGATTCCAAATTTTACACAGCCAATTCATGATTTTATCACAAGTAGTCACCTTGGTGGAGAATATATGTCCTATTAACTCTTTTTACAAAGCAATAACTGTTGTCATAGCACTATGGCAAGGAAGAAAGGCAGGCGTTTTATATTTTTTTTGCAATTACTAATGAGATTTTTTACTGTGTCTAGTCTATGCTTAGTCAACAAACAGGTTACTTAGACGATCTAATGAAAACCAATTGGTCATATATTGAACCAATATTCTCTGAGAGCGTCCTATCTTTGCAAGTAAGATATATGAAATAATATTTGTTGGAGAGTACATTGCTAATATTTGGTGGGAGAATATTACAGGGAGCAATATTTGGTGGGTTTCAGAAAGAACTTTGGTCTAAATCTAAAACAATCACTGAAAGAGAGACAGCAATTTGCTCAAAGAGAGGGCAAAAAAAAAAGGTGGAAGTGTCAGAAGTAGACTCCAATGTATTTAATAGGAGTAGTAGTAGACTACAAAGCATGACTTGTCAGCAAAGATATCCTTGACCACAGCTTTTTCTAAACCCATTTATTAAAGTTAAAATTCCTTGGTTGATAATTACAGCATGGTTTCATGAAGGGGAAAAGACCTGGAAGTGCCAGTTCTGACAAGGTATCATTCACATTATACCACTAAATCACCTTGACTTACTGCAACATATAGGAAGACTGCAGGAAGAACAGCAACAGGGAAAGGAAAAAGTGTCATCTAGGATGAACACAAGCTTCTCTAAGTCTTGAAAACATCTGCTAATATCAGAATTCAGCATTTCACAAACTTTAGGAAAGTAGAAGGAAAGAGAATACAACTTCTAAAATAAGCTGAAGAAATAATAAATCAGGAAAATGGGAAAAATAGTTTCAGATGTTGTATTTGTTTTGGTTTAGGGCAAATTTGGGAGAAAATCTCTGAATAGGGTCCTTCTGGAAAGCAAACTCAAATGGCTCTTTTCCTAACTGGTCTGGGAAAGAATTTCTTTGGAGAAAAGTGGAAAAAACTATTTATTTAATAAACAAAGTACTTACAAGCACAAAAAATGAACAATATGAAACAACAAAACTTTTTGCTGTTTTGAAGAGAGACGGTAAAATTGAAAAAGTCTTTGCCGTGGATGTAGTTTAGTTCTCCTAGTTTTTTATTAGTCCCTCCGGCACTGGAAAATGCTGAGGTCCAGGCCCCGGTGGGCTGCAGGTGGGAGATCTGGGTGTCTCTCTGGGTTTTTTAGTTTAGGACAGGTTTAAACAGTTTTAAGAAAAAGGGAAAAAAAAAACAATCTAGGGAACATTTCTGCTTTAGCTAGTTAAAAACTAACTAAAAGCAAAGGAAATCTCTGTCTCATTGTCTGTCTGTTCTAGAGACGACATAGTCCAGGAGCAGAATGTGGAGGAGTGCGTGCAGTCTCTGAAAACAAACTTGGTGCTTCTCTTTTTTTCTTCTTCGTTTTCAGAACTAGTCTTAAAGGTACAGAACAGAATATTTAACAAACAACAGACGATTGGGGATATAAGTATTATAAAGTTAGCCTAGGACATTCTACCTTTTATTCCCATATTGTCAACTTACTACTAAAACTAATATATATTCTAACTTTACACACCCATACATTATATATACATATATATACATATACAGTATACAGCTATATATAGACAATGGTAGTGACATTTAGTAAATAATGATGTTTACACATAGTTTTTACCTAATAATTAGATTTCTCTGAGGTACACATTGTGTTGTTTTGTCTTTCTGTATTATCTACTATTTGTAACTTGGTTCTTGAGCAAAGACAACCCCACGGATAGGTTTGTCTGTATTCGAGGCAGAATTGATTTAAACTGTTTTTCTTAATAAACTTTTGATATGCATTATTGGGACTTTATTTCTGTTTACTGTAAGTAGGGGCTTAGACTGGACAGGGCTTGCTTGGCTGGTGGAACCTCGGGTGTTAACTAACTAGGTGGCTTTTTGTTAAATGCTGCTCTTAATTTTTGAAAGATCTCTCAGTGTTTTTAAGGTGGTTTTTAAGAGTCTGTTGTATTTTTTTACTTTGCCTGGAGCTGGTGCATGGTAGGGGATATGGTACACTTAATGCCATGTTCCCTAACCTAGGTGTTGATAAGGTTGTTCTTGAAATGAGTTCTATTGTCTGACTTAATTTTTTTAGGAGTACTATGCTGTGTCCATTTCAGACACACAAGGAATGAGGCAGACGCAGACACGCAGCAGGTCAAGGGAAAGCTTCTCTTCCTCTTTATTATCTGACTCTATTACTTATATACATTTGTACAAAGGTCAAGAGATTGGCTACACAGGTTGCCACCTCTTCGACCTGGATGGTGAACATCACCGTCCATCACATTTCTCCTCCCAGAGGAGAAAATATAAACAAAAGATAAATACTAAAAATATACATTGTTTTCTTGAAGCTGCGTGAGAAACTCCAGTTCAAGAGTGTAAACAACCAAAAGGCTTTTGCATCAGGGTGACACTATGCTTCTAAAGAACTTGCTTTTTAAGGCTTAGAATGGTGTTATGGGCCCTGGCATGAGGTACAGGGTAGGTCTCTAGTTATCTTGTGGTGGCTTCTACCACTGTGAGCACATAGTGCTTACTTTGGCGTGTCTGGGGCAGTGTAATATAATCAATTTGCCAGGCCTCCCCATACTTATATTTCGACCATTGCCCACTACACTATAGGGGCTTCACCCTCTTGGCCTGCTTGATTGCAGCACACATCTTAGAGTTATGGATAACTTGAGAAATACTGTCTATGGTTAGATCTACTTTTCAGTTTTGTGCCCACTTATAGGTGGCATCTTTACTTTGAGGACCTGAGGTATTATGAGCTTATTGAGTTAGGAGCAACTCTTTTTTATGTTGCTAATTTAGGTTTATCTTTGACACCTTTATCTTTGCAGCCTGATCTACTTGCTTGTTGTTTTGGTGTTCTTTATTAGTTCTGTTCTTGGGGATATGGGTATTTACATGGTGGGCTTTTAAAGGTAGTTTCTCTACCCTGGTAGTGATGTCTTTTTACTTTTTAGTAGCCTAAATTGGTTTTCTTTTACACTGCTAATTAGCCTTTTTTACTTTTTTAGTTATCTCTACAGAGCATTGGTTACTATCTATCAATTAGTATAGGGGTAGAGCTTTGGCTACTTTTTTCTTTTAGCAATGTCTAACTAAATGCTTTGAGTTTAGTGAGTTGGCTTGACCCACTTTTTCTTTTAGTAGCTTGTGCGATCTGTCATGTGGGGCTCCATACAGCTGCTTTTTACTTTTGTTTTATTCTTTCAATGTGATAAGAACTATCTGTAAAAAGAGTGTAACGTGTTTTTTTTGCTGGTAGTTGGTTGTATGGTGGAGCTTCTTTAGTACTGTTGCTTGTGTTTTTCTTTATTAGTGAGACTAGAGTTTTTACTTTTAGGCTAATTTGTAATTATTTCTAAAATTATAGGGCGATTTAGGTTTCTAATATGGGCGTGCCACGTGATGAGAGCAATCTTCTTACTCTCTGTGGCATTGGTGGCATGGTGGGTAGAAGGAACTTCTGCTTTGAACATCTACCTTAGCACTGGTAGTCAGAGTGCCAGGAGGAGTTGTGTTTTAGTGCTTATTACTTCTGAGGCATCTTGGATTCCTTCATAGGCTGCTAAAATTTTCTTCTCTGTTGGAGTGTAGTTGGTTTCAGACCTTCTGTAGCTTTGATTTTAGAATCTCAGTGTTTAGCTTCGAGTTTCATCAAGTACTTTTTGCTAAAGGCTCTAGGACAGACTATGGCTCCCAGCTGCAGAGTAGAGTACGTTCTTTATATCTGGTCCTGTTCTGACTGGGCCAAAGGCTACTGTATGAGTGATTTCCTGCTTGATTTGGGTAAAGGCTTGTTGCTGTTCAGGGCCCCACTGGAAAGTGTTCTTCTTGTGGGTGACTAGGTAGAGAGAGCTCACAATCTGGCTGTATTCAGGAATATGCATTCTCTAAAAGCTTATGGTACTTAAGAAAGCTTGTGTTTCCTTCTTGTTGGTTGGTGGAGACATTGCTGTGATTTTGTTGATGACATTGGTGGGAATCTGATGCCATCTATCTTCTCACTTTATTCTTAGGAACTGGATTTCTCGAGCAGGTCTTTTAATTTTGTTTTTCTTGATAGTGAAACTGGCTTTTAGGAGAATCTGGATGATTTTTTTTCTTTTTTCAAACACTTCCATTGCAGTGTTCTTTTACACAATGATGTCATTGATGTACTGCAGATATTCTGGAGCCTCATCCTTTTTTAGTGCAGTCTGAATTAGTCCATGGTAGATGGTAGGACTGTGCTTCCACCCTTGGGGCAATCGGTTCTAGCTGTACTTCACGTCCCTCTACGTGAAGGCAAACTGAGGTCTGAATTTTGCTGCCAAAGGAGTGGAGAAAAATGCATTGGTAATGTTAATAGTGGTGTATTACTTTGCTGCTTTGGACTCCAGCTCATACTGGAGCTTTAATATGTCTGGCACAGCAGTGCTCAATGGTGGAGTCACTTTATTAAAGGCATGATAGTTTACAGTTAATCTCTATTCTTCTTTAGATTTGTGTATAGGTCAAATGGGGCTGTTGAAGGGTGAGTGTGTTTTGCTGATTACCCCTTGGCTCTCTAGTTCATGGATTATCTTGTGGATGGGAATCACAGCATCTCGAATTGTTCTGTACTGTCAGTGGTGCACTGTTGAAATGGCAACTGGTACTTGTTGCTTTTCCACTTTCAGGAGTCCTACTGCAGATGGGTTTTCTGATAGTCTAGGCAAGGTGTTCAATTGCTTAATGCCCTCTGTCTCTACAGCCACTATCCCGAACGCCTACCTGAGTCTTTTTGGGTTTTTGAAATACCCATTTCGGAGGAAGTCTGTGCCTAAAATGCATGGGGGCTCTGGGCCAGTCACAATAGGGTGTTTTTTCTATTTATTTCTAGTCAGGTTCATATTAGCTTCTACTAAAGTAAAATCTTGTGATCCCCCTGTCACGCCAGCAATAGAAACAGATTCTACCCCTACATGTCCTGATGGGATTAATGTGCACTGCACACTAGTGTTGACTAAGGTCTTATATTTTTGTGGTTCTGATATGCCAGGCTAATGAATCTACACAGTTTAAAAAACACGGTTTTCCCTAGCCTCTACCTGGTTAGAGGCAGGGCCCCTCTAAGCCTGGTTATCCTTATTTTTCTGGGTAATTGGAGCTGCTTCTTTTTTGGTGGAACTTCCTCTCTGGGTTTTGCTTTCTAACAATTCACGTACTTGTTGTGCTAGAGTAGTAGTAGATTTTCTATCTTATTTCTTTATGTTTTCCCCAGAATTATGCAGGAGGGATTACAGCTCAGCTTGTGGGGTGCCCTCTCTTTCCCTATTTGGGGGACGTCTAGTTTGGTGCTAGAACCTCTGATCTGTACTGCAGAGACTTGGAGAAAGCCTTCTTTAATCTCCTCTCAGAGTTTCTTGTGATTTTTCCTCTATCTTATCTTTTAATTTCTCCATACGTGTTTCCAAAGCTGTGATTCTTGTATGTGTTGGACTATGAAAGGCATCTGCATATGCTCGGAGCTTCTTTGTTATATCAAGCACGGTCTCCTCCTTGTCATCCTGCTTCATTATTGCTAAAGCAAAAGCATATTCTTGTGGCTCAAGTTGTACATGTTTTTGCTAAATCACGGATGTACATGGTACCAAGTTTGGGTTCCTAGTGTTTAGGTTATCTGAGAAGACAATCTCTTCCACTGCCATTTTTCTCAAGTGTTGAATTCCTTGTTCTATGGTCTTCCACTGGGTTTGCTGCATATAGAGATTATCTGCACACAGATATCTTTGTTCTACATTTCCCAGGACCCATTCCCAGAGATTGTGAGGGTTAGCCCCCCACATCATTCTTTGGTTGATAACTGGATCATGTGATAGGGATCTCAAATGCTTTGCTTCAGTGCTGTCCAGCATTGTAGCCTCGCCTGCAGCATTCCAAAGACAGACTAACCAATTAATTATAGATTCATTGGGTTGTCGAGTGTAATCCTCTTAGGCCACAAAGGTCCTTCAGGGAAAAGGACTTAATAGTGACTTCTGATTTTGTGTCGAGAAGTGTTGAGTGTCCTTCTCTTGGATTATCGTCTACTGGTTGATCAGTTTTGTGTGTGCTCTTCTTTCCCGCAGTGACTGCCACTGTCTTAGGCTATCTGGTTTAGCTGCTGACTTAAGTTCACTATTTGGTTTAGCTACTGGCTTAGGCTTATTATCTGATTTAGCTACTGACTTAGGCTCACTGTCTGGTTTAGCTACTGGCTTAGCTACAACCTGAGTAGCTGGGGTGTTGGCTGCAGCCTGAGTGACTGGGGTAGCTGTTTATTTATCTTCTTGCCCCCCTGCCTCTATCTGCTGCCTTACAGTATTTAGCAGTGTGCGATAAGCATATGCCAAGGCCCAGCTTATTGTAATGAGTTTTTTCTCTTTAGAGTCATTATGGTAGTTCTTTTTCAAGTATCTCCCCACCTCAGCTGGTTTCTGAATTTGTTCACGTGGAAAGTCCCAGGCTATAGGGTCAGAAGATTTTTTCAGGGTTTGGCCTATATCCTCTTATTCTCTACACCACTCAGGATTCTCCACGCCTAGGTCTACTTCTGGGTCAGGGGTCTCATCAGCCCCTCTGGACATCTCAGCCCTCACTCTAGAGAAGCTGCAGACTATATAGAAGAAGCTTACCAGATTAAATACCAGGAAGGTGGTCTCTTTAACATTCAGGGGAAACTGAACGTTCTCAAAAAGTGATGTAACAGATTCAAAAGAGAAAAGGGAAAGGAAAGACTGAAAAGCTTCATCCCCTACTCCTCCTCTAACAAACTGGGTGCAATTACTAATAAATCTCCAAAACATGCTACTAGAACTAGGACGCAGGGTAGGACGAAGAAACTATAAATTAAACATAGCTGGTACACAATCTAGTACCTTTATAAACTTCCTGTAAATCATTATCACTGAGCCCAGCACAATAGCTATACTAATCTGTGCCTCTCTACTGTAAAAGCTACGTGTTAGGGATAATACTGGAACTATTTCCGGATAAGAAAATAAACTTAGGGACTAGAAAGGTATTAAAACCTCAAAAAAGCCTCGGGAACAGAAACACAGAAAGGACTCCATTCCAAGAGACATTATGAATTCAAGCAGCAACATGGCTACTGACTGCTTTATCCCAACACAGAATAAGTACAACCAAAATGCAATCAGTACAAGTTTTTTCCAATTTTTTAAGCCCCACTTTGGGCACCAATAAATGTATTTGTCCTGGTTTAGGGCAAATTTGGGAGGAAACCTCCGAATGGGGTCCTTCTGGAAAGCAAACCCAAACAGCTCCTCCCCCAACTGGTCTGGGAAAGAATTTCCTTGGAGAAAAGTGGAAAAAACTATTTATTTAACAAACAAAGTGCCTACAAATGCAAAAAAAATGAACAATATGAAACAACAAAACCTCTTGCCTGTCTGAAGAAAGATGGCAAAATTGAGAAAGTCCTTGCCGTGGGTTTAGCTCAGCTCTCCTAATCGCTTATCAGTCCCTCTGGCGCTGGAAAATGCTGAGGTCCAGACCCCGGTGGGCCGCAGGCATGAGATACGGGTATCTCTCTGGGTTTTTCAGTCCAGGACAGGTTTAAACAGTTCCAAGAAAAAGGGAAATAAAACAATCCAGGGAACTTCTCTGCCTCAGCTAGCTAAAAACTAACTAAAAGCAAAGGAGATCTCTGTCCTGCTGTCTGTCTGTGCTGCAGACGACACAGTCCAGAAGCGGAATGTGGAGGAGTGAGTGCAGTTTCTGAAAACAAACTTGGCTCTTTGCTTTTCTCCCGCTTTGCTCTTGGAAGCAGTCTTAAAGGTACAGAACACAATATCCAGCACAAAGAGAACAGACAATTGGGGATATAAGCATCATAAAGTCACCCTAGGACAGATGTCAGTGTCACAGAATAGTCTATGTTGTATGCTTTGTTCTTGCAAAAACTGCCCTTGAGACACCAAAGCTGTCTCTGAAACATGGCAGTAGAGCTCTGCCAACACAGTGCTATGGCAAAGTTAAAAACTGATGTGATGAGGAATGTAAGATAATCCCTCCTGATGGTCTTCTGAGAGACCCCATCACTCATGTGATCATTCTGCTCCCAGGGACTGAAGTCTGAAGCTGTACTGTCCTGGGAAAATGTACCAGGTTATATGGTGCTTGTAGGATAGATCTACATAGGGCTGCCTTGCACCATTTCTTTCTTTTATTTCTGATAACAGAAAAGACTTTTAGAGTGGCCCCTTCTATTAAAGTCCTTCCTGTTTTTCTTTTGTGACTACAAGTCAAGACAAGAAGGGAGAAAGTGTTACCATACCAGGACTAAACATTGCCCTGGGCTGAACACACCACACAAACTACCATGTCCCTGGAAAGCAGCAGACACTGTGTTAAAATTTCACTTGACACTCAGAGTACTTAGGAAGGCCTGAAAAGTACAGGAGGACACAGGTAATTTCATAGATACCCAGCTGTGTCCAACATCACCAGGGAAAAAGAATCAAGTTCAGAATGGACTGAAAATTAGAACAACTCTGCAAATCTATAGCATGCTGTGCAAAACTGAAAAAAGTGGAGACCTGTAAAACAAAGTAAATCTATGTATTCTCTGAAAGAAACTGACCCTTGGTCTGTAATTTTCTTTTAATTTTAATTAATTTAATTAAAGAGGGATCACACAGGCCATGAAACAATCCAGAGTTCAAATCTACATTCTTTTTTGGTAAGTACAGCTCTAACGCATGATTGCATTATATTGTTCAATGCAATGGGGAGTAAGTCTACACTGTTTAGGGAAATTGAAATGCTTTGCATGTCCTTTTTTCTGTGATTATTGTCCTTGTGCCTGGCCTTGGAGGCTGCTTAGAGCAGGCTCTGACTTTATGTTTTGCCCTCTTCTCTAAGCTGGTGGGCTGGTTTTAGCTGGGATAAGGTGAATTTTCTTCCCAGTGGCTGGTATGGGGCTGTGTTTTGGATTTGTGCTGAACACAGGGTTGATGATATAGAGATGTTTTTATTATTGCTCAGCAGGGCCTGCACATAAACCAAGGCCTTTTCTGCTTTTCATACTGCAATGCTGGCAAGGAGGCTGGGGGTGCAGGGGAAGTTGGGATGTGTGTTGATTTGGCACGGCCTGGATTTTTGGTAGTGGTGGGGGGGGAGTGGGCACAGGGGTAGCTTCTGTGAGAAGCTGCTGGAAGCTCCCACCATGTCGGCCAGAGCCAATCTCTGATGGCTCTGAAGATGGACAAGCTACTGGCCCAATTAGAGTGGTTGGTAACACCTCTGTGATGACATATTTAAGAAGAAAATCAAAACAGCGCACGCATAGTTTTTTCCAGGGGTGGTGAAGTGCCATGGCCGCCACTATCTCGGTGCAGCCTGCAGCAAGCCTTGCCTGCCTGGCTGCCCCTAGACAGCTGTGCTGCGGGTAGAAGGGGGGAGGCAGCTTCTCCTCCTGGCGCCTTGCATTAAGAGAGGTGTTAAATAGCACTAGTGTCGCAGCAGCAAAAGCATGGCGAGCAATTCCCTGATGCGGAACCTAGACGAAATTGACCTCTCGGTGCTGCGGGTTCCTATAGGAATCTTTGAATTGGTGGAACTTGTTGGCAATTGTACCTACGAGCAACAATTTTTCTTCTAGCCAGAGAAGAAGAGGAAGTGAAGACATGTGAGGGAAAACAACATGGCGGAACCAAGGTCAGTGGAAAAAAAGAGAGGGGGAGGAGGTACTCCAAGTGTTGGAGCCGAGATTCCTGTGCAAGCCATAGTGAGGACTATGGTGAAACAAACTGTCCCCCTGTAATGCATGAAGTCCATGGGGGATGCAGAAATCCACTCACAGCCTATAGGAAAAGTGCTCACGCCGGAAGGAGTGGATGCCAGAGAAAGCTGTGATCCAGTGGGAGACCCAAATAGAGAGAGAGGGTCCCTGCTTCCAGAGATAGAGAAAGAGAGCCCTTGCTTCCAAACTTGAGCAACCTATCCTTAAAAGACTGCACCCCATGGACGAGTGACCCATGCCACAACAGTTTTGAGAAGACTGTTTGCCTGTGGGAGGGACCTCATGGCATAGCAAAGACTCCTCTCCCTGAGCGAACAGAAAAAGATCTCAAGTGACGAACTGACCAAAACCCCCATGCCCTGTCTCTCTGTGCTGTCGGTGGGAAGGAGGGGGGGGCTGGGGGGGAAAAAGGTGTTTTAAAAGCTTATTTTACTTCTCATTATCTTCCTCTGACTCTGTTAATAATAAATTTACTTTATACCTTTAAATTTAAACTTGTTTTGCCCTTAGAGTGTTGTGGACTCGATAGTTTCTGAGCTTGAGAAAAGCTAGCTCTTCTCAAGGGAAACTTTTCAACAGTTTTTCTTTTTCCCAAAACAACCTTGTGAAAAAAATATTCCTTTCCCATAACAACAGGTGTTGTTTGCTACTTCTGTTATTTAGCCAATGGGAGAGCTCTCAGTTCTATGGACCAATGGCATGTCTTCTTAGTGCAGCATGTTATAAAAGGGCTGAATGAATTGTAAATAAAGCCTTCTGATTTCTACTGCCTTCTGACTGGAGTCAAGCATCTTTATTTCGTGTCCTATCGTGACAGAGTGTTTTCTCCCAATCCTTATCTCAACTCATGAGCCCTTTGTTAATTATTTTTCCCTCTCCTCTGCCCAACTGTTGCAGGAGAGGGTAAGCGAACGACTTTTGTGGGTGCCTGGCGTTTGCCAGTGTCAAACCACAACAGGAGGAGATGCAGCTGGGACATCTGACCCCAACTGACCAAAAGGATGTTCCAGACCATATGACATCATGATCAGTATATAAAGTGGGGGGAAGAAGGAAGGGAGGACAGATGCTTTGAGTGATGGTGGTTGTCTTCCCAAGTCACCGTTATGTGTGATGGGGTCCTGCTCTCCCGGAGCTGGATGAACACCTGCCTGCCCATGGGAAGCAGTGAATAAATTCCTTGTTTTGTTTTGCTTGCATACGCAGCTTTTGCTTTCCCTATTAATCTCAATCCATGGGTTTTCAAGCTTTCATTCTTCCAATTCTCTCCCTGATTTCAGTGGTGGGGGGGCAAGCAAGTTCCTGTGTGGTACTTGGTGGCTGGCTGGGGTTAAACCATGACAGAGACTTAGAAAACCTTATTTGTGACTCAAGACATGGGAGCTGAAGGTGGGATCAGTCTTTTCACTAGAAGAGCTACAGAACTGACATAAAATTGGAAGAGCATTCCACAGTTCTGATAGGCAGAATCTCACACATACAGCTATGAAGGAGATGGGAACATAGGGACACAGCAGTCACTCATCTCACCATTATAGAAAAGCCCTCAAGTACCAAAGTACATAAAGTTGCAACATCAAAGTAATACTGAAATTCAAACATTAATTTCTGAATACATTATTTAGTTATTATTTTTATATAATTTTAACTTGATTTTGTTATATATCAGCAACTGGTTTTGAATCTTAAACAGACTAATTCTGACCAGTAGAACATCCAAGAACCAGAAAAATAATGTTCTTACATTTATGAGTCCATGCTGCACACATGGATCCCACACAGACAGCATGCAAACCCAAGTCAACAGGAGCACTGGCGTTTCTTAACTCTAGGAACAGATTGCAACCAGTGACTACAAGTCAAAAGTACCTATCATGTCTTTTTGGTGGGACCATCTGGGGGTTTGATGCAAAAGCATGGGTCTCTGTTACAGAACTATCCAGCTTTCTATTTGTGACTATTACTGACTAAAGTACACATTGTCCTGTTTTTAACTAGGGTAGAGTTAATTTCTTCTCAGTAGCCATTACAGTGCTGTGTTTTGGATTCGGAATGAGAATGGTGTTGATAACACACTGATGTTTTGGTTTCTGCTAAGTCATGTTGTCCTAGTTTAAAAGACAGGTGTCTGCCAAGGAAGGCAGGAACCTCCCTTGGAATGGAAAATATGACCCCCTCCTTCCCTTCAAATTATTATAACTTTGAAATTAAGGGGCTTTCGGGAAAAGATATGGGAAAAGGAATAACATTTGCTTACTAGTATATATATGTATAACATGGCAAAAAAACAACAACGATGGCAGCAACAGCAAACAAAAACAGAGACCCAACAACAGCCTTCTCTCAGCTGTCAAGCACTTTCCCCTTTGGTGCAGTTATGGTCACAGCCAGCAGGGGCACTGTTGGCTCCTGGCCAGGCAGGACCAGTGCAATGATTTCCCCATGGCTGCAGAGGGCGCTGTGGCTCAAGCTCAGCCACCTCTCTCCATGAAGTAATGGCGCATGTGCCAGCAGGGGAGAGAGAAAAGGAGTTTTCCTTTGCAAACTCACAGGAAGCAGCCGGTCTCAATGCCACTCGGGAAACTGAAGGGACTGCAGCAGGAAACCTCAGAAGCAGCAAGCTGGACAGCAGAGGTGGGCACACCCAGGGGTGACAAAATGTAGCAGAAAGTCTGGGTCCCTGCCCGAAGCTGGGGGATGTCCAGGTGTTGGGTTACAGTATAGCAAAAAGCCCTGAAGCAGTGGCAAGAACAGTGGGGCTGGGTGGGAAATCATTCTCATGGATAGCTCACCTGCGATGGCTGGTCCCGGGGTCCAGTTGCACAGAGGGTGCGGCCCTGGCGGGGAGGCGGTGGGCTCCCAGTGCAGCACGCACTGGCTCTGGGCTCCCAAGCAAGCAAAGGAGCAGAGAAGCAAGCCAGTAAGCTCCAGTAACAGTGCCAAAGGAAAAGAAAAAAGCGGGCAAAACCCACAAGACAACAATATGTCTAGTCAGAGACACCATGCCGCATGGCCGTAGAGATGATCACTCCACCAGAAGGAAGCAGCTGTCCCTCACCCCCAACTCACAGGAAATCCCAGGCTGGCTCTCACCTATCATGATACTCCCAGATCTGGGGGAGGGGAGGCAGCAACCACCCCGGACACAAAACAAAAACGGATATGAGATTAAAAAAACAATCCCCAAGACACATGTTTATCCTAAGTCAAGGACTTTTGTTTCCTTGTCTCATGCTCTTTCAGTCAGGAGGTTTGCAGGAGAAACTGGGAGGGAGCATAGCTGAGACAAGTGATCCAAACTGACCAAAGGGGTATTCCACACCATAGAACGTCATGCCCACTATATAAACTGGGGGGAGTTACCCAGAAGGGTGGCCAATCTGGGTTCGGGAAAGGAGGTCTGGCATTGGTCAGTGGGTGGCGAGTAATTGCATTGTGCATCACTTGGGTTTTTTTCTTTTTATTATCATTATTATTTTCCATTAATATTGTATTTTACTTTATTTGCAATTATTAAACTGTTCTTATCCCAACCTACAAGTTTTACTTCAATTCTTCTCCCCATTCCACTCGGGTGGAGGGGAAGAGAGGAAGGGTTGAGCAAGCAGATACATGGTGTTTTATCTCCAGCTGGGCTTAAAACCAGACAGTCCTCTTGGCACCCAAGGTGAGGCCTGAAGGTTTGAGATAAGGACAGATCCACCCAGAGTGTGTTAAAAGAAAACACCTATTCATGCAGACTATGAGGTACTAAGGGATACTCCCAGCAGTCAATAGACAGGAGCACCTGGATCTGAAGCCAGCACTAATGTATGTCCTGCAATGTTTTTTCCATTTGTCTCTTCAAGGTAGATGATGGCTGGAGCTCCCCATGATACTGTGAGACTGATTGCAGCAGTTACAGTGGCACCTCTCATGCTACATTTGGTAACAAGGATAAACATGTACTCCCCATAACAAGCCTCCTTTTCTCCAGGCTAAACAACCCCAGTTCCCTCAGCCATTCCTCACAAGACTTGTGCTCCAGACTCTTCCACCAGCATTACTGCCCTTCATTGGACAGGCTCCAGTACCTTAACATCTTTCTTGTTGTAAGGGACCAATTAATTTTAGAATAAGAATGCCTCAACATTGTTGGGATTTTATTTTGGACTGTTGGTTATAAATCTGTTCTTTTTAACGTTAATGGAAAGTACTGGAAAAGCTTCGTGTGTCTTGGCAGTACAAACATGTGACAGCACGTGCACAGTAACGGCTCTGTCTCTGGAGGAAATTTCTTCTGAAAGCCTATCAGGGTGAAGAGAGCTTCTATCACTAGGAGACTCTCCAGGTGACCTTCCTCGGATAATAGGACCATGGAAGGGATTACACAGTATATAAGCAACTGCCTCCAAACCCCAAGCTGAGCCTCGCTCCTGGCTCCAGCCCTTGCTCTCTCTTGCCGGCAGCCACTGCTGCCCAATCCCACACTGTCCCTACTGCAGCTTGCTGCCCTGCGTCCTTCCCTGCTGCTGCTGTGTCTCCTGCCCAAATGTCGTGTCGCTTACCAAGCGTCCTGCTGTCTGTTGCATGCAGTTCAGGCTGTTAGAATTGCGCTGTGAGTGCTGCACTGACTGCACGCATGTCACCTGCCAACTGAACATCGACAGTGTGCCGCGAGTGCCATAGCAACGCTGTAGAGGCAACACTGTCTTTCACTCTTTTCTCTGACTTTTCTATACCCCTGTTAGGGCCATTTATTTTCTTTTATCAACAAATGGTTCAGGGGTGTAATATTGACCTCATTTACATCTAATTTCCCCCTAGGAATCTTTAGAATTCTCCTGGTCTCACTCTGGGATGAGACACTTGTAGTGAGGGGTTGTAAGGACTTAAAGACCACAGTTGCCTGTCTCAAATACTGTCAAGGCCACAGAAGGAATTTGCCATAAAATAAGCCACTGCAGCAGAAACTTGAGATAAGCACAGAAGGGAGGAATTTATGACAGGAAGACACTAATTCCAGGCCTGGCGGAGGCAAGATCTGGTTAGCACATCCTGGTTAATGCATCCAGATAAAAATTCCCACTGTGGTGAACTGTGTGAAAGGAAGCAACTGCTTATACACGTATCACCAGTCAAATAAAGATCACCCCAAGCTATGGGACATACAGCATCTGTGGCCACCAACAACCACCGAAGCCCCCTGAAATCTTGGAGGCAGGATACGCAGGACACATCCATCCTCGCTTAGCATGCAAATTCACATGTAAATTAGGAATATGCCTCTGTGGATACCCAGAACATGGACTGGATAAAGGTGGTACCACCATAAGAATGACCTGGGGACCCCCACCACTGAGAAGCTCAGGGTGAAGAAGGACCAACAGGACACCACTGGATCCATGGGTGGTGACTATCTCCTGCTTGATCTCTTTCTCTCTCTCTCCTCTTTTCTATTTCTTTCCATCTCTCTACCTCACCATTATTGTTAAATAAAATCCATATTTTTGACTTTGGCATATGGTCTCATTTGCACCTTAATTAAAACAGATTTTAATCTATACAAGGACTTGAATACAAACCAATGATAGAGTCATGTATTTCAGGTGGAAGCTGATGGACAAAATGGCAGGTGTGGAAGTCTTGCAGAAGGGACCTCAATGGCTTCATTCACACACAGAATTCTTTTACTCCATCTTTTGTGAAGCAGGATATTCAGCTTTATGCAGTTGAAACTTTTTTTAAATTAAGGCTGGTAGCAACAGCTGCAATTTCAACAGATGTCTTTCCAACACTCTCAACTTGCTCTCCCTACCAGATACACAATTCCTTTTCCAGCATATATACATTACAACTCGTTTGAATTTTTTGTCCTTGTGAAGTTAACATAAGATGGAAGGTATCACCAGTATATGACAGAGAAAACAGAGGCAAGCACTGGAGTGCCTATTTTAAGTCATGTTGCCTGTTGTCTTGGCAACCAGTTAATAAACTCTGTTACCTATTTTTCATCAGTACCTGACAAAATCTCTGCAAGATTTGGTATTATTAAGGAGTCTGCTAAGAGCTGCTTTACAAAGTGTCAGAAAATATCTGCTGGCATTTCCATTCTCAATCCTATTTTTCAGGGAATCATAAATCATCCATAAATTGTCCAGCAGCAGAATATATGATAAATAAATACCACTGTAACAATCCATTTCCTTGATAAAAGCACAAAAAGAGCAGATCTGTTCATGGTCCCTGCAATGTCAATATGTACATTGTTTTTCACTATACATGGCAAAGGATTAGACCTCAAATTCCTCAAGTGAAAACACACAAATGCTTTGACAGACATTCTCTTGCATATATCTTCTTAGACAGTATGTTGCATATATTCTCAAGCTGCTTTGAGAAGCATACAATTACCATAATAAACATAATCAAAAAAAGTTTCATCCATTAGTCAGACCTCACTATACTAAGAGCTGTGCAGACATACTAGATGACTCTCAAGAGTAAACTGTCCCTATGTTTGAATTCCACAAAGAGTTCAATCTCAAAAGACTGAAAAAAAAGATGTTTAATTAAATCCCACAGACTATCCCATCATCTTGGATGAATACTTTCCTTGGACAAGAGGTCACCTAGTTTTTCAAATTCCAGAGAATTTCTGTGTTTAAGAGAATACATGTTTACAATCTTCTTTATTATAAATGTTGCCAGTTTCCCTGATTAGACACTCAAAATTCAACATTTGTTAAACAGAAATCAAAAATTCTAAAATTTTATTGACAAATGGCAAGAAAAAAACCCGTGCTTCCTATCAAACATAGAAGACATAAAGGAGCCTCATAAAGATTCTACATCAGAAAACCACAGAGAGAATAGAGAAACTAACATATTGTTCTCTGATCTGTGCAGTGGAATTCTGAAGGTGTCAAGGGGCTTCTCCACAAAATCAGAGAAATTAAATTGGTCAAGAGGGCAAGATTTATTCCTGGATGTTCCCTCTTTCCCAGTTTCAGGCTCCCTTAAAGCTCTTTCAACACAGATTTTGGCAGCTTATTGTTTAAAGACTGAACAGTAATGAAAAAGAATGTTTTACTCTCTAGAGATATGGATAAATCTGCTATAATCTATGCTGCAAGAGGAAGAATTAGTAACACAAGACATTTGGTACATTATTCAAGACCATCAGGTCAATGATGTCATGCTAGCAAGACATCAAGACCTCTTTGTCAACAGTGTATAGCAACTGACCATAGAAATGTGATGCAGTAGTATGATAAAACGTTTCATATCCCTTTTCACTTGTCGTGATTTTGGCTGGGATAGAGTTCATTTTTTTTTTCTTAGTAGCTGCTGCAATGCTGTGTTTAGGATTTGGTATAAGAATAATGTTGATAACACACTAATGTTTTGGTTGTTGCTAAGTAGTGCTTACCTGAAGTCAAGGACTTTTCAGTGTCTCACACTCTGCCAGTGAAAAGGTGCACAAAAAAGCTGGGAGGGAGCATAGCCAGGACAGCTGACCCGAACTGGCCAAATAAATATTTCACATCATAGAATGTCATGCTCAGTATATAAACTATGGGAGTTACCCAGAATGGGTGCTAATAACAGTTCAGGGATGGGTTTGGCATCAGTCAGCAGGTGGTGAGCAATTGTATTGTGCATCACTTGTTTTTCTTGGGTTTTCTCTCTCCTTCTCCTTTTTATTACCATTATTATTATTATACTTTGTTTTTAATTATTAAACTGTTCTTATGTCAACTTACAGGTTTTACTTTTTTATTTCTGATTCTCCTCACCATTCCACCAGGATGGTGGATAAGTTAGAGTGGCTGTGTAATACTTAGTTGTTCCTTGGGGTTAAACCATGACATCACCATACTTAAAAGATGTTCCTGAAGTCAGAATTTATAACATTCATCAATACTAGGTTGTACTAGTCAATGTGCACATGGCCACAATAATTACACCAATAAAAGCAACCTATACTTCTTGGAGAAAGTTACATATTTTAATACAAAAACCAAGATTAATCTCTCATATACTCGCTAACCATTTGCGTTAAAGTAATGAGATGTTAGAAAACTTACCAAATACTTGATTTCCATGCACTGAGAATAAAATGAAATTTTACACTTCACAAAATTGTTGGGTTTTTTAATTTATTTTATGAATCCTCTAAAGGACGGACAGTCTTGAAGAAAATGCAGCAGAAGAGATGTAGCCTTTAAAATTCTAATTTCTTCATACAAGCCAAAGAAAATTCCTGTGAGTCAAGTTAGACCCTCTACCCCTCAGCTTTTTCATACCAAGAAAAAGAGTCTAAGCCCTTTAGGGACAAACATGGGGTCTGAGCCATGCTCATACAACAGCCATGATGCCATTTCTGGCTCTATCAAACTGTAGAGCTAAACTTTCAGGTTATTTTTTGTATGTGCTCTACCTGCCACAGTGAGGAACAGCTTCAGTCTCCAGGACTATTAGATTGGTGCTACACAAACAAACTGTTCAGTCAAAAAGTGAGTTTCACTTAACTTTAAAAGTGGCCTAAAACTAACGCCTACTGCCAAAATAATCATGGTGAGATACATGAAGCTAACCTAAAAGGCTGATTATTTAAATGTTTCAGATGTTTCCTGTTGTCAGAAAGTTAAAATGAAGTATAATTTTCAGGCTTTATTTTAAAACAAAGAAAAAAGTATTAATTGTAAAGAATCACAAATGAAAGAGGACCATCCAATACCTGAGTGTATTTGTTAATTCGGCTCATTAAATAAACATACAAAACTTTGACCAACATTTCCAAAAACTCACCTTGAATTTCAGGAGAGAATCGAGCTGAATGGCGAGACACAAAAAGTTTTAGTTCTTGATCCAAGTTGCATTCAATTAAGCTTGTATCCCATGATCGGATTCCTAAAATTTAAAATGCAAAACATGTCTACCTTGATATATAAGTACTGTTTTAATTGATTATTTCTCCATTTACACTAATGACATTTGCATATTTCTAAATTTCAAAACCAACCTCTACTCCTTTTAAGTCATGCAGCTATCCTTTGCAAAGTGCTGAGCACTCAAAAAGCACTCTGGATGGGGATCAGTCACAAGCAAGAGGAAATCTGCCTTTCCAAAAGGTAACAATCATTCAAGGTCCCTGATTTATGACTGCTGGTTCCAACATTCTAATAGCCACATTATGAGATGTTCTGGAATTTACTTTAAAATAGTAATACACTGTTTTATAAAACTGAAAAGACTGAATCACCCAGGGGATATGTTAGCCCTATTGCAAGACAATTGTATGAGAAAAATAAAGATAACACGTAGCATGTTACAAACTAATATTTAAATGCAAAATATTAAATTGCTGACTTCTTCATTCAAAAGCTTTGAAGCATTCCATATTTAAATTAAAATTTAAGTGATCTGTTATTAATGTAATATCAAAATCCTAGTTTTAAGACTTTAAAATACCATGCTTGATCTTTTTTCTTAAAAAAAAAAATCTCATCTCTATTCACTACCACTTTTCCCCCAGATACTTAGAAAGTGAGACACTTGGCACATATATGATCATAAAATAGGGGTGGATATTGTTATGGGTTAACAAAGTTTAGTTTTTAATTAAAGAATACTGCCTTGTCAGGACTTATTGATTTCTTATAGAAGGGACAAGCACCGATCAGAGGCTACTTCTAGATACTAACATATTATTTGACCACTGAGGATGCTGAATGTGACTTTTGGGAATACATACATAAAATCTTGATTTTGTCCAAGACGGTCCTTTTTCCTTCCAGCTTGCTAGCAGGTAACACTGAGTCGGGGCTGATCTGTGGAGTGGCCCAGGCCGGCCAGGCCTTGCTGCTCCCCCCTGCTGAGGGAGGAGACGGCCTTAGCCTGGCCGGGCCTCATCAGTTGCCGGCAGGAGAGGGGAAGACTGCAGCTTAATATCAGCTAATTTTAAAGCGTACCCCGAGCTAGCTGAGCCAGGGAAGATGTCCACCGGGCCCCCTTGATAAAAACTACAGGCCCGGTTGGACTAAGCCCACCCTGAATGTCACTAAAGAGTGGGCAGGAGGTATTTTATAGCATTTATAATTTCTGACTGCCCAGCTGCTCCGAGCTCTGACCTCTCAGTGCAAGTTCCCCCCCCAGCGTGACCTTAAAATGTGACACTGTAAGCCACATCCGAGAGACAGAGAGGACTTAGACAAAAGAAAATTAAATCTTTCTTATCACGAAATGAAACTTCCAGAGCTCTAACCTTCCCTAAGAGAGAAGAAAAGGACAAAGTGATTGAACTATAAGGAAATACAGCATGAAGTCAGTGAAAAGAGAGTGAAAGTCCTAAGTGGGACAAAGGAAGAAGAGTGGCCGCATTTAGCTGGACTTTTCTAGTGAAACCATAGAAAATGGACTATTTCCTATAACATATAAATACTGTTTAGGGGGGATGCATAGCTCTAGTTAACAGTTGTAGAGTAATATAATTGAAATTTAATAGAGAATTTTGAATAGAGGAAGAAAAAGTGATTCAAAGCCCTTTGCTCCTAAGGAAAAAGGACATCTCTACTTTTAGAGATGAAGATAATTTTGGAAATGGAAGAAAAGGATCTTTGTTTTATACTAGAAGAGGCATCCTTAAACAATACCCCTAATAAGCTAATAAGCCCATATGAAGCCATAAGAAAGGCTGCTAATAAGTAGGATTTCACAGTTTACAGAGGTTTCTTTCAGGCGGCTGCAGATTTGTGACATGGGAGCCACCAAAAAACTGTTTCCTTTGTAGCAATGTCTCCATAAGACTCTAAAAAAACCTCTTCTCCCAAAGAACTGATAAAAAATTATTTTTAAAATAGTGAAACTGACTAAAAATCACAAGTTTTGTCTCTTTTATTCTGTTTATAGAAAAGTGAACACTTGTGAGGGGAAGAAGAGTTTTAAAAGTTTCATTTTGATACCTTTTTTCTCTTTTTAGTGTGTGTTAATAAATCTATTTTTTACCTTTAAGTTAGGCCTGGTTTTCCTTCTTCTCCTAATCCTATCTCACAGCAGAAAAAACACTCAAACCACTACACTAGATTTAACCAACAGAGACAGGCAAACGTGAAACCACTACAAATGTGTTTTTCTGAAATGTATCTTTAAGGATTGAAATTTGACCAGAAAAAAAATAAAAATCACTGTAGCCAAAATGCAAATTTATAGTTTCCTACCATAACATTATGATGACTAAATTAAAAAAAAACCAAACAAACAAAAAAAAAAAAACACAAAAAACCAAACCAAAACCTGCAACAAACTTACAGAACACGCTTTAAGATTTTTCTTTAAAAAAATAAAGTCTCTCAGACTTCAGGAAAGCAGACTTTAGTCTCTTCAGGGATCTGCTTGGTAGAGTATCATGGGATAAGGCCCTGGAGGGAAAAGGGGCCCAAGAAAACTGGTTGATATTCAAGGATCACCTCTTATGAGCTCAGAAGCAATGCATTCCAGAGAAGAGGAAGTCATGTAAAAATGACAGGAGCCCTGTGTGGATGAACAAGGAGCTCCTGGAAAAACTCAAACAAAAAAGACAAGAGAGGGTGGAAGCAGGGACAAGTATCCAGGGAGGAATACAGAGAGATTGTCTGAGCAGACAGGGATCAGGTTAGGAAAGCTCAAACCCTGAGAGAATTAAACCTGGCCAGGGATTTCAAGGGCAACAAGGAAAGCTTCTATAGGTACACTGATGATAAAAAGAAAGACTAGGGAAAGGGTGGACCCTCTCCGTAAGGAAACAGGAGACCTGGTAACCCAACATATGGAGAAGGCTGAGGTACTGAATGATGGTTTTGCCTCAGTCTTCACTGGCAAGTGCTTCAGCCCCACTGCCTGAGTCACAGAAGGCAAAGGCAGGGACTGGGAGAATGAAGAACCAACCGCTGTAGGAGATGATCAAGGTGAGGACCATCTAAGGAACCCGAAGGTACACAAGTCCATGGAACCTGATGATGAGATGCATCCATGGGT
This sequence comes from Trochalopteron elliotii, assembly GCA_024734555.1. Lineage (NCBI taxonomy): Eukaryota > Metazoa > Chordata > Aves > Passeriformes > Leiothrichidae > Trochalopteron > Trochalopteron elliotii. The sequence goes on from JANPWX010018931.1 coordinate 220,756, forward strand.
CCTGAGGGAACTCACAGATGAAGTTGCTAAGCCACAACCCATCATATTTGAGAAGCCCGGTGAAGTTCCCACTGACTGAATAAAGGGGAAACATAGCCCTCAATTTTAAAAAGGGAAATAAGGAAGACCTGAGGAACTACAGGCCTGTCAGTCTCTTCTCAGTGCCTGGCAGGATCATGGAGAAGATCCTCCTGGAAACTATGCTAAGGCACATGGAAAATAAGATGATTGGTGACAGCCAAAATGGCTTCATTAAGGGCAAATAGTGTCTGACAAATTTGGTGGCCTTCTGTGATGGGGTTACAGTGTTGATGGATAAGGGAAGAACAACTGACTTTACCTGGACTTGTGCAAAGCATTTGACACTGTCTGATGCAACATCCTTGTCTCTAAACTGCAGAGACATGGATTTGACAGATGGACCACTCAGTGAATAAAGAATTGGCTGAATGGTTGCACTCAGAGTTGTGGTCAATGGCTCAATCTCCAGTGGAGACCAGTGACAAGTGGCATTCCCCAGGAGTTGGTATTGGGACGGGAGCTGTTTAACATCTTTGTCAGTGACATATGGACAGTGGGACAGAATGCACCCTCAGCAAGTTTGTCAATGACATGAAGCTGTGTGGTACAGTTGACATGCTGGAGGGATGGGATGCCATCCAGGGGGACCTTAACAGGGTTGAGATGTGGGCCTGTGCGAAGCTCATGAAATTCAAGAAGGCAAAGTGCAAGGTCCTGCACGTGGGTCAGGGCAATTCCAAGCAGAAATACAGGCTGGGCAGATAATGGGTTGAGACCAGCCCTGAGGAGAAAGACTTGGGGGTGTTAGTTAATGAGAAGCTCAGGACTTAGCAGGGCTGATTGATAGAGCTTTAAACTAGATTGGAAGGGGGGAAAGGGATAAAACCAGGCCTGCCAGTGATAAGCAATGGGACATGCCAAAATTGGAGGGACTGAGTACTAGTGAGATCCTCCATTCTGTTCCACGAGTTGTTGGCTACACCGAACTGCACTTGAAATGTTTCTATACCACCATGAACAGCATGAGAAACAAGCAAGAGGAGCTTGAAGCCTTGGCCCAGTTCTAGACATATGACACCATTGGCATAAGTAAAATCTGGTGGGATGGGTCTTGTGACTGGTGTGCCATGATGAATGGTTACAGGATCTTCAGGAGAGATAGGCAGGGCAGGCAAGGTGGGGGAGGGGCATTGTATGTAATGGAGGGGCTGGAATGTATGGACGTTGAGAGGAATAGGTTAAAAGCAGAAGACTGGTGAGGCAGATTGTAAATAGATCAAGTGACCTTGCAGCTGGGAATTTCTCTAGATAAGTCTGTGTGAAAAGCAGGCCAGTGATCCTCTAGCATGGACTGAGTTTAATGGTGCCTGTGTCTCCACTTGAGTGCTTCTGCCTGGGTTTTGCTTTGGGGATCACCCAGTTAGTGAGATAACAGAAATAAATTGATTCTTTGTGTTCTAGCCATGAGTTTGTGATTGTTCTGGCTGCCTGACAGTGCCAACTCACACAGCAGAGCTTGCAGTTGGTGATGGCATGTAGTTGAGAGCCTCTGGGTAAGGATTAAGGGACAAACAAATATAGTGGATGTCATCGTGGGAGTCTACTATAGGCCACCCAGCCAGGACCACAAAACCAATGAATTAGTCTAGTCATTAGTGGGGTTTTGCAGGGCTCTATCTTAGGCCAGTGCTCTTAATTGTCTTCATAAATACTAAGTTTGCCAATGACACTGAATTGGGAGGAGCTGCTGACTCCCTCGAAGGCAGAGGCCCTGCAGAGGAACCGTAACAAAATAGAGGGTTGGGCAATCCCCAACATTTAAAAAAGATGAGTGATGAATTCTGTACCTGGGATGGGACAACCCTGGATGTACATACAGACTGGGGAATGAGACGCTGGAGAGCAGCCCTGCAGAAAGGAATCTGGGGGTCCTGGTTGATGGCAAGTTGAATATGATTCAACATTGTGCCCTGACAGCCAGGAGGGCCAACCATATTCTGGGATGCATCAAGCATAGTATTGCCAGACAGTCAAGGGAGGTGATGGTCCCACTCTACTCTGAATTGGTGTGGCCTAACCTTGAATATTGTGTGCAGATCTGGTGACCGCAATATGAGAAAGATATTAAACTATTAGAGAGCGCCCAAACCAGGGCAACAAAAATGGTGAAGGGCCTTGAGGAGAAGCCGCATGAGGAGCGGCTCAGGTAACTTGGTCTGTTCAGCCTGGAGGAGACTGAGGGGAGACCTCATTGAAGTCTACAACTTCCTCGTGAGGGGAAGAGAAGGGCCAGACACTGATCTCTTCTCTGTGGTGACCAGTGACAGGACCTGAGGGAATGGCCTGAAGTTGTGTCAGGGGAGGTTTAGGTTGGATATTAGAAAAAGGTTCTTCACCCAGAGGGTGGTTGAGAACTGGAACAGGCACCCCAGGGCAGTGGTCACAGCACCAAGCGTGACAGAGTTTGGACAACACTCTTGGGCACATGGTGTGACTCTTGGGGATGGTGCTGTGTAGGGCTGGAAGTTGGACTTGATGATCCTTGTAGGTCACTTCCAATTCAGCTTATTCTGTGATTCTTGTCATCCATGTGCTTAGAGATGGCCTCCAAAATGAGATGCTCCAACACCTTTCCAGGGATCAACGTGAGGCTGACTGGCTGGTAGTTCCGTGGGTATTCTTTCTTGCCCTTTTTGAAGACTGGGGTGACATTTGCTTTCTTCCAATCCTCAGGCACTTCTCCTGATCGTCATGACCTTTCAAAGATGATCGTGAATATCCTAGCTATGGCATCCACCAGCTCTCTCAGCACTTGTAGATGAATCCTGTCAGGGCCCATAGAGTTGTGGATGACAAGCTTGCATAAGTGTTCTCTAATCTAATCCCCCTTGACCCAAGAGTCTTTCTTCCAAGATTCACAGAATCACAGAATGGTTTGGGTTGGAAGGGACCATAAAGATCATCTAGTTCCAAGCCCTCAGCAATGGGCAGGGACATCTTCCACTAGACCAGGTTGATCAGAGCTCCATCCAGCCTGGCCTCCAGGGATGTGGCATCCACAACTTCTTTGGGCAACCTGTTCCAGTGCCTCATCACCCTCACAGTAAAGAATTTCTTCCTAATATCTAATCTAAACCTACCTTCTTTCAGTCTGAAGCCATTCCCCCTTGTCCTGTCACTCCATGGTCTTGTAAATAGTCTCTTCATCTTTCTTATAGGCTCCCTTCAGGTACTGTAAGGCCACAATTAGATCACCCTGAAGCCTCCTCTTTTCCAGGCTGAATAGTCCCAATTCTCTCAGCCTTTCCTTGTAGGAAAGGTGCTCCATACCTCTTATCATCTTGATGCCCATCCTCTGGACTCACTCCAACAGATCAATGTCCTTCCTGTACTGGGGACCCCAGAGCTGAATGCAATACTCCAGGTGGTGTCTCATGAGAGCAGAGGGGCAGAATCAAGTCCCTTAACCTGCTGGCCATGCTGCTTTGGATGCAGCCCAGGATACAATTTGCTTTCTGGGCAGTGAGCACACACTGCCGGCTCAAGTCCAGCCTCTCATCCACCAGCACCTCCCCAGTCCTCAGCAGGACTGCTCTCAATCTGTTCATCCCCCAGCCTGTATTAATAGCAGGGGCTGCCCTGACCTGGGTACAGCACCTTGCACTTGGTCTTGTTAAACCTCATGAGATTCCCATGGGCCTACTTCTCATGCTTGTCCAAGTCCCTCTGGATGACATCTTGTCCTTCAGGTGTGTCAACTGCACCATTCAGCTTGGTGTTATCAGCAAATTTGCTGAGGGTATACTTGATGCCTTTGTCTTTCATTAATGAAGATATTAAATAACACTGGTCCCAATACGGAACCCTGAGGCACAGCCCTCTGAGCCATTGATCACTACCCTCTAGATTCCTTTACCCTTGTCTCCTGAGTCAGAGATCCCTGATATGATTCTAAGCTTGACATGATCAAATAATGTACCCTTGTACCCCAGAAAACCAACCGCATCCTGGGCTGCATCAAAAGAAGCATGACCAACAGGCTGAGGGAGGTGATTTTCCCCTTCTGCTCAGCTCTTATGAGACCTCCACCTGGTGTACTGTGTTCTGCTCTGAGGCCCCCAACATAAGAAGGTCCTGTTGGACTGGGTCCAGAGGAAGGCCACGAAGATGATCAGAGGGCTGGAGCACCTCTTTTATGAGGAAAGACTGAGAGCTAGAGTTATTCAGCTTGGAAAAGAGAAGGTACTGGAAAGACCTGGCTACAAGAGAGGCCAGTTTGGATGGAGCTCTGAGCAATCTGGTCTAGTGGAAAGTGTCCCTGCCCATGGCAGGGGGGTTGGAACTAGATGACCTTTAAGGTCCCTTCCAACCCAAACTATTCTATGATTCTATGATTTTTTTCTATAGTTTTCTCGCTTTGTTTTAAAAATAATGAGCAAACAGTTTCACTACTGGTAAATCCAAGCACTGCAGTAATTTTGAACACCAACATTATAGTGATTTTTTTCTTTTTTCCCTAAAGTAATGTCATTAAACATACACAAATTAGCTGGCAAATACATAAGGGATTGCATATGAGAAATTGTCTAAGTGGCCCCTCCCCACATTCCTGAGCATGTTTTTGCATGAAATTTTTTAGTTAAATCACTTTAGGTTTTGGTACCTTTGGGGTACAGAAATGCTTGAAGAGCTGTGTGGTCAACCCCTTACAATGAGATTAGCACTAATATTTATTCTCATAACTCTTGACAGGATTTCAGGCTGCAAACCTTATTGTCAACACTGCCTCTCATGCTTTATTCTCTTTCAAGGCAGCAGAAATGTCAAGTCTTACACTGTCAGAAACCATGTTGTAGGGCTGAAGGTAGAGAAGGAGAAAGAGGGGGAAGAGCAGAGAAACCAGATCTGTGCTGGTAGTTTCCCATTGCAGCTCTGAGTAGGTGAATCTTTGTATTTCGAGAGCCTGAAGCCTCTTCAGGGGTAATTCATCCAGGGCTTTTCCTTGTCAGCATCCCAGTCAAGGTAGGACCATGCTTCTTACTGTGATATGCTACCAGCTATTAAGCAGCTGCCATTTGAAACTAAATAATTTTGGAAATAAAGTATTGCCTGTGTGTTTCATAACCACTCAAAAGAAAAATAACTGAACTACAACCGGCCACCTCCACTTCCTGAATTTATGCATCACTGTTCACAGGCACAAGCAGTGAGTCTTCTGTAAGTCTCCTTATCTTCATTTCTCAAAAATCTCTTGGCCATATGGTACATTTTTGGAGTGTAATCTTGTCAGACAAATACAGCTCAGCAGGCTTTAACTTTTTCCAGGTCTTGGAAATTTCTGAGAGCAAGAAAGTAATGATGATATACCACACACATAAAGCGCATATGAAAATTATGACTAGTAAACTTACATTGATCACAAAGCTGAAGTACATTGAAAAGAAGTTTGTGTGAATCGACACAAGCAGTTGGCCAGAAGAACAACCACAAAACCACAGCTAAAATGCAAAGAGTAAATTTATTTCATTACCTGGCTAACTGGAGGATCCTGAAGCAACACTCAGGTAGAGACACACAAGTGGGAACACAGGCACCAGTCCATTCTGAGAGGTGGCAGGCCTGCTGTTTGCACCAATTTATCAAGGGCCCGTGCATGTGCTTTTAATGATTTCTGAGCTTTGATCTCTCCTAAAACAGGGAGCTCAAGAATGTCCATGAGAGTGCCTCCAAGTCTCTCCAAACACCTGTAATTACTACAGAGAGGATAAACAGCAGTAGGTATAATATTTGGGGTTTGCCACACTTATTCTCCAGGCCTTGACATTCCCAGCTGCAAGGTGACTTGAGAGAATCTACCATCTCCTCACCATTCTTCCACTTTTAACCCTTTCCTCTCAACAAGGTGCTGAACTTCAAGAAACTAGAAGATAAATAGCTCACTGGCCTCTGACAGCAGGCTTGTGTGGGGAGACTACAAAGCTTTCTAGAGATCAATTAAGCAATATGGACTATGATTCAGCAATGCTGTGTATTGGGTTACTGGGTTGTTGGGAGACTGAATGTTATAATTTATGGCTTAAACATCTTCATGAAGGACCTTTGCCTATTATAACAAAACTGTACAAAAGCTGCAGAGAAGACTATCACACCCTGAATAGGCCTTCTGACTGAGGCCCTGGACTGCTCGATGATGGAGATAAGATAAAGTAAATTCAGGTCTGGGGAGAGAAGAAATACATTCACAGAGAGCTTTGGGGTGGAGACCATAGCCCCAGGGCTATCAGCTGCCAGGCTTGAAGAGACCCTCACACCAAAGGGTGGGGGGGGGGGGGCGGGAAAGAAGGGCTTTGGGGTTGTGGTGAAAAAGTCTCTGGTCAGAGGCAGGGAATGCCCATCTTCTGCTGTGCAGAGCGGCCCAGCTGCAGGGGCACCTTTACCCTGGGAAAAGCTTATCCACAGCAAAAGGGTGTCATGGCCCATCAAAGGTCCCCCTACCAAAAGGGTCCCCAGATCCTGCACCAGACCACTGCAACATGATGCAACAGATCCACAGTGTTGCAAGGGACAGTATCAAACTGGCCCCCTGCAAGGGAGGGACCTGGGCATTCCCACCTGGCCCAAACATTTATTAATCCACTGGATTCTATACTTTTTGACGTGACATGGTGTGGCACAGCATGGCAGCAGGGGACCCTCACCACCAAGAAGATCAGATGGAGGGAAGCCACGAGACGTCGTCGAGACCCTTGGATGGGTGATATGTTTCTACCTAACCCCTGTCACCCTCTCCCTGTCCCCTTACCTCCCCACACACTTCTCTCTCTTTCTTTCTTTCTTTCTCTTTGCCTCTTTTACTATTAAATAACATATATCAATTTTTTGGCACCAACATCTAACTTCATTTGGTTTTAATCACGTTTTTTGTGTATATTTCAAACCTTTCTGATACATTTTATTCACAGAAGCTTAGTTTCCTTTGGTCTTCTGTGTTAAACCAGTTCCTAACATGGGTTTGCATGTCAAGGTTTTGGTAGTGGTGGAGCTATGGGGTGGCTTCTCCAAGAAACTGCCAAAGCCTTTCCTATGTCCAGTGAAGCCAACACCAGCTGGCTCCAAGATGAACCAAGTCCGAGCCAATCAGTGACAGTAATAACACCTCTGTGATAGCATATATAAGAAAGGGGAAAAAAGTTATTGTGCAGAAGCAAATTGAAGCTGGAAAGGAGTGAAAATATGTGAGAGAAACAATTATGCAGACACCAAGGTTAGTGAAAGAGGTGCTCTAGCCACCAGAGCAGAGATTCCCCTGCAGCTTGTGGTGTAGACCATGGTGAAGCACCTGTCCCCCTGCAGCCCATGGAGGTTGAGTGGAGCAGATATCCACATGCATCCCTTGGACGACCCCATGCCAGAGCAGGTGGATGTGCCCTGAAGGAGGCTGTGACCCCATAGGAAGACAGTGCTGGAGCAGGCTCCTGGCAGAACCTGTGCACCCATGGAGAGAGATGCCCACGCTGGAGCAGGGGAAGGAGTCTTCCCCCTGAGGAGAGAGTGGAAGAAACAAACATTCTCCATTCCCTTGTGCCACCGGGGAGAAGGAGGTAGAAAATCGGACATAAAGTTAAAGCCCAGGAAGAAGGGAGAGGTGGGGGGAAGGTGTTTTTTTAAGAATTGGGTTTACTTCTCATTATCCTACTCTGATTTGATTCATAAGAAATTCAATTCATTTCCCCAAGTCAGGTCTATTTTGCCTGTGACAGTAACTGGTGAGTGATCTCTCCCTGTCCTTATCTCAATCCACGAGCCTTTCATTATATTTTCACTTCCCTGTCCTGTTGAGGAGGGGAGTGATAGAGTGGTTTAGATGGGCATTTGGCATCCAGATGATGTCAAACCACCACATGCAACTAATGATAGGATCTGTCTACCATCCATCCCTAGCTGCTTTTGTCATTAATCCTAATTTGCAGTAAGGATAAGATTCTGATTAGACATAGACTGATGAGCCAGGTAATTTCAAAAATGTCCAAAAAGAAAAAGCCTAGATATACCACGCACACAATAGTCCTAGAAGCTGAAGTTGGGATTTGAATAGAATATCCCAAATCTGCAGCTGTATGATTCAGCATTCTGGATGCAAATAATCTGGACATACATTATAATGTAGTATAATGTATTATATACCAAATCAGGTTTGGGTAGAACAGAGGCAATTCTGGAACTAAAATCCAAGATCAATCCAATGATGTATATCATTAAAAGCATGGAAGTAACTACTGGAAGTATGACTGAACTGGAGCTATTTCTGCAGGCTTAGGAGTGCAATGCCACTAGACACAGGACTTATCAGACAGCAGACAGGGCACGCCCAGTGGTATCTGCCAAATGAGTGGAAAAATCTTGAAGTTTTGTCTTTGCTCCCTCCTTCTTTTTTGGTGGACGATGGGTTGGAGGATTGCCCCCTTAGCAAAGTGACATCCTAAGTGTAATTACTGGAAATGCAGCTCACCATACCATTCCCTCTTCATGATATATTGAGAAATGACTCTGCATTCCACCAGGTTGCAGGACATCACACCACTGATGTGTTATCAGCAGATGTTTTCTTTGACACATGCTGCAGTTCAGTGCATGAATACACACTTTTCAGTGATGGTACTTAGGAGATGTACTAGAGAAGACAGTGAGGCAGTTATCAAGAACCCTAAGGATATGTTGAGAATAAAGGTTGAAAAAGCCATTTTTTCCAAACTACAGCATATTTTTCCATAAGAAAGAGATTAGCCAAGACCATATTTGCCTCACATAGAGCTTCAGACTCCTAGTATACTCATCCAGAACAATACACCTCAAAATTTGATCAAGTTTTTTTCCTGGCAGGCAAAATTCCAATCAGATTGTCTGACACCAGGAACAGTAAGGTGACTTCTAACCCAAAAGGCAAAAGCATTCCCTCTGAAGATCTAAAACTGCAAGTGGCAAGAGCTAGACAGAGGCAACAGAGGCAAGAGGCAACGGAGCTATGTAGCAGTAAGTGTACAATAGAAGAGACTAATAGAAGAATGTCATGAAGCAACTGAAGAGCATTTTTTCAGAAAAGGATGACATCAAATGTTTTGTGGGCATAAGTATTAAAATGTATAGAGCAAGTGGATAAAAATGTAAATAAATGCAGCCAATTTACTTCTGGCACAACCAAAACTTAAGATAGAATTAGCCAAGTGCAGTGCTGAAGAAGCTCTGAATGACAAAGCACCTGACTCAGTAGTTGTCCCTAGGAGACAATGGTAGCAATAAAGATACACAGGACACAGTGAAGCTGGTTAGCAGTGATGAGAGAGCTTTTTACCACAAACAGTTATGAAAAAAGAATCAAGAGAAACTGCCAAGTAAAGCAACAATAGTTGAGAAAACACTAGAGACAAATGAAGCCCTAGCTGGACTGCTGAACCACATCTATAAGACAAGGCTGCTACCAATTCCCCTTTCCAAGGTCTCTGTCTCCTAACAATGGCAGGTTTCTGATATTTCTGTTTTCACCAGCCCAGAAGAAAAATATGCTACAAAATCATGTATCAATTGAATTCAACAAACTATAGAGTCCAGCAATAATTGTCTTTGTGCTTCATGCCACTATTATGGCAAAAGGGCTTTGTTCCCCTCTCCATGCACACTGTGATTTATTGTATCAGAAACACTAAGAAGTTATAATATTGTCATTTCACTAGAGATACCTTCCTGTATTGCTGTCTTAAGGACAAATAAACAGTGAGTCATAGCATCCTGTAGCTGGAGAATAATGAGGCTGATCACTCAGGTATTACCCTTATTACCCATATCTTTTTCGTTTTTGAAATATCTATGTGCATATAGAGCCTAGGTCCTGAAAAATTCTCCAGCCAAGAGAAAAGTCTCGTAGCCGAAAGTTAGACACAATAGCTACAGCCGCATTCCTGCTCAGGGATCTTTGCCACTGAGAAGGAAAACGCCCTGAATCCCGATGATTTCGTTTCGCGGTGGGGAACAAGGGTTTGCTGAGGAACCGAGGGAAACGCCAAACGGCCGCCCCGCAGCCCGACCGCCCCAGTCCCAGCTCCGGTTATTTTGGAGGCGCGGATGCCCTTTGTGAGCTCCGGGCTGCCATAGGGACCGCAGTGCGGACTGCGCCACGCCCACCTGCCACTGTCTCCGGGCAGAAGGTCTCGGCGGCGCTAGGCCACTGCCGCAGCCCCTCCACCCCAACAGTGGTGAGGAGGAGGCTTGCCCCCTTTGCCCGCTGCCCGCTAGACGCTCCTGGGGATGGACAGTGGTGGGCGGTACACGTCGAGCCGACTGCGGATCTTTGTGCGGGCGGCAGCAGGGAGCCGCCGCCGCCTCAGGGGGCCCGGTCCGCAGTCGCTGACCGCTGCGGGAGGCTTCCCGGCGCTCGCACCCAACGGAGTGACTCCGAGCCCGGTAGGACGGGAGGGGCGTGCGCGCAGATGGGATGAAGAGACCCTCGTGCAATAAAAAGAAGAAACCAGAGACCTAGACTTCGCAGCTTATGTGTCTGTGCCGTGCGTGTGTCGCCCCGACATTAAGCATGGAGTGGCCTGGCCCCCCCACCCCGCCGGCCGAACACGGTCAGCGCCGCCGTTGGCCCCGCGCGGAAGGGGAAGAAAACGGGGAGCGACTGCCTGCCCTCTGAGGGGAAGGCGTCTGCGGGGTGGGGGCTCCGGTGCTGCCTGCGTCAGCCCCGCTCCCCGCCGTCTCACCTCGCTCGATGTTGGCGATAGCCCGCCGCAGATGCTCTTCGGTCACCAGCTCGCCAATAACAACCAGCAGGTAAAATTTGCTGTCCAGGAAGCGGTGCGAAAGACTGGGCGAGAGGGAGGTGGGGTTTGGGATACTACAGGAGGCTTCTGAATCCATTTCCACCACCACCACGGTGGCCATCGCGGGCGCTTCACTCCTCCGCCCCGCGACTCCGGGGTGCTCGGGGGAGAAAGGCCGCTCCGCGGCTGCTCCGCAGGAGGCAGGGAATGAGGGTGGACGAGGAGGCGGCGGCGCTTTTATATGGAGACGGTGCAGGGCAGGGACCTGGCCAGGAGGAGGAGAAGGAAAAGGGGCGGGAGGGGAAGAAGGAACCGGCGCATCCCCGCACCGCCACTTCTCCAGCATGCACAGCTGATGTCATCTGCGGCAAATGCTCCCCGAGGCGGCCCCCGGAAGCAGGCAGAACGCAGGGGGGAGAACAATTTCCCGAGGGGCCGCCACAAGGGTGGCCTTGAGGTGCACCCCGACCTTCCATGTGACCTCTCCGCCTGTGCTCCCCTGGCCGGCGCAGGTCCGTCGTCCCTCACATATACAACCTTCTCCTTTGCCCTCCTGCTGTCTTACCCTGTCTTACCAGACCCTCACTGCCACTCCCCGAGGCTCTCCCAGTATCTCAGCCTTGAAGCATCATGGCCGTGCCATGAGACTCCAGCTGCAACCCTGATGCTGGATGAAGAAAGCAACTCCACTGTGCAAGGCCAAGAGTCCAGTCTCCTGCATCTTTCTGTGGCAGTGCAGCAAAATTTTAGCCATATTTCCTTCCCTCCCTACTGGCAATCTAAATGTTCTTGTAACCTTTTTTGTTTGGTTTTAAAGCAGTTCACTTAATAAGATACTAAAAACATAGGTTTTCTGCACATTCAGGTATAGATATAGATATATGACTTATGCCAGAAAAGCACTGTTTCTTGACAAGATGCTTATACCCATACTCTGAAGGCTCCAGAAGTTAAAAGGGCTTTGTGAAACTAATTTTCACTGGGCTCAAGCAATTCCAGGGAGAACTGGTATCAGAAAACATCTACAATTACCAAAACAAAAGCTTGATTCCTCTTGATTGCCATCTAAAAGTTAGACATGTGAAAAACGAGGTTCACTTTCTATGTAAATTTTAAGAGATGAGTTTAATAGAAAGTAAGACAATTAGGAGGTAGAAAAAAATCAAAGTACGGGCCAGCCGGGTGACTTGGCATTTAGCCAAGTCCACGCCCTGCTTTATCAGAGACAGTCTTTAAATACCCTTTCTACTGCATCAGTCTGTTGAATATTCCTATTTTTCCACAAACTAGTTTCCATATTCCAGAAACTGTTTTGCATGGTCCCTCCTTGGGTCCGCCTCTTTAGAGCATGCGTATTTCTTGGCTGTGTCTTCATTATCACCTCCAGGTTGGGCCTTGGTCCATACTTTCTTCAGATGGTAGATGCTGATAGTTGGTATATCAATAGCAGGGTCTTCTTTACATGTTCACTGGATGTTATCCCGACCAAACAGAGTTTAAGCATACTATATCAACTACTACCACTATGTCTAGTTTTCTTTACTAATAGCAGAAATAAAAACCTTATATTCTTAATACAGTGTTATTATTCATATATCACACACCTTGCGAAAAGCCAACTTTATAATATATCTATAACAAATCCCCCTTTCTGTCTTTTATAATTCATTTGGCTTGAGCCGTATTCCTTGTTTTCTACTCTCCATTATTCGTTCATTTTTTTCACAAATCAATTTTGCTTCTTCAAAGGGGTCTTTTACATTATTTTGTTTCTTTAGCACCATGATCTTTTGTGCCATTCCGGATGTAGTCAATTTTGAGTCTGTAGGCATTGTTACTACTTGCATGCCTTGGACTACATTTGTGATCAGCCAAATAAAACAGGGGATAAACAAGGAAGAAATATCAGGCCAACAGTAGCACACAAGAGAAAAAATCCTAGTTTTTTCCACCATTCTATTCCCAGTAAATTATCCCACCAGCTGCTTTTTAGCATTGATTCCCACTTTTGGACCCGGTACATGAACTATTTTTCTGATATCATTGACTATATCCAGAACAGCATCTCCGTTGTCATCTATTTTCAAACAACAATCTGATGCATTAAATTTTCCACAAACACATTTTTCTCTAGTCCCGAGATATCTATTTCTTTTTTTCTATTTGTTAGTCAGTTTTGTATATAAATCTTGGACTTTACTCCCAACAGCATATGTGAAACAAACCCATCTTTCCCCTTTTGGACACTTACTTCCCAATCTGTCCCCACTGGTCCCCAAGTTTTCTGCAATCCAGTATTTTCCCATTATGAATACAATTATCTAATTTGGATGGGTTATAACAGTGACTGTTGATGTGGGTATGTGTAGTAAGAAAGGAACCTTGGTGTTTTTCCATATACTACTTTCTATAGCATCTGTGGCATGATTTTGCCAATATCCCATAAGGGAAGAGACACAGAATGAGTGACAGAAGAAAAAGGAATAACAGAGGTCTGGTATGGCTTATACCTCCACCTTCCATGCCTATGGAGTTGCAACCCACAGCAGGAATATTTTAATCTTCTTGGTGGCAAGTACAGCGGCCAACCCAGTCTTGCCCTCTATGTCCTTGTCACTTTCTTTTTGTTAATTTCCAGGCAAATCGTCTTTAACATTTCCTCACGGTTCCTCAGGTATTTTCCCACTCAACAGGCACTAGTAATTCCCATGCACAAAACAAAGTTACTATTTTAGCTGTTCTTAGTTCTTACCAGAATGGGGAATAAATTTGTCACTCAACACTTAAACATTTACATTTAACCCAGCTAACATGTCCAATGCTAAGATGAATCAGGCAGCGTATATAACATAATTCTGATGAAGGTAATAGCTCTTCTTCCTCTGTGTATAAGTCCTAAGGTGAGAATATGAGAATCCTCTGACCAAAACAGTCCTGATCCTCCTGTTTGAAGTGGGAGTATTTATTCCAGGGGGGAATAATGGAGATGTTTCGGAATTCTTCCAGGCTGAACTTGAAACCACTGATATAAGCTTGGCCTTATTTCCCAATTAGGTGTGATTCTTTGTATATTTCTCGGGTCATTTAGGTTCTCCCCAGTTCATTACCACCCAGTCCTCGTTTAAGAGTCAGTTTAGTATCACCTGGTTTAGATGTTATAGTCCATTCCTTCGGTTCTTCCACGGGTCCTTTGATCCTGCTGGTGTGGATCCATCCTCGTTCCCTGGTCTGGATAGCAGCCTCAGTTGTCAGCAATACCTGGAAAGGACCTTCCCATTGTGGAGTTAAAGATTTTTCTTTCCAAGTTTTAACTAGTACCCACTCCCCTGGATGGATATTATGGATTTTAAAGTCTAAAGGTGCGGTTTGAGGGATTATCCCTTTCAACCACAGATTTTCAAGGGTTTTTGCAATTGTGTTGAGATATTTCTTAACACTCATCTCCCCTACATCATAAGTGGCTGTTTCATGTTGGGTGGTCAGAAAGGGTAATCCAAACATCATCTCATAAGGTGACACTCCCAAGTCTGACCTGGGTTGTGTGCGAACCCTCAATAAAGCCAAAGGCAGGCATTTCACCCATGACATTTGGGTTTCAATTACTAATTTTGTTAAGGTTCTCTTTAAAGTCTGGTTCATTCTCTCTACCCTGCCTGAACTCTGTGGATGCCATGGAGTGTGTAATTCCCACTTTATTCCCAAGGCTTGAACTATTTGCTGTAAGACTTTTGACGTGAAGTGTGTTCCTCTGTCCAAGTCTATCCTATTAACCATTCCATACCTGGGAATAATTTGTTCCAAAAAGGTTTTACATACCACATTGGCTGTGGCTTTGACAGTGGGACTAGCCTCCACCCAATGAGTCAGGTGGTCTGTTATTACTAATAAAAACTTCCATCTTTGTACTTGAGGAAGTTCAGTAAAATCCACTTGGATACTTTGAAATGGTCGGAGAGCTAACTCTCGATCTCCTAACATTGTTTTTCCCATTACCTTTTTATTTACCTTCTGGCAAATTATACATCTTTCAGTTACTTGTTTTGCCAATCCAAAAATCCCAATACACCCATAATTCCTTAGAAAGTGATCACACAAAGCTTGAGTACCCCAATGAGTCTTTTGATGCATGTTTTCTAATATTTTCTTAGTGAGTGGCTTATTAAGTAACTGTCTCCCATCAGGAAGTTTCCATCTACCTGATTCATCTGACTTTCCCCATATCTTACTTAATTCTTCTTCCGCTTCACTGAATTTTGGAATTTCCAATTCCTCCTCATTTGAAGTCAGAATTAGCTTAACCTTTTGGGCCCCATTCTCTGCTGCATCCTTAGCTTCTTGATCTGCCAGATTATTTCCCCTTATTTCAGAGGTCATTCCCTTTTGATGTCCTTTGACATATACTACAGCTATTTCCTCAGGCAATTTTAATGCCTCTAAGACCTCCAAAATAAGACCCTCATGTATCAACCCCTTTCCTTTTGAATTGAGTAATCTCCTTTCTTCCCAAATCTTACCAAAAGTGTGTACTACTCCAAAGGCATATTTTGAATCAGTATATATAGTTCCTTTCTTGTGTGCCAAATATTCTAGTGCTCTTTTTAGAGCATATAATTCATAAGCTTGAGCTGACCAGTTTGAAGGTAACTTTCTCAATGGTTTGCTTTTTTTTCCCATCAACCGAAGCATATCCTGACATTCTTCTCCCTTGTACACACCTGGAAGAACCATCCACATATATTGTTTCTCCTTCTGAAAGGGCTTGCTCTTCGACATCTTCCTGTACCTTAGTTTGGTATTGGATAACTTCTAAACAATTATGTGTTAAGTCACTTTTTGGTTCTCCATATAAAAATTGTGCTGGATTTAAACTCTTGTTTGCTTCTAACGTCAAGTCATCACTGTCTTTCAGGATTGCTTCATATTTCAGAATCCTAGAGTCTGTTAACCATTTTTCAGCCTGCTGGTTTAATACATTTTGAATTGCATGAGGTGTACACACAACTAGTTTACTTCCAAAAGTAAGCTTATGGCTCTCTTCTACCAGGACTGCAGTAGCTGCTATAGCTTGAATACATACTGACCAGCCGTGGCTCACTGGGTCCAATATCTTTGATAAATAAGCTATTGGTCTCTTCACTCCTCCCCACTCTTGAACCAGGACTCCATGAGCTACTCCACTTTCTACATTCACATACAGATGAAAAGGTTTTTCTAATGAGGGTAAGCTCAAAGCTGGCACTGAGGCGAGTTTTGACTTCAATTCTTCTAATTTATCATCATCTTCCTTGGTCCACTTTATATTATCTCCCTCTGTCAGTTTTCCATACAAAAATTTTACTGCTTGTGTATACCCTTCAATCCATAATCTACAATATCTCAATAATCCAAGTAGTTTTCTTATTTCCTTCTTTGAAGAGGGAGGGGGGAGGGTGTTTTGGTTTAGGGTAAATTTGGGAGAAACTTTTTGAATGGTGTTCTTTTGGAAAGCAAGTTTAAACAGTTTTTCTTTTTAGTTGGTTTGGGAAGAGAATTTTCTTAGAGAAAAGTGGAAAAAATTATTTATTTAACAAACAAAATGTTCACAAGTATAAAGAATGAATAATAATAATAATATGAAATAATAAAACTTTTTGTTGCTCTGAAGAGAGATGGCAAAACTGAGAGTTTGTGCCAGGAGTTTATTAGTTTTAGTTTTTTTGGTGCTGGAAAATGCTGAGTTCAGGTTTGGTGGGCTACGGGTGCAATATTTTGGTGGTTTTTTTTGTTTTTTTTTTTGTTTAGAGCAGATTTAAACAGTTTTAAGAAAAAAAAGGAAAAACAGTTTAGGAAAGCTTCTTTGTTTTAGCTAGCTAGACTAATAAAAAGGGAAGGAAAAAAAACCTCCACAATGCGACAGGAACCGTCAGTGAAAAGAGCGTAGGGTGTTTTTTTTGCTGGCAGTTGGTTGTATGGTGGAGCTTTTTCAGCACGTGTTACTTGTTTTTGCTTTTTTTCATTTGTGAGACTGAAGTTTTTACCTTCAGGTTAATTTGTAATTATTTTCATAATTTCAGGGCAATTCAGTTTTTTAATATGGGTGTGCTGTGTGATGACAGCAATCTACTTACTTTATGTAGTATTGGTGGCATGGTGGGTAGAGGGAACTTCTGCTTTAAACATCTACTCCAGTGCTGGTAATTGGGGTGCCAGGAGGAGTTGTGTTTTAGTGCTTATTATTTCTGAGGCAGCTTGGACTTTTTCATAGGCTGCTAATTTTTTTTTGTTGGAGTGCAGTTGGCTTTAGACTTTCTGTAACTTTGATTTCAGAATCTTAGTGGTTGTTTTTGAGTTTTTTTAGGCACTTTTTGCTAAAGGCTTTAGGACAGACTATGGCTTCTGGCTGCAGAGTAGAGCATGTTTTTTACATCTGGTTTTGTTTTGACTGGGTCAAGGGCTACTGCATGAGCAATTTCTTGCTTGATTTGGGCAAAGGTGTGTTGCTGTTCAGGGCTTCAGTGGAAGGTGTTCCATTTGTGGGTAACTAGGTAGAGAGGGCTTACGATTTGGCTGTACTTAGGAATGTGTATTTTCTAAAAGCTTATGGTGCTTAGGAAAGCTTGTGGGGTTTTTTTGTTGGTAGGTGGAGACATTGCTGTGATCTTGTTGATGACATCATTGGGAATCTGACGCTGTCCATTTTCCCACTTAATTCCCAGGAACTGGATTTTTCGAGCAGGTTTCTTAACTTTGCTTTTTTTGATACCGAATTCAGCTTTCAGCAGAATCTGGATGATTTTTTTTCTTTTCTCAAACACTTCAGCTGCAGTGTTTTCTTACACAATGATGTCATCAATGTACTCTAGATGTTTTGGAGCTTTACTTTTTTTTAGTGTAGTTTGAATTAGTTTATGGCAGATGGTAGGACTGTGCTTTTACTCTTGGGGCAATTGGTTTTAACTGTACTGCACACTTTTTTACGTAAAGGTAAACTGAGGTCTACATTATGCTGTTAAAGGAATGGAGAAAAATGCATTGGTAATGTCAATAGTGGCATACCACCTTGCTGCTTTGGACTCCGGCTCGTACTGGAGTTCTAGCATGTCTGGCACAGCAGCACTCAGCAGTGGAGTCACTTTATTTAAGGCACGATAGTTTACAGTTAATCTCTATTTTTTTTTAGATTTATGCACAGGTTAGATGGGGCTGTTGAAGGGTGAGTGGGTTTTGCTGACTACTTTTTGGCTTTTTAGCTTACGAATTATTTTGTGGATGGGGATCACAGCATCTTGAGTTGTTCTGTACTGTCGGCGATGCACTGCTGAAGTGGCAATTGGCACTTGTTGCTTTTCTCTTTTTAGAAGTTTTACAGCAGATGGGTTTTTTGATAGCTTAGGCAAGGTGTTCAATTGCTTAACACTTTCTGTTACTACAGTTGCCATTTTAAATGTTTACTTGAATTTCTTCGGGTTTTTGAAATATTTATTTCAGAGGTAGTTTATGCTTAGAATGCATGGGGCCTCTGGGCCAATTACAATAGGGTGTTTTTTCTACTCATTTCTAGTGAGACTAACATAAGTTTCTACTAAAGTAAAATTTTGTGATTCTTCTGTCATGTCAGCGATAGAGACAGATTCTGCTTCTACATGTGTTGATGGAATTAATGTGCACTGTGCACTAGTATTGACTAAGGCTTTATGTTTTTGTGGTTCAGATGTGTCAGGCTAACGAATTTACACAATCTAAAAAACACGGTTGTCTCTAGCTTCTACCTGACTAGAGGCTGGGCCCCTCTAAACCTGGTTATTTGTTTGTTTCTGGGTAACTGGAGCTACTTTTTTTTTAGTGGAACTTTTTTTTTGAGTCTTGCTGTCTTAACAATTCATGCAGCCGTTGTGCCAGATCATCAGTAGATTTTCTTTTTTATTTTTTTATATTTTTTCCACAATCACGCAGGAGAGACCACAGCTTACTTCGTGGAATGCTCGCTCTCTCTCTATCTGGGGAACGTCTGCGTTTGGTGCCAGAACCTCTGACCTGTACTGCTGAGATTTGGAGAAAGCTTTCTTTCATTTTTTTAATCTTGTCTTTGAGTGTATGGTGATTTTTTTTAATTTTGTTTTCTAATTTCTGCAGATGGGTTTCCACGGCTGCGATTCTGGCATGTGTTGGGCCATGCACAGCATCTGCATATGCTTGAAGTTTCTTTGTCATATTTAGCACGCTCTCCCCTATGTTATCCCGCTTCATTATTGCTAAAGAAGAAGAGTATTCTTGTGGCTTAAGTCGTACAAGTTTTCGCCACATCACAGGTGTGCATGGTACCAAGTTTGGGTTTTTAGTGTTTAGATCATCTGAGAAGACAATCTCTGCTACTGCTATTTTTTTCAAGTTTTGAATTTCTTGTTCTATGGTCTTCCACTGGGTTTGCTGTATATAGAGATTGTCTGCACATAGATATTTTTGTGCCACACTTCCCAGGACCCGTTCCCAGAGACTACAAAGGGTAGCTTCTTTCATTATTCTTTGGCCGATAACTGGATTATGTGACAGGGATTTCAAATGCTTTGCTTCAGTGCTGTCTAGAATTGTAGCCTCACCTGCAGCATCTCAAAGATGGACTAACTAACTGATTATAGATTCATCTGGTTGTTGAGTGAAATTTTTTTTTAGGCTTTTAAGGTCTTTCAGGGAAAAGGACTCAATAGTGGCTTTTGACTGTGTGACAGCTGGTTGGGCATTTGATCTTGTGCCAGCTGGTTGGGCTCTTGATTTTGTGTTAGTTTGGTCAGCTTTTGATTGGGTGTCAGTTGGTTGGATGTTTGATTGGGTGTCGTCAGGAGGCATTGAGGGGTCTTCACTTGGATCATTGTTTACTGGTTGATTGGTTTTTTGTTCGTGTTTTTTTGCTCCAGCAACTGCCAGGGGCTTAGGCTCACTGTCTGGTTTAGCTGCTGATTTATTTTTCTGGCCCCCTGCCTCTATCTGCTGCCCTACTTTATCTAGCAGTGTGCGGTAAGCATATGCCAGGGCCCAGCTTATTGCAACAATCTTTTTGTTTTTGGAATTATCTTGGCACTTTTCTTTCAAGTATTTTCTCACTTCAGCTGGGTTCTGAATGTGTTCACATGGAAAGTCCCAGGCTATAGGGTCAGAAAATTCCTTCAGGGTTTGGCCCATATCCTCCCATTCTCCACTCCACTCAGGATTTTCTACACTTGGGCCTACTTCTGGGTCAGGGGTCTCATCAGCTTCTTTGGAAATTTTAGACCTCACTCTAGACAAGCTGCAATCCATATAGAGGAAGCTCACCAGATGAAATACCAGGAAGATGGTATCTTTAACATTCAGGGGACACTGAACATTCTCCAAAAGTGATGTGACCGATTCAAAAGATACGAGGGACAGGAAAGACTGAAAAGCTTCATCCCCTGTTCCTCCTCTAACAAAGTGGGTGCAATTATTTATAAATCCCCAAAACATGCTGCTGGAACTAACATGCATGGTAGGACGAAGAAACCATAAACTAGACATACTTACTACAAACTCTAGTACTTTTATAAACTTTCTATAAATCATGATCACTGAACTCAACAAAATAGCAATCCTAATTCGTGCACCTCTAGTGTAAAAGTTATGTGTTAGGGATAACATTGGAGCTAATTCTGGATAAGAAAACAAGCTTAGGAACCAAAAAGGTATTAGAACCTCAAAGAAACTTAGGGAACAGAAATACAGCAAGGACTCTATTCTAATAGATATTAGGGATTTGAGGGGCAACATGGCTACTCTATCCCCACACGAAGAACATCTAAAATGCAATCAATAATCAATACAAGTTTTTTTCATTCTCTCGAGCCACACAGTTGGGCACCAATAAAAATGTATTGTTTTGGTTTAGGGTAAATTTGGGAGGAACTTTTTGAATGGTGTTCTTCTGGAAAGCAAGTTTAAACAGCTTTTCCCCCCAGCCGGTTTGGGAAGAGAATTTTCTCAGAGAAAAGTGGAAAAAAATATTTTTTTAACAAACAAAATGCCCACAAGTATAAAGAATGAATAATAATAATAATATGAAACATTAAAACCTCTCACCGCTCTGAAGAGAGATGGCAAAACTGAGAGTCTGTGCCAGGAGTTTATCAGTCCCAGTCTTTTTGGTGCTGGAAAATGCTCAGTTCAGGCCCGGTGGGCCACGGGCGCAGGATTCCGGTGCTCTTCTGGATTTTTTTAGTCTAGAGCAGATTTAAACAGTCTCAAGAAAAAAAAGGAAAAACAGTTTAGGAAAGCTTCTTTGTTTCAGCTAGCTAGACTAACAAAAAGGGAAGGAAAAAAAACTTTCTGGCTGCCGTCTGTGCATCTGACGAAAGAAAAAAAAAAAACACACAGTCCCAAGGACGAAAAAAGATCCCGAGGAGTGAACATTGTTTTTCAAAACAAACTGTGCGCTTCTTCTTTCTTTGCTCACTCTCCTAACCAGTCTTAAAGGTACAGAACACAGAACAGACGATGTGGGGATACAGGTATTATAGTCACCCTAGGACAGAGGGATAAAATTCCTGCAATCCTCTCAGGGTTCAGTTTTTGGCTACCTTTGCTTATTAAGTGTCCAAGATATTTCACTTCAGGTTCTACAAATTGCAGTTTCCCTTTTGATACTCTTTTTCCCCAAGAAAATTCAAAAGTTTTATGGTAGCTTCCCTGACTTCAAGTTTAGCTTCCCCTGATAATAAGAGATCATCCACATATTGTATAATTTGTATTCCAGGAGGAGTGGGGAAAGTTTGTAATATTGTCTCTAAAGTTTGTCCAAATAAGTTAGGAGACTCAGAAAAACCTTGAGGCAGTCTTGTCCATCTTAGTTGTTGCTTTCTTCCATTATGTGGATCTTCCCATTCAAAGGCAAAGATATTTTGGCTTTCCTCGGCTAATGGACAAGCTCAAAAAGTATTTTAGATCCACCACACTAAACCACTGATGCTGGGGCAGGACCTTACTTAGAAGAGTATAAGGATTGGGTACCACTGGGTAATGGGTCTGAGTTCTTTTGTTAACCTCCCGTAAGTCTTGTACTAATCTGTAATTTCCATCAGGCTTCTTTACTGGCAGAATAGGGGTATTATGAGGAGACATACAAGGTTCTAATGTCCCATCCTTTATTAGTCCTTCTATTACCAGCTTCAAACCTTCTCGCCCTTCTAAGGATATAGGGTACTGACGTACACGTATAGGACACTCTTCTCTTTCAATTGTGACCCTTATGGGGTCTATGTTTAATCCTCCCCTATTTCCTTCTCCAGCCCAAACTTCTTTGTTAATTTTAACCTCATCCTTTTGGTCAAGTTTTAAAATTTTAGCTGTCATCTTCCCTTCTTGTGATATGACCCCTATTCCCAGTTCTACTTGTAAGTCTCGCCCTAATAGATTAGTACCTGCCCCAGGGACTAATAAGACATTTCCCATCCAAATTCTAGTTTCACCTTCTATCACCACATCTTTAATAATAGAAACTGTAAAACTTTCTCCTTTTGCCCCTGACACCTTTACAGTGTCTTTACTTACTTTATAACCTGTGGGAATATTTAATAAGCATGTCCTCTCAGCACCTGTATCTACGACAAATTCTAGTTCCTCCTCCTGGGGACCCACTTTCAAAGTTATCAAAGGGTCTTGATGGTATTTGTCCCCCAAAAAATAGAGCCTGTGACTTCCCTATTCTTCTTCTTGGTTCATCTCTGTGAAAATTTTCAAATCCTTTTTTTGGTGGGGACACTCATGTTTGTAATGTCCCTCCTTCCCACAAAAGAAACAGACATTCTTAGGGTGCTCCTGGGATTTGGTTTGTACTGGGGCTCTGTTTTTCTCCTTTTCCCTGTCTCTAAGACCTGAATATCTAGGAGTGGTACCCGGGGGCTTTGTTTTTTTTTGGAAATTACTTTCTCGCATCATGGCAACCATGATCTTTGCTTCTGTTTTGGCTTTTTCTTCATCTCTTTTAACATAAACTTTTTTGGGTTTTTTGTGCCAGTCTTCCATTTTTTCCAGCTTTTTTCTAATATCTGGCCAGGCATGAGTAACAAAATTAACTCTTAATAAAGCCTGTCCAGCAGGTGTCTCAGGATCTATTCCAGAATATTGTTTCATATTTCTCTTGAGTCTTGTTAACCATTCTGTGGGTGTTTCCTCTTTTTCCTGCAGTCTTTCAAAGGCTTTTCTGGCATTCTGCCCTCATGGTACAGCCTCTTTTATTCCTTTGATTATCAAATTACGATAATCATTCATAGATCTCTGTCCTGCCTCATCATTATGATTCCAATTTGGAGGTTCTATTGGCATTTTTTGGTCCCCTGGTTCTCCCTGCAGGTTTTCCTTTTCCCAAATCCTTATTCCAGCAGCTCTAATCATCTGCCTTTCTTCCTGGGAAAAAATAATCTTCATAATTGATTGTAACTCTCCCCAGGTAAAAAAATTTGGTCCTACGAAGAGGTCTAGTTGCTCTGAAACACCTACAGGATCTTCCAACAACCCTTTAATTTCCTTTTTAAAATTTCTGACTTCTGAAGAAGTCAAAGGGTCATTTACAAACCCTGTGCTTCCCCTCCCATTGGAACCTCTCATAATGGGAATAAATTAATCTCTTTATCCCACTTTTCTTGGGTTTTATCCTTATGTTGGTGTGGTGTTTCCCCTTTAAGGGGAGAAGCCCGCTGGCCAGCAGCGGCTGTCGTTACCATGGGGACGGTGGCAAAAGCAGGAGCTGCTGGGATTGGTAGAGAGGGAGGGGTGGAGGCAGGAGTCTGCCCTAGGGCTGGATCCTCCAAGAAGGGAAGGGAGTTTGCGGGGATTGCAGCTGGAACTACAGAGTTTCCTGGAGGAAACCAAATACGGGCATCGATTTTTTGCACATGGTTTTTGCTGGTTGCACTTGGCACAGCCAGAGCCACGAGGGGCAGAGCCGCTGGGACCAGGATAGCGGAGCCACTCCAGACCATGCGGTTGGAGCTGGAGCAAACAGAGACGCAGCAGCTATAGGCGGCTGGGGAGCCGGCAGCATGGCACCGACATGCGGAGCCACCGGTCGTATGGGGGCTGGTGGGATGGCCGAGTATGGGGGGGCAGCCGGCAGGGAAGCAGAGTCGGCCGGAGAGGCCGGCAGGGGCGGGGGAGAAGGTGGCACAGGAACAGGGGCATGCGGGGAAGATGGTGGAGGCAAGATTTTCAATACATCTAAGCCCTTTTCTCTTTTCTCTCCTCTCGCTCTGTCTCTGGGGTTTCTGATATTTTAAAAATTCTTATCCCCATAGGGTGCATGTCTCCCCTCCAGCAGGTAGCGTATTTTTTTTCCTCTGGATTAATCGGTTCTTTTGAATTTACAAATATATTTAAAGACTGGCAAATCCACCCTTCAAAAGAGTCATATCTAGGCCAATAAACATGGTCAGATCTTATTTCCCTTTTTGTCCACTCAGTCATACAGAACTGAATCATCTTTACTTTGTCTTTTTTTCTTGTAAGAAGATCTAGATCCCAATTTGCTAACATAACCCCTAAAGGGCTATCTTGGGGTATTTCTGCTGGCAACTCTTTTTTCCCTTTTTTTCCTGAACTCTGATTTTTACTGATTTTTTGTCCCATTTTCAGGATTTTATTGCTTGGTCTCACACTTCAATAATTCACTTCTTTAACACAAATAAACTCTGCAATAAGTACACCTCTCAGTTACACATATTTTCACTCAAAAAACCCCACAACATTAAAAGATTGGTATTCTTATATTCATTCATTCACCCTTACTCAATTTAATATGCCTTCCTCACTCACTCTCTTTCACAACAAGACAATACAAAAATAAGGCACTTTAAAAAAAAAAAAAACAACACTTCAACAATTCACTTCTTTAACGCAAATAAACTCCACAACTAGCACACCTTCTCTCAGTTACACATGCTTTCACTCACACAAAGACAACAGATAATATAAAGAATTGGTACCTTAAAAAAATTATTCATCAATATTCACCCATGGGTATTGTAAAAAATCTCAAACGTTAGGCCAAAACTTTCAAGATACTCTTGGTTCTCAGGTAACTTTTATCACAGCAGCAAATCTAGGTGTTATCGGATCCTTTACTTGACTCTCAACCTCGCAACATTATCCCGTTTTCCCAGTGGTTTGTGCCAGGAAAACCTTTTTTCCCTTCTTTTAAGGGGTCCAGTCCCTTTCTTTTGGGACTCCTGTCCCCTGAGACCCTGTCCCAGCCACCCGGGGTTTTCCACAACCCCTTTTTTCCCTGGGACCGCGTCCCAGACCAGACCTCTAAGGGATCCAACCCCCTTCCTGGGACTCCTGTCCCTCGGGACCCTGTCCCAGCCACCCAGGGTTTTCCACAATCCCTTTTTTCCCTGGGACTGCGTCCCAGACCAGGGGGTTCAAACCCTTCCCCTCCCAGTATCCCGCTTTCCCACTGGATTGTATGGGAAAACTATTGGCTCCCTTCCTGAGGGGTCCAACCCCTCCCTGGGACCGTCCCAGCCACCTGGGGGTCACTTTCACTTTTATATCTTTCGCTTCGCCTCTGTACTCGCCGTCCCTCTCGCAAGAGAACGAAAATGCAGCTTAGGAAGCTACCACACTCGTGTCACCAGTCTGGGTATCCAGCCAGTGTCTCATTCACACACCACACAGACCCCCTTTAACCCGCTTCCCTAAGAAATACTTACAATCCTTTTTCTTTCTTAGGTTCTCCGTGCACGAGGTTTTTACGGAACAAAAAATTACTGCAGTTTTAGGCAGCCTTCTTCCCTTTTTCTTCTTGCTTTTTTCTATCTCCTTGCTTGTCTCTTCAGGTGTTTTATCTGCAATCCCCAATTCTCACCAAGAAAAACAAAGTTTTGGGCCACCAAAAATCTAGGTGGAGGCACCTTCCCTTGCTCTGGATTTCCTAGGGTTTCAGGGACGAGGTATATCCTGGCAAAGAGCCCCCAAATTGTGAAAAACGAGGTTCACTTTCTATGTAAATTTTAAGAGATAAGTTTAATAGAAAGTAAGACAATTAGGAGGTAGAAAAAAAGCAAAGTACGGCCAGCCGGGTGACTTGGCATTTAGCCAAGTCCACACCCTGCTTTATCAGAGACAGTCTTTAAATACCCTTTCTACTGCATCAGTCTGTTGAATATTCCTATTTTTCCATAAACTAGTTTCCATATTCCAGGAACTGTTTTGCATGGTCCCTCCTTGGGTCCGCCTCTTTAGAGCATGCGTATTTCTTGGCTGTGTCTTCATTATCACCTCCAGGTTGGGCCTTGGTCCATACTTTCTTCAGATGGTAGATGCTGATAGTTGGTATATCAATAGCAGGGTCTTCTTTACATGTTCACTGGATGTTATCCCGACCAAACAGAGTTTAAGCATACTATATCAACTACTACCACTATGTCTAGTTTTCTTTACTAATAGCAGAAATAAAAACCTTATATTCTTAATACAATGTTATTATTCATATAACATACACCTTGCGAAAAGCCAACTTTTTAATATATCTATAACAGACATCTAGTCCCCAATACTCAGAAACTCATCGAAGAAATAAAT
Source organism: Trochalopteron elliotii (assembly GCA_024734555.1). Classification (NCBI taxonomy): domain Eukaryota; kingdom Metazoa; phylum Chordata; class Aves; order Passeriformes; family Leiothrichidae; genus Trochalopteron; species Trochalopteron elliotii. Next base: position 247,155 of record JANPWX010018931.1, read on the forward strand.
TCAGTCACCTCCTAAAAATTTTTTATCCTCCTCTAAAATGGGATAGAGCAGTCTGAGATAAATCAGCCTTTCTAAGGTGTTCCCCTCACTTTACTGACAGATGCCAGGCACTGGTTTATACTAAGCATCTTGTTCATATTGATACCTAAAGATTTTTAGCTTTTTCATATATTTGTCACTTTGTAGATTTTTAATATATAGCTGTATAATTTCTAGCGCTTTTCTTACACTTTGGAACAGTAGCTACCCTTTCTCACATGTCACAGTCTTGAAATTCTATTTACTCTTATTTCCAAGAAAAGAATTTCTTACAAGGACAACCTGTTTTGCATCAGCATTTAGGAGACATAACGATATAGGGCTAAGAACCCCTTGGAGGGACTCCAATGGGGCAGGTCCAAGGGTGGGTTACCAGGACAACCGGTCTCCTATTGGATGTACTTGCTAGATATACTAATTGGTTAAACTTATAAAAATTGTGAAAATCTAATGCTGCGGGTAAGCATAGCTATAATTTGTGCACCTGAAAGCTTTCATTAAAGAACCGCTCTTTACGTTACCATTTTTAATATTGTTTGGAAAGTTTGTTTTCTGATTCTAGGCAACAATATGGCTAAAGTGATGTGGGAAAAATCTCACTGTGACCTATGAAAGGATATAAATTTTTATAGCCTGTTTTTTTTTAAGATAACATCTGATCTCTGACTGAGAAGACATTTCCTCTGTGTACAGCTCCTTCCAGTACTGACTGCTCAAATTCCCTGCCTGCTCCTCAGAAACAGAGAACTTGCCTGGATGAACCAATTCATCTGTCCTGTTTCTTAGAATATATACTTTGTTTCAGGGCACACTGGACTCATTCAAAATAGCACCTCTTATTTGCCTAGAGGAATCCACAAAGACTGAAATGTTGTTGTAGGTTCTGGTTAATAATAATGTTATATCTGCCTATAGCACCTAGTATTTTTAATATGAATAGTTCCTCTGCATAAATATAACATTGAAAGCCTTGATTAATATGGTGTGGTGTGTTTGGATGTTGCATCCAAAGTAGACTATTTTTCTGAGCTACCATTGCATTGAAGGTTCTAGATTATGGACAAGCATTTTTACAGCCATCAGGTGGCCATGATGACATGGTGATAAAGAGCAGTGATACTCATTCTTCACTAGAGTTGACACTGCTAATAGAACAAATGCAATGGCATAGGTGCAGAAGAACTAGTAGCAGTTCCAAAGGTATTAATGGCAAAGTATTAATGATAACAGTGTTGCTCTATGGGTACTCCATTTGTCTGAGCTATGATTTGGTGTTTCTTTCATGAGCCTGGCAGTTTCCATGAGGTGGTATAGATGCCTACCTAGAAATAAGGTCTACTCCTATGTGGCCATGTCCTATATAATCCCAGCCCTAAGTCTGTATTCTAGTTATAGTGATATCAAAATTGGTCAGATAGAAACTTTCTAACACAGTTCTGAGTATTAGAAAACAGGCATTCTTTATTGCAGCATGCTGGTCACTTAGAGTATCCTTCCTCTAATCAAGTGCCCTGAGCGTTGGTTAAACAGAGTTTTTATCATACATACTGATTACATATCCATTAGCTATCCCTGCTTACTTGATGTATATGTATTACTTTATTTTACATAGTCGCACCCCTTATCAGAAATCCTTATATGGTTGTTTGGGGTCTGTCTTCAACATCCAGTGGCCTTTTTAGGTGGCTGTTTCTTGACCCCTGCTCTCGAGTAAGTGCAATATCGTTGTTTTGCATAACTTGTACTTTGTCAGCCTTGCAGAGCTGAGCTGGCATCCTGCTTGCATTTTGCATTACTTTTGTTTGCCCAAGTTACACCCTTTATCTACTTCTTCAAGGCTGTACTGTTCTGTTCTACTGTCCTTTTCAGAGTAAAATGCTATTCTGTTCTACTGTCCTTATCAATAGACCCCCAAGACTTGCCACATGGCGCCCACTGGAGGAAGCCAGCTTCTGGCTTCTCCCACTGCAATACATAGCTTTGGGATATGCCTTTATTTCTGTCGCAGTGCACAGCTGGTCTGTAGCTGGACAAAATAAATCTGATCATAACAAATCCAATTCGGCTAACCTGGCTCGTTCTAGAAACAAGTCCCTAGGTGAACAGAGACCTCAGCCAACCCCATCCAAGCCCTGGATGCAGACACATCACTGGCCAGAGATCTGGGAGGTGCAGAGATTCCCAACCAATCGGCTATCCAAGCCTGGGAAATTCAAACTCCCTATAAAAATAAGCTCTAAACAATAAAAGAGGTTGTTTGCTGATGACCCTCAGTATGTACTGTGTCGTGTGCCTGTCTCCAACCCACGACCATCATGTAACATATTTCAATCACCAACGAAAACATCTCATCTCTGGAGTGTGGAAGGGGCTTTCCAAGGGGACTTGCTAACTGGTTGCAGAATAGACTGGTAGTGGTTCCTGTACATAAAGGTAAAACAATTACTTGCCTCACAAGAAGAGAATGTTAAATGCATTACTCTGAGAAATGCATGCCAGTAAACAAAATTAATTATTTGTGCTTTTTTTAGCACTTGCTTATTTTAAGAAAAAATTAATGCATACATAAATGGAAAATTGCTTGTGGATTTGAAAATCAAAAAGTGAAATTAATGTATTATGTACAAAGAAGAAAACACATACAGGTAGGTAATACAGATATACTTGAAATACTCTGCTGAGATAGTCCTCTATTTTATATTGCTCTGTAAAAGAGTATGGAGCTAAAATCTATTTGACATACTTCCCCTGGAAAAGTTCCTCTGTCAATCACTCCTTGTTCTAGCCTAACTGTTGTATTTGGATTGTTCTTTAAGTAAATGTCACATTGTGATATTACTTCCTTAATGACTTCTAACAAACATGGGCCTGCAACTCGTGCTCTGAGATATTGGTAGAGGGGGTCTACTCCCTAATGAGTTTTATCATGTTCAGATTTCACACAGTGTTTCAAAGCTCTTTCAGGTATTGCTAATTGGCCTGTTTCTAACTGTCCCCATCCATTCCCTAGAAGTTTCCCTTTATTATCTTGCATCCATTTGTAATCTGATAGCTGATAATTTACTGGTTGTCCAGTATCTACTTCAGTGGGTATCAATGCAGTCACTACTGGCTCCTTTCTTTCAGCAGCCAGCCTAGCTTCATAGTCTGCCAATCTGTTACCTTCTTCAAGGAGAGTGTTACCTTTAGAGTGTCCCCAGCAATGCATAATTGCCACCTGTGATGGGAGTTTCACTGCTTCAAGGAGTCTGAGGATGTTGGTTGCATATTTTACAACTTTCTTCTGAGCTGTTAAGAGTTCTCTTTCTCTCCAAATTGCGCCATGAGCATGGACAATCCCATAAGCATATTTGGAGTCTGTCCAAATACTGATGATTTTTACCTTGGCTATCTCCAACACTCGGGTTAGAGCTATCAGCTCAGCCTTTTGCGCTGAAGTTCTTGCAAGTAAATAATTTGACTCGATTACCTTAGAGACAGTGGTCACAGCATACCTAGCCATCCGGGACCCTTGTTTCATTAAACTGCTGCTGTCAGTAAACCAGTTGTTGGCATCTGGGAGTGGTTCTTCTTTCAGATCTGGGCAGCTGGAGTACACAGCCCTGATGGTTTCCAGGCAATCATGTACCACTGGTTCAGCTTCAGATTTTCCTTGCAGAAAGGAAGCAGGGTCAACAATGTTAGTTACTTGAATATCAATGTCATCAGATTTGGCCATAACTACTTGATATTTCAGAAATCTTGAATGAGACAACCAGTGATTTTCTTTCTGTTCTAGGACAGCCGACACTGTGTGTGACACTAGAACAGTCATCTTTTGTCCTAGTGTGAATTTTCTTGCTTCCTCAATGTTCATTATAACTGCTGCAGCTGCTTTTTTATAGGGGCCCAATCGCTGTGCTAAGACTCTGTCATAGGTTAACACAGTTTGGTTTTTCGGTTAATAGAATATTGCCTTGCTAGGACTTTGCACTTTGTTTTAAAAAAGACAGGGACTTATCAGGAGCCAGTTTTTTCTATTGGCATGTGGTTTGACCATTGAGAGAGTTGAAGGTGACTTTTGGTAATACCCATATAAAGCTGAGTGTGCTCAAGCCAACTCCTTTTTTATTTCCGGACAGAAAAGAAGGTAACACAGCTCTGAGGGGCAGCCCAAGTTGGCCAGGCCCTGCTGCTCCCCCCCTGTGGGGGGAGAGCCAGCCCTGGTCTGGTCATGCCTCCAGGCTGCCAGGGATGGGGGTGGCGGCTGCAGCTTAACATCTAGTAAACTATTAAAGCTTACCGCTGAGCTGGTCAGGGCCGGAGAAGATGTTCTCTTTTTCCCCCCCACCTCATAAAACTGAAAGTGGGCAGGAGGCCTCCCTATAATCCTAGTTGCTGAAATCTCTGACTGCCCAAACTGCTCCAATCACTCAGCGTAAATTTCTCCCTCCCTTTCCCCATCCGCACAGCCTTAAATTCTGCTGCAGCCAAAAAAAAAAACCTGAGCAAAATTTAACTCTTTCTTGGCACAAATGAAATTTCCAAACCCCTAACTTTTTCCTTTGTAAAAAAACCAACCAAATTAAAAACATGTAAAAAAAAATAATCTCAAAGTCAATAAAAAAGTGACCTCTTAAATAAAAAAAACAAGTTACTTTAGTTCTAAACTAAAAAATCTCCTATAAATTATAGTAACAAACTGTAATATAAATATGCTAAAATAATCCTTTAAATCGTAAACAATATAAATTAAAAAAATAACTTGTAAATTTTTTGAGCAAAACTATCTGTAATTTACTGAATGAATAATAAATTAAAAGTTATGATTTGGTAATCTCATAAGAAGTTTAACAAAAAAAAAAAAAAAAAAGAAAAAGCCCCCTGTGCCAGCAAAAAAAGTAAAAAAAAATCTCTGTTTCCTGAAATAAAAAAAATCCTTTGCCTTTAAAGTTACTTATCTTTAAAAGTGCCACCCCAATATATAAATCTACAGCCCATATGTAGTCACAAAAAAACTACGTAATATAAAAAATTCCACAACTGCAAAAGTTTCCTGGATGGGCTGCTTTTGTAGAAGTTAAAAACCACAAACAGACTGTTTCTCTTATAAAAAATTACCAAACCACAAAAAAAACCCTTCTCTCTCTCAAAAACTAAATGAAAAACTGTTTTATAAATAATACTAACCTAAAGTTCTAAGTTTTGTCTCTTTACATTGTTTGAAAAAAATAAACAGTTTATAGAAAAAAAAAGTTAGTTTAAAAATTTCATTTGTTTTTTGTCTTTTCTTATTTTCTTCGTAGTGTATATTAATAAAATCTATCTGTTTACTTTTAAGTTAAACCTGTTTTACCTTTTTCTCCCAATTCCTATCTTCCAAAAAAAAAAAAAAAAAAACCACTAAAACCACTACTCTAAATTTAGCAAAACAAAAATTCAACAAACATAAAACCATTACGGATTTCCAAAGCTATCTCCTGCCTCTCATGTGAGAACAGAGAGAAAGGCTTACTCATGTCAGGAAGTCCGAGGGCTGGAGCTCTCATAAGTTCGCACTCCAATTCTTTGACGACCTTGTCAGCTTCAGGAGTCCATACTGCAGCATTTTTAGAGATTTTACCAGTTCCTATAAAGGCCTCACAATCAATCCATAGTTATACAACCAGTTGGCACCAACCCATCATTCCAAGGAAAGTGCAAAGTTTTCTTACGATCTGTGGCTTAGTTGTTTGGCAGATTGCTTCTGTCTGTGCAATTCCCAGAGATTGTTGTCCTCCAGAGATCTCGTATCTGAGGTAGGTCACCTGTTGTTGCACCAGTTGAGCTTTCTGTTGAGAAACTCGATAGCCATTCAGTTCCAAAAAGTTCAACAGGCTCACTGTCCACTCAAGGCACTCTTTAGAAGTTTTTGTAGCAACTAACAAGTCATCTACATATTGTAGAAGTGTACCTTCCCCAGGTGGAGATTGCCATTGCTCTATTTATTTAGCCAATTGATTTCCAAAAAGTGTGGGACTGTTTTTGAACCCTTGAGGCAACACTGTCCAGGTAAGCTGGCTTTTCCTTCTTCTACTAGGATTTTCCTATTCAAATGTAAAAATCATTTGACTCTCTTCTGCGAGAGGTAAGCAGAAGAAGACATCTTTGAGATCTATGACTGAAAACCAGATTAAATCCTCTCGTAATTTTGTTAGCAGCATGTAAGGATTAGCAACTATAGGATGGATACTTTTAGTAATTCCATTAACTGCTCGCAGATCCTGTACTAATCTGTAGGTTTCATTAGGTTTCTTTACTGGCAATATGGGGGTATTAAATTATTTTTCAATAGTCTTTATGCTAAAACTTATTAATTATGGTCTCTACTCCTTTTCTGTCTTCCAGTCTTAGGGGATATTGTTTCTTAGCTACTGGTCTGGCTTCTGTTTGCAATTCAATTTTAATAGGGTCAGCTAATTTTGATCTTCCCGGAGTATCAGTATCCCATACCCCTGGGTACACCCAATTCAATATTTGTTCAAGTAAATCCCTGCCTAACAAAGATTTAGGTGAATTTGGTAAATAGAGAAATTGTTGTATTCCCATCCTTTTCCCAATTTTGTATTCAAGTGGTTTTAAAAAGAATGCATTTTCTGGTTGGCCCATGGCTCCCTTGACTCTAATGTATTTTTCACTTTTAGGCACCAAAGCTTGATTCAAAACTGAAAATGTGGCTCCAGTATCAATTAAAAATTCAACTTCTTTATCATTCCCTAGCTGCATTTCAACCAGCGGGTCCACTAGGGTCAGATCTGCCATTCCCTGTCACTTACTGTTACCTACAGCTGCGGTGACAGCCTCTTGCACTTGATTTGCCAAGTCAGGGCACTGGCGCTTCCAGTGTCCTTCTCTTTTATAAAATGCACACTGATTGGTCCCAATCTGGGTTGCGATTGATTTGAGCCCCTTCTGCTGCTTCCACTTCTGCTTCTGCCTCTGCTCTGTCCTCGACTGTGGGGAGAGGTAGGATGAAGTTAAGCTGTGGGATGCACTTGCAGAAGCACATGGCAGCACAGAGCAGCTTGTCTCTGCCTGACCTTGGGGAGAAGAGGTGCCATGCGGCAGACCCCTACGGAAGAGGAGCCTGCCGGAAGCTGACAGACGGGTGAACAGTGTATGATCACTCCATAGAAGGACATTAAGAAGGCATGTTGCTGACATGGCAATGTGGAATAGGTCGCGTAGTGAGAATTACCATGTAAGGAAATACTATGCTTTGAAAAAGTGTATAAAACTAGCTTGTTTCTTTAAATAAATGATTCAGATTCCTTGCCAGTCTGGGTCTGTTTCTTAGTCGTTACACTCAACCACGCCCACCATTCTGGTGCTGATCCAGCGCAGCCACTATAGCGGTGGTCAGCTTTTTCTGTTCTTGCTTGTCCCTGTTATTATATACTCTCCAAGCTTCTGCCATTAATGCTTCGAGGTCCCTGCTTGCAGGCTGTCTCATTTTCTGAAGCTTAAATCTGATGTCTGGGCTTGATTGCCCTAACATTAGAGAATCTAACTGCTGCTTTCCCATGTCTGATGAGGGGTCTAGGGTTGTATATTTGTACAAGGCTGCACAGAGTCTGTCTACAAAAGCAGTAGGAGACTCCTGCCATCCTTGTTTAACCTGGAATATCATTGACCAATTCACTGCCTTTGGGACATCATTTTCCAATCTGATTTTAATTAAATTTCGGTACCTAACCAACAACACAATCTCCTTCATCATTTGGGTTCCATTGGGGATTGGAAGTGGGAAACACCTGTTCCACTGTACCCTGCAGGTCTCTGCCAGCAATTTGTCCCTCTACATGTGCTCTGTCTGTTTTAATTACCAATTCTTTTTGTGTTTCTGTAAGCTCTGACAGCATTAAATCAATATGACACCAATAAGGGTCCTGGTTCCTTACAACCAACTCAAACCTTTTTGCAACTTTCCCAGGATCATCTCTGTAATTTCTAACTTCTTTTCCCCAGCTATTTAGATCACTACTGGAAAATGGAACCTTCACTCACATTGTTTCCCTGCTGGGATCTATTAGTTCCCTCAGAGGGGCTATCAGAGGCAAAGTCTTTTTCGCTTAACTTCTCATTCGTGCTGTTATTGGAGTCCCTGAACTTGTTCCCTCCCCAGGTTCATCCATCTCATCCTCACTACTGCTTGGGCTTGACAGGGGCGGGGAACAGTTGGAGGAGAGTGTGCAGCTGGCCTTGGATAGTTCAGCTGTAAATCCTGAACGTCTATAACACTGTCCCTTTCATGCTTGTCTGCTAACTTCAAACACTTCTGCCCTATACTGCATGCAGAACAACATCTCTTCATCTTCCGCTTGTTATCCTTTCCTAATGCTAACATAAAAGAATCCTGCGGAGCCAAATTTATGCCACATTTCCTCTGCCACTCAGGCTTATTTCTCAGAGTAAAAAAAGATCTGTGTACATTGCCTCATCTCACTTTGATTCCCTCCTTAAAAACAACATTAACTGCAACAAAGTATTGTAATTTAAGGTACCATTCACAGGCTATTTTTCCCTGCTGTCCAATCGATAAAGGGGCAACCATTGGTTGCAATATTTTAATAAATCACTTTTCTTTAGATTACCTCCTGGAATGCCTCCTAACTCCCTCCAATGGGCCAAAACACACCCTAAAGGGCTCTTTTTGACTATTTCTTTACTGCTGGAACTACCGATTTCAGTGTAACTTCAATTGTACGTGATTGCACTTTATAGCAAGAATACGAATCCTACTTTCATCAGCTCTCAGCCCCCATGCACAACACGGCACACACAGTGGATATTGGAGGTGTGGCAGACTCCAATATTTTCTGTTACAATTAAAACACTGTCCTAGGGTGACTATGATCGTCTGTTCTGTTTATGCTGGATATTAAGTTCTGCACCTTTAAGACTGGTTCCAAAAGCAAAGGGGGGGAAAAGAACTGTGGAGTTTGTTTTCAGAAACTGCAGTTGCTCCCTCACATTCCCTCTCACGGACTGTGTTGTCTGCAGCATGGACAGTGGGAGAGAGCTCTCCTTTGCTTTTTAGTTAGTTTTTTTTAGCTAGCTGAGGCAGAGAAGTTCCCCAGACTGTGGCTTTTCTTTTTCTTGGAACTGATCGGCCCTGCTCTGGACTTAAAACCCAGAAAAACACTGGGAGCACACACCTGTGGCCCACCAAGGCCCAGAACGTGGCATTTTCCAGTGCAGGAGGGACTGAAAAGAGACTAAGTTTGCCAAGCTACACTCCACAACAAGGACTTTCTGAATTTGACATCTCTTCAGAACAGCGAGAGGTTTTATTGTTTAATATTATTCATTTTTTAAATGCTTGTGAATACTTTGCTTGTTAAATAAAAAGTTTTTTCCACTTTTCTCCAAGGAAATCTTCTCCTGAACCAGTTGGGGGAGGCGTCGCTTCAATCTGCTTTCTAGAGGGACCCCTTTGGAAGTTTCCTCCCAAATTTGCCCTAAACCAGGACAAACACTTAATATGCACCCAAGGGTTATACAACCACAGGACACTGAACCGACACGGTATTCCACACACAAAACAAGGAATTGGGGTCTTATAAATGGAAGGAATGAAACAGGGTATTGGAGCAGGATGGGACATGGATTAAAACTGTTAGCAAAGTAAACTGTAAAAACTTTTGGCAAACACCCAAACAGTAACAGCTGTAAAGGCACCAACACAGACAATGAAAACTTTTGGCACAGCAGCCAGTAACAGCTGTTAGCACACAAATGGAAAAGAAACACTAATTTTACACAAAATACACAAAATGATGCATACAATAATCAAACTCAAAATTCCAAGACCAAAACCAATAGTAAAAGTCATCAGATTTCTTTTGGGGACTGAAACCCCTTGTATCTCTTCCAGAGACTCTAACCCCTTCCTTCAGGGACTCTAACCCCTTTGTATCAACTTCAGGAATTCTGTGATACTGCACCCTGCGAGGGATGTCTCCCCCATATTGCAGGAGTTTCCTAACTAAACAAACCAAGAATATTTAAAATTACAAATACCTTAAATTTTCTGCAGTCGGTCAGTCCTTGTCTGACCCCACAGAGAGCTGGTGAAGCGAAAAATCCCGGGATGCACCAAGAGAGTCCCCAACTCCAACGGATCTTGCAGCCAGGCAGAGAGGTCCTACCTCGCTAGGTCGCCAAAACTGATGCCTGAAAGATAGGCTGGAAATAAAAGCCCATAGACCAATGTCTATAGAGCAGGTATTTGTTTATTGCAGCACTGGAGGTGGGGGGGATTTCTCCTCCTAACTCACCCACCTTTGTCAAGTGCTGTGGTATATTTATACAGGAAGTATTGCTTAGTGTTACTATGTCATTATAACATCATCATATATGCTCCGGAACTAATTTACATACTACGATCTCATGGTTATTAGATAGCTCTTTTGCACTGCACTTGCACCTTCCCAATTCAGGTGTCCTCGGGGGGTCTTTGATGAAGGCTTCCAAAGTCTTCTTCGCATCTGAACTTTTCGACTTTGTCTTCGGAGCATGCTCAGTTACGGTGTTGCTTGGTCTGTCTGATCTTAACCAGCCTAAATTCTTTATTTTGTGGCTAATTGGCTTTACATTTGCCAATTTCTCATTAGTACTATACTTATCTATCTCTGAAGCTATCCACCTAGTGAGGATTTTTTTTCTTTTTTGTCTATTTAGCATTAAGCAACTAGTTAACCATATACTAGCCATTACACTGTATAGAAAGTTATTTATATCAGGTTATATAGGTATAAAAAGCTATGATTCAGGTTATATTGACATCAGGTTATATAGATATATAAAAGATCATGGTTTAGGTTATATTGCTATCAGGTATATAGATATATCAGGTTATATTGATATCTTATAACTCAAGCTATGTAAGCACCTTGTAACTTTGACCTAAGTTATATAGGCATCAGAGACAAGAAAAGATGCTTTAACCTCATGGATGTGTCTCTGAGAAAGCTGCAGGTACCCAGCTCCATGGTCAGTGTTCACCCTAGAATTTGCCCAGTTGGGGTCTCTTTCCAGTAGCTATGTTTGTCATAGAATCATAGAATCATAGAATAGTTTGTGTTGGGAGGGACATTTAAACGTCATCTAGTCCAATGCCCCTGCAATGAGCAGGTACATCTTCAACTAGATCACGTTACTCAGGTCATCATCCTTCTGTATCTAGAAAGCCATACACAATATGAAGAGTATCAAAAGATTCACTGCTGGGTGAAATGTGGAGATATGCTGTATAAAGTTGACTCGGTGTCATGTTGTCAGAGACTGTATTAGATCGATGTCTCAAGACATTTTGGGATGCTTGGAATGCCTGTGTGTGTGTCTGGTGAGAGATGGGGCAGGCCGGGCTTTGTGTAGGTGAGGCAGTGCCCTGCCCCGCCCCCAGACCCCCCAAGCCCTGGCAGAGCTGTCAATCAATCACACACCAAGGGTGGTTCTAACCCAACCCCTGACTGGATGAGCAGCCAGAAGTCCCACCTAGGGGGAAGGGCCCACAGAGGCCCTGGGGCTCTGTGTGCTTACCTCATGCATCTGATCCTGCATCTGATCCTGCCAGCTTTCCTGGAGTTTATGCTGGAACTCTAGGAGTTGGTAACTATATGTGTTTTTCTATATATTTTCTGGTTTTCTGTCTGTCTGTGTCTCTTCTACCCCTAATTCTCTTTTCATGGAACATATTGGGTAACTTAGCATCTTATGGGTTTAAAGGTTTCTGGGTTAAATTGGCTAAGTTAATGAAGTTAATGCTAAGTTAATGCTATTGATGCCTAAAGATGTTTGCTTTTTATATTTTTTTATATATATTCATGGTTTTGTAGACTGTTAATACATAGTTATAGCTTCTAGTACTTTTCCTGCCCTCTCTCACAGTTTAGCTAACCTTTATGAACACATTCTTGAAATTCTGTTTAGTCTTATTCTTAAGAAGAGAATTTCTGACAAGGACATTTTGTTTTCCACCAGAGTTTAAGAGATATAACAAGAAAATAGGGCAAAGAAGCCCTAGACCAACTCCAAGGGGCTGACCCAGTCGTGGGTTACTGGGGTAACTGATTTCCTATTGGATGTACTGGCTAGATATACTAATTAATTAACCTTAGAAAAATTGCAGAAATCCTTTATCATGTGCGCAGAGCCACATTTGTGCACCTGAAAGCTTTCATTAAAGAGTTGCTTTTATCTTACCATTTTAACACTGTTGCAAGGTTTCTTCCTTTTGTTTATAGGCAACACTATGATAAGTGGTTTTATATTGAATTCCTTAATTTTCTGTATTTTGCCAGTAAACTTTTGTGTATTTTTGACCTCTTGAGAATATCTGGTTGGTATTTCTCTTTGCGCCAAACTAGAGTAAATAAACCTAGGTTCACCCCCTTACATTTAAGTGTTCTGGGGTGTTACACGTGATCCTCAATGTTTGAGAGACCAGTTTCTTAGCTGCAACTAAATCGCATAGATATGCCACTTCAGTAGAAAAAATAGCAAAGCACATGTGGATTATGGAATATGTCCTGCCCTTTTAAGGAGACAATGATTGATACCCACAGCTGTCTGGCTTTTTGTTTGCTTTATTTTGGTTTGCCTTTGTTCCTTTAGTATATTTAATACCAAACTGGCATCCCACAATTGGATATAGTCAAATGTTACAAATAAAGCTGTATTTTTCTTCCAAATCTGGTATATTTTTAAATCAAACAATTTTAAATAAAGCACTTGAAATCTAAGACTAGAACATACTTCCTGATGGTGCATGCCATTTGTTACCCACTAATATTCAGGTTTTGTTTAAGTCCTGCCTTCAAGTTTTGAATGAGCTTTCAGTGATGCACAAACCCTTAGACGGGCCCTTTGTCCAAGGCAAGATGTCACTCCTAGCATAAAAGAAATACATATCCATGTGCATTACTTCAGATCAATTTAAAGACTTTAATCAAAGTGAAGTGGTTCAGAAGGTTCTTTAATAGTCTGTCTTCACTGAGTGAATTAATAATCTGAAGACCGCACAATGAGCCATGAAGTGGGTAGATATTCATATGGAGAGGCAATAAAACATTTTCAAGATTAAGCTTTGCCATCTTACACCAGAGATCACAGAATCACGGAATGGCTGAGGTTGGAAGGGACCTCTGTAGGTCATCTTGTCCAACCCTCCTGCTCAAGCAGGGCCACCTCCAGCAGGTTGCCTAGGACCATGTTCAGACAGCTTTTGAATATCTTCAAGGATGGAGACTCCACAACCTCTCTGGGCAACCTCTGCAGTGCTCAGTTACCCTCACAGTGAAAAAGTGTTTCCTGATGCATGATGAAGTCAAGAATATGCCACCAATATTATAGCAAGTAATACCTATAATATTTCGTACCCAACCTGCTGTCTTCCCAGTGTGACCTATTGTCGTTCTCAATATTCCCACTCTGCCTTACATTCCTCGTTTCCTGTAGTCAGCAGCTCCACCAGACCCTCATGAATCATCCTTTACCTCCCAGTCCCCTCCTTGTGTTACTCCTTTACAGCAACTCAGCAGAGCATGAAGCAGCAGCACAGGCATGGAGGGACAATCAGCACTTTGCTCTGACCCCCGTAGAAAAGATGTGTCATTCTGCAGCCACTGGTTGTGACATGATTAGTTAGGAGCCCTGCTTGTTCCTGCAAGAACCAGGATATGTGGTTTATAAAGAAAACTCCTCTTGCCTCCCCCATATTTTTAGACAGGAAGGCTATAGCAGGACGTTCCCTTCTGCCACAGAAGTGTTATGTGTGATCATTGGTTGGAGACAGATTTATGACTCGAGTCCAATGATCATGAAACAAACAGCTTGTTTTATTGTTTGGAACTTCTTTTTATAGAGGGTTTGAATTTCCCAGGTTTGAATAGCTCATTGGTTGGGATCTCTGCACCACCCAGATCTCTGGCCAGTGATGTGTCTACATTTATGGTTGCATGGGATTGACTGAGGTCTCTGAGTTTGAATCCCTCCTATCATTGCTCACCCAGGAACTTGTTTTATTTCTAGGCTGGTCAAGTTTGGGGAGCAGCTTCAGACTAGCTGCACTGCGACACTTGGAGCTCTGGAATTTGTGGCTTTCTGCCCAGGGAAAGGCCATGGAAAATTACTGGGAAAACTAGCTACTAATACAATAGGATACAGAGCTACAAATATGTGTGAAGAATAGAGAGAACATATAAAAGAAAAAAAGACAAAACCCAAACTGGCATCAATTGAGTGCAGCAATTCTTAGCTGCTCCCTTCTCCAGTTCTCCAGTTCCTTTGCCATCTGATTTCTGAATATAGTTAGGCTGTTCTTTAAACCCTCAGGCAGGACAGTCTTGGTGAGCTGGGTCCTTTTCCGTTTCAGGATTCCTTCACTTAACACCAAAGAGTTACTGACCTTTCTTATTCGCAGGAATGCAGGAGAAGATATTTTTAAAATTTAATGCAGTAAACCCTCTTAAGTTATCTGCTATTCTCCTCCCTTTGCAAAATTTCAATAGATTCTTCTTAGGAGAGTTTGGCAAGTAGAGTAGCATTAGTATGCTACAAATGATTCCCGATTAACAGAGACTTCATTACTGCTGATGTGATCCAGTGCTGTGGGGTACCCTGACTGAACTAACCGTGGGTGTGTTCAGCCAATCACCAAGGAGCTCCTTTCATGGTTGGCTATAGAACAGGTTAGCCTTTGTGAGCAGTTGGGAAGCATTTCTTATAATGGAGCAAAGTGCAATGAAATCCCAAAAACTGCATAAAGACTGTTGCATATTACCAGGGAACAAGGATATAAACTCCAGCCCCAAAGACTTATAGAGCTACTTATATGGGTCAGACAATTTTGTCCCTGGTACCCATCAGATGGTTCCTATGACCTTACTGGCCAAAGGTTGGTGAATGTTTGCAAACCCGCCAAATTACTCATCACAATGTCCACCATGATGATATTACTTGGCGTGTGGTATATTTGGCTTTGCAACAATTTAAGGAAGCAGATCGCTTCCTTGCAGATGCTCCACCTACATGGCCATCAGATACTGTTGTTTTTGTTAATGAAGCATCACCTGAGGAGAATGATCTGGAGAAAAAGGATCCTTTTGATCCACATCCAATTGACCCTGAACAAGAACCAGATTTATATCCTCCTCTAGCCCCAGTAAATGCTATGGTGAGTTCTGCTCCTAGCATGGAAGAAATATTACAAACAGCATGCAAAAAGGCTGCAGCAAATATTTCACAGATTAGACCACTGTCTTATACCTTGTCTTAGTCCTCCAGCAATTATGATGAGGAAACAATGCCACCTATAGGACCTGAGCCAGAAAGGTTTTTACAGAAATGCCAGAGGCAAACTTTGGAGGAGGGTGATATTGAATTTTTTCAAGCAATGCCTATTGTATATTGTAATCAAAACCCACATCACCAGCAATTGTCATATGAGATGGTAAAGGAACTAAGGAAATCCGTGAAAGAAAATGGTTTACATTCCTTCTTTATTATAAATTTATTGGATGCAATTGTGGAAGCACATACTATGTTACTGGTGGATTGGAAATCTCTTTTTAAAACAATATTGATGGGAAGGCAATAGTCTGTCTGGTGGATGGAATTTTTAGATTTGGCTCAAACTCAGGCGGTGAATAATGGTAATCAACAACCACCAATTAATGTAACTGCATCACAGCTCTATGGCACAGAAATGTACACTACTGTTCAGGCACAATTAAGAGTCCCACCACAAGGATGGGACCAATCTACTGTTTTTGCCACGCGTGTGCTACGAAAAGTACCTGATACAAAAAAATTAGAGCCCGGATTTGCTGCTGTTAGGCAAGGGCCTCAGGAACGATATATTACCTTTATTGACTGATTACAATCAGCTGTTAGGTGGAAATTGATATGCAGGAAGCAGCTGATGCTGTCTTAAAATCTCCTGCTTATGAAAATGCTAACAATGACTATAAAAAAGCTCTGGACTGATACATAACCATGCTGATGTTGAACTTTCTGATTATATCAAGGCATGCACTAATATTGGCTCAGAACAATTTAAAGCAGAACTAATTTCTACTGCGTCAGCCCAACAACTGCAAGTGGCCAGAGCAGCTATTAAGTGCTTTGAATGCGGGGAACAAGAGCATATTAGGAAGCAGTGTCCAAAGGGACAATAAACCTTGTCCTTACTGCCAAAAAGGGTTTCATTGGAGCAATCAATGCTGGTCTAAATATGACAAAGACGGCAACCCTCTTCCAAAGCAGGGAAACTCAAAAAGGGGCACATGGTCTGGTGCCCCCCAATCCAACAGGACCACACTCAATCAGACCCCAATACAAGCTCAAACTTTACAAGGGGCACCCACGGGAATGCCAGCCTGGACCTGGCCGTCAGTGCTACCACAATCCTGAATGATACTTCAGTTCACCAGCTGCTGTCCTCTGTGTGTGGACCACTGCCATTTCAAACACATGCTTTATTCCTGGAACACTCCTCTACCACTCACACAGGACTATTTATATTACCAGGAATCATTGATGCCGACTACAAAGGGAAAATTAAATTAATGGCTTGGACACCTTATCTTCCTGTACAGTGGCACAGGGAAGCTGGTTAGCACAATTAATATTGCTGCCAGCAATTCCCTGTTCAGCACCGATTTTACAAGAACAATGAAATGCAGGAGGATTTGGGAGCACAGGCACCCTGCAAATATTTTGGTCAAAAATCATAGGCGTACAACAACCATTACTCGTCAAATAGAATGTCTTTTACGGGTTTAGTCGACACTGGCACAGATGTTTCCATCATATTCCAAAAGGAGCATCCCCCCCAAGTGGCTTCTAGCACCTTCAACTGCCATTGTAGCAGGCATCGGTGGACAGCAAATTCCCTTGCAGTCTAAAAAAGAACTGAAGAGCATCGGACAGGAAGGCAAGACAGCCACCTTGTGGCCATATGTACTCCTGATCCCTGGCACTTTGTTGGGGCAAGTAAGACAGTTTGGATAAATCAGTGGCCCTTGAAAAGCAAGCAGCTTCATCAAGCCCAAATCCTTGTACAACAACAATTAGGTTTGGGTCATATAGTCTCTTCCACCAGCCCATGGAATGCACCTATTGTGGTTATTCCTAAAAAATCAGAAAAGTGGAAGCTTTTACAGGATCTCAGGGCGGTCAGTGCAGTCATAACATCTATGGGGGGATTACAACCAGGAATACCTAATCCCACGATGGTCCCAGAACACTGGAAATTAGCAATAATTGATGTAAAAGACTGCTTTTTCACAATTACTTTACATCTTGACAATGCATCTAAATTTGCCTTTTCTTTACCATCTGTCAATCATGAAACCCCCATGGGATGATACCACTGGGTTGTGCTACCTCAGCGTATGAAAAACAGTCCTACTATCTGTCAATTCATCATTCACTCAGACATACAACCAGTACGGCAAAAATAGCCATCTGTTTTCATGTATCACTACATGGACAATATTTTAATTGCCTATTTTAATTGCTTCTGACACCTTTTCATTGTTACATGGATTGCCTTGCTGCTTTAAAGGTAACACTTGCCAGCAGAGGCTTGTGCGTAGCCACAGAAAAATCCAAACAGAACCTCCTTGGAAATACCTGGGCTTTAAATTACTAGAAACAATAGTCACCCCACAACTAGTAACCTTAAAAACCGACATATACACATTCAATGATTTGCAAAAGCTATTAGGCACTATTAATTGGATTCGCCCTCTTTTGGGAATCACCACAGAAGAATTATCCCTGCTATTCCAGTTGTTGAAAGTGGGCCCCAGACCTCTCTTCCCCTAGGCTGACAGCGATCCAAGAGATGGGACTGATTGTTCGAATGCAAAAAGTTGGTTTATTGATCACAAAGCTTCAGCATATATACCTTTTCAGATGTTACTAAAAATAGCTGCTCGCTTAAGCAATAATAACTACAGCAACCATATCTTATGTTTCTTAATAACATTGCTTAACTATAGGAAAGCACAGACCCGTATGTGATGGTTTAGCATGAATGTGAAGGTTTTTTTTTTTTTCCTAAGGAAGTTATAGCATGGATTGACAGCTTGGCTGATGAATAGGAGTGTTGTACACGCCTCTGGAGAGCCCAGACTTAAATCAAAGGTCCCAGGTGACTCAGCCCTTTTTCCTCTTCCAGCTGGCAAGGAGTTAACATCACTTCGTAAGTCAGAAGTTTGGGCTAGGCCCCCCGGGGCCAGGCCTGGCCAGGCCTCGGGGGCAGCCCCTGCCTGTGGGAGAGCTGCCTGGGCCGGCAGTGTCCCTTCTCTCCCCTGGCTCCTCCGATGGGGAGAGGAGGAGGATTGCAGATCAGCAGTGCGGGCCTTGCACCAGGGGCTGCGGCGGCTGTGCTCTTGGCTTGGCTGCCAGAGCCTCTGGTCCGAGGGGGGAGAGAATCTTGAGAATCTTTCTCTGGAGCTCCAGGGAGCTGATCCAAGTTTGAGTCGCTTTAGATCTGACCAGGGGTAGGGGAGGGTCATCCATCAGCATTCCTGAGTATGCTCCCCTCTCTCCCCCCCCCCCACCATCACCTGCGGCCTTGAAGTTCCCGGAGTCAGCTGGAGAGGAAAAAAGACTCTGGGCAAAGACATTAACCCTTTTCCCTCCTCCATGGAAGACAGAGTGATTTGAAATGTAGAGGGACAGCATTGAGACAAAGTCAGTGAAAGAACTGATAAAGACTATTGGAAGAAGGGATGGAGGAAGTGGACATTTCTGACCGAACTTCTCTGGATGTGAACTATGGAGAAATGGACTTTTTCTTGTAATATCAATGCTGTTTTGGGGAATGCAAGTTCTAGCCAAAGGGTTGTGTGTACTGATATAAATGAGATTTAATTGAGAATTTTAAATAGAGTAAGGCCCTGGCTCCTGGGCATAAAAGGAGGTCTCTATTTCTTTTGAGAGAGAGATGATTTTAGAGATGGAAGAAGAGAATCCTTGCTTTATACTAGAAAAGCATTCTTAAAACGGAACCCCAAATATGCAGAGGCCCATAAGCAGCTTGGGAAACTGTTAAATGGGTGGGACTGCACAGAATCTGCAAAATTCCGGGCGGTTGCAGATTTGTGACATTGAGAGCCACCAGACCTTTTCTTGTGGCATGCATCTCCATAAACCGTAGAGAGACTCCTCTCCCAAAGTGATGCAAGATTGTGTTTAAATGGTTGCAACTGACTGAAAATCATAGTTTTCTATGTTGAGTGGGAAATTGAATAGTTTATGGTAGGAGGGGAAGATGCTTGAAAGTTTAGTTTTCTTTTTTTCCCTTAGTGTATGTTAATAAAATCTATCTGTTTTACTTTTAAGTTGAGCCTGTTCAGCCTTTTTCTCCCAAAATCCTATCTCCTAGTAAGCAAACAAATTTCGGCAAACATAAAACCACTACATAAATGGTGCTGTGACTCGGATGAACGAACCAAAACCACAACACCCGTACAAGCATGTGCAGGCTTACATAAGCTAAGCATACTCAGCATACCATTATCTTATGCTTCCTTCTTCAGGATACAGCCTGCCATGGGCGCACTGCCTGCCAAGACTTATGGCCTACCAATGCTAACATGTTCACTTCTGTGATGAGCTGAGCAGTACTCTCAGTCCTGCTCTTTAGCTGCATCTCTACATAGGCAGTTGACAAAAGCTCCCCAAAAGGCTTTAGAGACTGTAAGTGATAAAATCAATAAGTCCTTTGCCACATGTCGAAATGCAGATTTGCCTTTGCGGTTGTTCTTGACTTTGCAATCTTTCCAAACCTATGCTCTTATTGGTCAATGTGATGCACAGGAACATCGTCTCTAGCTATTAGAATGGGGTTTTTTCTGCCACACATTTTCACAAAAACTATAACCATTCGATTTGAGATGCTTATTTCACTGCTGTCGATGGGACGACTCTGATGTCAGAGTCTACCAGGATATGATCCAGCAGTAATACATCTCCCTATTACTGCAGCAGAATTAGAGAATCTATTCAGGGATTCACTGTCATTTCAAATTGCCCTTGCAGACTATAATGGACAATTTATTCACTCGATGCCTCAACATGCTATACTGGTTTGAAAGCAAAACCAGTGAGAGACTCCAAGTCAGAAATACAATTTAATAGAAAGAAGGTAAAATAAAATAAAATAAAATAAAATAAAATAGTACAAAAAAACCCTGACAGAGTCAGAATACAACCTGACACCCTGTTAGTTAGGGTGGTGGTAGCAGTCCAGATGAAGTGGTCTTGCTGAAGCAGTGATCCCATAGAATCTGGTAGCTCTTGTCCTCTGGAAATCCAGTGAGTAAGGGCTCCCTGTGCTGTCCCAAATCCCAGATTATATCCAGGTGGGAATACTTAGCTCCTCCGCCTGGGTGGAGCATCTCACAATGGGATGATATCTTTCTATGAGTCATGAAGTGGGTCCTTGATGGCCCATTAAACAGAGATAGCTCCCAGAGGGAGTTACCTATGAGTCATGTGGCAAGGCATTGATGGGGCCATTAACAGAAGATAGCCCAGAGGGAGGGTGCCCGGGAAAACACTGCCCCACCTGGTTTCAACAGCTCATGAGGATGGTGATAGAATACATACTTTGGGCACATCCTACACTGCAAGCCAGGACACGTGCCCTGTTACAATCCTTCAAAGAACTTCTCTTCCAACCTTGGCGATTACAGACAAAGACGCCTATCCTTGATGCAAAGACTGTTTTCACTGATGGATCAGGAAAGACACACAAAGCTGTGACCCTGTGGAAAAATGATACAGGAGAGGGAACATTCCATAACCTCTTAACCCGGATCTACACAATTGATCAAACTGGCGGCCGTGGCAGAAACATTTTGCCTTTTTTCACAGGAAACTGTTAACATTGTTTGTGATTCTCTTTATGTTGCAGGAATCATCGAGAGAACTGAGCACTCATTCCTGAAGGAGGTCTCTAACAAAGATCTTTTTGTGTTATTAACCACTTTGTATAACCTTTTACTTCACAGGTCTCATGAATATTACATCTTGCACCTTAGGTCACACACCACTCTGCCTGGACCTACAGTGGAAAGAAATGTGAGGGCAGATGCTCTCCGCCATGACAGTCACTATACCACAGAAGTTAGGGCAGGCAAAACTTTCTCATGATTTCTATCATCAAAATGCCCAAGCACTATAGCCAAACAATTCAGTTTAAATTTGCCACAATCATGAGATGTAGTGAATACTTGCTCACACTGTCAACAGACTCTTTGCCACAAACGTTAGGTACAAATCCCTGAGGGTTGAAACATAATGACATTTGGCAAACAGATGTTACCCACATATCAAGATTTGGGATTTTTAAATATGTGCATGCTTCCATTGATACCTTTTTAAGTTTCATAGTAGCAACAGCTCACAAAGGTGAGAAATCGAGAGATGCCACCCAGCATTGGCTACGTGATTTTGCTACAATGGGAGTCCCTCAACAGATAAAAACAGATAACGCACCTGCATATACATCTCATAAAACACATGAATTTTTCCACACTTGGGGTATCAAACATGTTACAGGTATTGCCCATTCTCCAACAGGCCAAGCCATAGTGGAAAGGGCACATTATACTTTGGAAAACATGCTACAGAAACAAAAAAAGGGGAATCCAGTGGGTGTGCTCCCTCAAGAGCAGCTTGACAAAGCAACCTATATTTAAATTTTTTCCACTGGAGATGACCTAACAGCACATCAGTGACGCCTAGGTCAGACCACTGATGGAGGAGTTTACCCAGAAGTTTACCCAGAAGTTGCATACAAAGATGTACATAGTTGGTCAGTGGAAAGGTCCAGTTCCACTGTTAGCTTGGGGGAGAGGTTATGGATGTGTTTCTTTGCCCACAGGACCATATTGACTCCCAGCGAGATATATCAAACCTAGCCAAGGATGGCAGCAATCAATCTTGTTGTCTTTCTTCTGATATACTGCCATCAAGTGGCAGAAGGAGGAATCTACTGGGCTCACATCTTTCAGCCACCAATTTTTCGCCCTCTGACCTTTTGGGATCCAGACCCTCCCCTCAGCAACAATGGAACAGAATGGTGTCCTGGTTTAGGGTAAATATTGGGAGGAAACCCCTGAATGGGGTCTCTTTAGAAATCAAATTTAAGCGACCCCTTCTTCAACTGGTTTGGGAAAAATATTTTTAGAGAAAAGTGGAAAAAAAATGTTTATTTAACAAGTAAAGTGTTCACAAGCATAAAAAATTAATAATATTAAACAATAACACCTCTCGCCATTCTGAAGAGAGATAGCAAAATTGAGAAAGTCCTTGCCATGGGTTGTAGCTCAACTTGCCCAGTCTCTTATCAGTACCTCTGGCACTGGAAAATGCCTGTCCAAACTGCTACCCCCCATGAACAATCACCCCCCAAATCTTAACCCCCTTGCTTTGCAGGTAGGAATGTTTGGTTCCTCCCCCTGGGCAGGGCATCTCACAATGGGATGAATGTTTTGGTTTTGTATGGCCTGGTTTTTGGTAGTGGGGGGGCCATGGAGATAGCTTCTGTGAAAAGCTTCTAGAAGCTTCCACCATGTCTGGCAGAGCCAATCCCTGGTGACTCTGAAGATGGACATGCTGCTGGCCAAAGCTGGGACAATTAGAGAGGTTGGTAACATCTCTGTGATAGCATATTTAAGAAGAAAACCAAAACAAAGGCATACAGGTTTTTTTCCGCTAGTCAGAGAAGAGGAGGTGGTGAGAACATGTGAGGGAAACAACGACGTAGACACCAAGGTAAGTGGAGAAGGAGGGGAAGGAGGTGCTTCAGGAGCCAGAGCCGAGATTCTTCTGCAGGCCGTGGTGAAGACCATGGTGAAGCAGGTTGTCCCCCTGCAGCACATGGGATTCACGGGGAATGCAGTGATCCACCCGCAGCCCATGGGGGGGGGGATGCCTACACTGGAGTGGATGGATGCCTGGAGGACGCTGTGGTCCAGTGGAAGACCCAGTGGAGAGAGGAGGCTGTTGCTTCCAGGCTGGAGGAGCCTGACCTTGGAGGACTGCATCCCGTGGAATAGTGTCCCCTGCCACAGCAGTTTTGGGAGGAATGTTTGCCCATGCGAGGGACTCATGTTGCAGCAGTTTTGGGAGAACTGCTGCTCATGAGATTGGAGCCCCACTGGAGAAGTTCACAGAGAACTGTCTCCTGTGGAAGGGACCCCACAGTCTCATAGGGGAAGGACTCCTCTCCCTGAGCAGCAGAAGAAAGATATCGGGTGACGAACTGACAAAAACACACACGTCCTGTCTCTGTGCACTGTCAGTGGGAAGGAGGGAGGGATTGGGGGAAGAAGAGGTGTTTTTAAGGGCTTATTTTACTTCTCATTATCCTCCTCTGACTCTGATAGTAATAAATTCACTTTGTACCTCTAAGCTGAGCCTGTTTTGCCCTTGAAGTGTTTTTCTTCCAGTCCTTGTCTCAACTCATGAAGCCTTTGTTAATTTTTTTTCTCTCCTCTGCCCAGCTGTGGCATGGGAGGGTGAACAAGAGGCTTTCCTGGGAGCCTGACCTTGCCAGTATCAAACCATGACTGATGATGCAATTTTATGAGTCATGCTGTGAGACCTTGATGGCCCATTAGCTGAGATAGCCCTGCAGAGGGAGTTATCTGGGCTGAGTCACAGAGAAGATAAAGAACACTGCCCCACCTATTTTAACATCTTATGAAGATGGTAATAGAATACATACTTTTGGTTACATCTTACATTGCAACCTAAGACAGACAGTAACCCTTACAAGCTAAGTGGAGAGGACCATTCCAAGTCCTGACTACCCTCACTGCAGCCAGAGGTGCTAGCAGAGAACCCTGAATTCACTGCTCCAGAGTTAAGAACACCTCTGCTCCTGAAACAACTGGAAAAGACACTGATACAAATCAGGCTGATGAGATTTAAGTTGTTCTTTTTGTGCCTGTTATCTGCAGAGTTGGTAACCATGGCTCAGATTTGGTCCCAAAATTTGCATGTGACTATCCCAAAATATATCCAAAGCTCTTCATGAGAACAACTTGTCAGGGTGGTACTGAATATGTGAAAATGATGCCTGGTAAGTTTTGCCTCTAGATAAAGATTGGGCCTGTGCCCTTAGGACTCTAATTTCAAACATAACAATATTTGATCATATTGAGGATCCAAGTGGAAGGATGATGTGGATGAAAGTATCCATTAGTCCCCTCATTAAGTGTCCCACACTTCCATAGTGTAATCAGAACTCTCATTCCCTCTTTGGGAGTAATTTAACTGGATAGAGCAATTGTTAACATCTCAGCCGTCATTGAACATACTGAAAAGCAAACTTCACATGCAATTTCGGCCTTATAAGAAGTCCATGATTTGTCTGGTATAGTTTTACAAAACTGAATGGCTCTCAATTTCCTACTAGCTGCAAAATCATTAACAGTACTTGTTTTTCTTATGTAGATCAGAGTGAAAGAATTAATAAGGATTTGGTTGAAATTTGAAAACAAACTCAAACTCTACATCAGGTAGCTTTCAAAAGACTCATTGAACTTTGACTGTGAGACAGAGGTTTGGAAATCCTAGCTGATCTTTATAGTAAACTTAAGAGCATACACTGTATTTTAGGATGTATTTTAAATAGTACTTAGAAAAATACATTTTAGAAGCTACTTAGTGAATATCGAGCACTGTGCCTGTTACCCTTTACATATTTTAAGGCAGTACAAGCATATGGGGCGCCTCGGTGATAAGAAGGACTAACCCAAACACAACAGGATAACAAGGCTAAGAATGCAGATAAAGAGAAAAACACAAACTCTTAGCCAGCAGAAACTGACTTCTTGCCTTGAAAAAGTGCCAAAAGGGCCAAAGCACATGCAAGAGATAAAGGTGAAGAGTTCGCTGAGGAAGACTCCATTTCCTTCATCTTCTTGAGACCCTCAGAGACCACCATGATGAACTGAGCATGCCCAGAAGGGCGTGGAGTTAGTTACCATACAAGGCGAGGACAGGCAGGGCCAGGGAGTGAATATGTATGAGGCGGATTGTGCAATGTCGTGCATATGAAAGACCTCAGGAAATAAGGGGGGCAAGCTCTCTGGTGTTCATGCATGTCTTTGGTGAAGTTATTCCCCATGCATCTCAACGTTGATTAAATACATACCGCTCTGACAAGTGTTATTAGTTGTGGAGTTCTTTCTGCTCCGTTTCAACTGTATCCTCCATACACTCACTTCATGGTTACCGAACTGGGCCTGGATGAAAGGAACTGTTTATACTACTTATATCTGTAGTTAGTCTTTGCATAATAGCTGGCTGTATGATGCGATGCTGTGGTTAAATATAAAGAGTAGAGACTAGACAAGGTAGTCTTGTTAGTCTCTAAAAGGGGGAAATGATGTCAGAATGATTTTTGCTTTTATATTTCCTTCATATATATTCGTAGCTCTGTAGGTTATTGTTTTATAGTTATATAGTTCCTAGCTATCCCCAGTACTTTTTCCTACCCTGATAGGCAGAAAGACAAAACATATTCCAGAGGCTCCAAACCCTGGGGGTCCATGGCCCCTATCCTATCTTGGTTCTTCCTGGGAGCCAAAGTTGAAACCAGCTCTTCAAGACACATTTTCATAAAAAAAGTTTAGTTCCTACCTAAAGGGGGTGGGGCGGGGGGA
This sequence comes from Trochalopteron elliotii, assembly GCA_024734555.1. Classification (NCBI taxonomy): domain Eukaryota; kingdom Metazoa; phylum Chordata; class Aves; order Passeriformes; family Leiothrichidae; genus Trochalopteron; species Trochalopteron elliotii. The sequence goes on from JANPWX010018931.1 coordinate 272,912, forward strand.
ATTTAGAAAGGGTTGAACCAGGGGGGGAATTACCTTACCACTTATGTCCCTAATTGGGGATTCTTGTCAATGATGCTAATTTGCTGAACTTATAAAACTGCATTCACCCCATGCGGGGGTGGGCATTTTTCCATATCTGACCCTTGGAGACCTTTAAAAAAGACTAGCCTTTATGTTACCTCCTATACTAATACTGGCTCAAAAGTGTGTTGTTTCATTTCTAGGTCTTCAAGGCATCACGGTAATGAGTTATCTCTGGTGCCAGGGAGGTGGTGTAGCAATGAGAAATGACATGGACCCTCTTGGTTCTTGTTCTGAAGAGAATTGTTTATTGCAAAAAAACAGGCCATTTCATGCTGTATTCAGATGCTAACTTCTTATCTATTTACATTCTTGTAAAAAGACAAATATGCATTGGCTGCCTGCCACTGCAGGTGTTGCTGTTCACACATTCTTTTACCCAGCCAGTCCTTTGATCATGCAGTGTTCATGCATATCCTTGACCAATCAGAACCCAAGACACGAGGTGACCATAGACTAGTTATACAACTTGTTTTCTGGTTATATAACTTGTTTTTTAGGTTATGTAACATGTTTTTTGTTATCCTCTTAGCTGAACCTTTCCCAGAGGGCTTTCTGGTGAGCAGAAGGGACAGAAATGAACAGAAGTGAACAGAGGCCTATAAGGCCATAATTCTATAAGATTTTTCCTATCTGCTACAAGGTGGAATCCCCAGCTGACAATAAACATCTCACATTGATGTTGGAGTCCAGGGCATCCCTTTGGGCGCCCTGGAAAGTCATGGACCTTGGAAAAGAGGTCTGGGACCTGAGCAAGAGAGTTTGAATCCTGGACAGGGGGGTCTGGAACCTGGACAGGGGGGTTGGAGACCCTGGCAGAGCCCAGGAAGACACTGGCTTTTATTTCAGTCCATGGGAAAGGCTTCCAACACTGAGAGAGGAATTGCAAGTCACAAAGGTGCGAAAAACAGTAGCTTAGCTTATCACAGGGTGGAAATTTTGTAGTTTTTGGGGTTCTTAGAATGGAGGTGAATAGGAGCAAGATGGAGGATTCTGGGCAGTGTCCTGAGTTGTTCTTCTCCTCCTTTGGTCTCCATCTTCTGCTGTGACGGTGGCACAAAGTAGTTCAAGGAGATTGGGTCAGAGTAGAAATGACCTTTTTAGTATAGGTGATAGGTATTGGCATGTAATTGTAAACAAGAGACACGTAATTATCAGTATAAGAGAGCAGCAATGCCCCACCGGGGGGGAGTCGCCTGTTGCCCGCACTGCTGAACAGACCTCGGCTGGGCACAGAGAAAATTGTAAGAAGAAATAATAAACAACACAAGAAACCTTGAGAAACAAGAACTTGAAGACTCCACTTTATTCTTGTGTCTGGCTCGGGGCTTCTCAGAGGGCAAAAGACTCAAAACCACCTGAATCTTGGGTGAGAAAAACTCGAGACCTTGAGAGCAAGATGTAGGAAGATAAGCTGCTGGAATTTCTGACTGACAGACACTTCACTTTACAAACTATAAAAGCTACATAAACTTTCACAAAAAGCATAAGCCTTCTGCACACTAACTTGTAGTGCTGCTCCCCAAAGTTTGGACACAAACTCCGTGATTACCCTTCCAAAAGTTGTGTGAAAGGGCTCTATGTATACTCCATCATCAATTTATTAGTAAGTTACATTGAGTCCTAATCTATACTATTTCTTTGCTAGCTGTAATATAGGTATCTTTTATCATGTATTGTATTTGTCTACTAGTAGTTCTTTGTTTTAACCTGTATAGCAAGTAGTCCACTTAAAGTCTTCTGTCTGTTAATCTTGTGTCCATTCAATAAATAATTAATTTTATAATAGACCTAATTGGCCATTCTGAAGAACTTTTGAGCGAGAACAATCTGGGATGTAGGCTGCCTGAAACAGAGCTACTGCCAGAAATTTGAGCCTAAGGCAGGACTTGTCTAAAGCTCTCACTCCATTCGTAACAACTAGACAGAATCTTTTGCCTTTCCCCCAGTCTAAGACTCAAATATAGGACACTGAAGGGCTTGACTGATCAACACTATTGAGATTCAGTGACCACGTTTGCAGAAGAGCAGTGTAGGTGAACTAGTGACACTCTGGGCTGTGGACATGTCCATCGGTATGTTGAGGGAAAGGTTCTCTTTTCCCTTCATACCATGGTTTGCTATTTTCAGAATAAAAAAATAGTTCTGTGAAGAATCTTGATGGTGTATATCCTTGATTTCAGTTGGGATCAAGTCTACTTGCTTCAATTTGTTGCTCTTTAGGATCTCCAATAGAAGTTCCTCAAACACTTATGAGAAATTCAGGCCACATCTAAGCACAGGACTTTCTTTTCCTCTCAGGTACCTGAGCATATGTCCCAGTTTGGGACAGATTTGGAAGGAAACTTCCCAAAGGATGTTTCCTCTAAAGGGCAGAATCCAGCAGCCCCTCCCCCAACTGGTTCAGGAAAAGATTTCCTTGGAGAAAAGTGGAAAAAACTTTTTATTTAACAAGCAAAGTACTCACAAGCATGAAAAAATGAATAATATTAAACAATCAAACCTCTCACTGTTCTGAAGAGATGGCAAATTCAGAAAGTCCTTCTGTAGTTCAGAAAGTCCTTTCATGGGTGTGTCTTGGCTTGCTCAGTCTCTCTCAGTCCCTCCGGTGCTGGAACCCAGCATTCAGGCTGCAGAGCAGCTGGGGCGGGGGGGGGGGGGCGATAGTCCTGGTGGACTGGAGAGAAGCTGAACAGTTCCAGAAAAAAAGACAGTCCTGGGAAAACCTTTCTTGCCATAGCTAATGAGGAAAACCAGGGAAAAAAAGCAAAGAAAAATTCCTTCTCCCTCTCTCTGCAAAAGCTGAGAACTCAGAGAGCACTGAGAGCCTTCTCTCTCTCTAGAGAGCTAGGCAGCACAGATTTGGGAGAGGAATTCCGAGGGAATAAAGTGAAGCTTCTACAGACAAACTGCGAGATGCTTCTCCCCCCTCCTTCTCCCTCTCTGTCTCTCTGGGCCTAGCTTAAAGCTACAGGACCCATTTCTGGGCAAAAAAACCAGACAATGGGGATACCAACATCATAAAGTCACCTCAGGACAGCATAGTAACTAGGGCTCTTTTTAGTCACTCCATCTATTAGTATTTTTGTTAATTCTTGCAGTTTAGACTGGGGGCTTTTTGCTTCTAATATCAGAACTTAATATTAACAAGAAAGAAACATTTTGTTCTAAAAAGAATTTTCTATCTTCCTGATTCCTATTTTATCACAGTAGGCACAGTGTGAGCTTTGCATAGTCTTCTCATTTCTAAGACATTTAAGAAATGTTAGATTCTACTATTATACAGATATTTTTAAGACACTTCTGTAAGGACAAGGTTGTATCTGCAACTATGAATGATACAGTCACATAAAATCACAATTTATTAAAATGATTGCAGTTTGCATTATACATCAACAAACAGGTTACTAAATATCTAAAACACTAAATCCAGATTACTAAAATCATGCCTCTGCTATGCAAAATCCTCTCTGAGTTACCAGTGTCATGATTTTTGTTGACAGTTTATTTCCTTTCCCTTTTCTCCTAAGTTTCCCAGATATCTCTTCTGCACCGAGCAGGGGTTTTTTTTATGCCCCATTCTCTTTACTCCTAAGAGACAGCCATGAATTATTGTTGGACATCTAATTAGCCTTTTGAGAAAGCAGTGGTTGAACATGTATACAACCTGTAAGAAATCCATTTCTGTTCAGTACCCCAAGATGATCACCCTTGTATTATGATAACTTCCTTCTCAAATCACAAAGTAGCTCTCAACAGATTCCTCATCTCCTGCCTCCCAATCCAACACTTTAAATGTTACTGAATTTGCATTTGCAAGTCCTTTGTTCTAGTGCAGAGGTGCAAATTTACCTATTCAGTCATTCATTTCACATTTTGATCTCGAAGGCAATAGAATGATTTTGCCTTAATAAAATGCAGAGCAGCTGAGCTTCGATTTCCCATTGTAAAGAACAGGTGCAGAATACTTGTTGTCATAAATTTTGTTTAAGATATTTGGGCGGTACTGATTTAATCCCACTGAGGGTTTGTCTCAAAGGCTTTACTCTTTCACCTATTTTTAACTTTTTTCTGTTTTCACTTCTAGGGCCACAGGCTTTGGCATTTTGAATGCACTATGCAAAGCAGCAGTTGTACTTGGGAACTTAATATTTGGTTCCCTTATTGGTATTACCAAAGCAATCCCTATTCTCCTTGCTTCTACTGTTTTAGTATGTGGAGGTCTGGTAGGACTTCAGCTTCCTAACACAATAACTGAGGTGTTGGTGAAACTGGGAAAAGCCATTTGCTATTTACTTCCTTCTTCGTATAAACGTCAACTCTTCTGACTGATGGTACAATGGCTTCAGATTCTTAACACTTATTAGAGTGCTCAGATGTCATAAATCAAACTCAAGAGATACTTTGGAGTGGCGGAGATTGAGAAACCTCTGTATGAGAATTTTAAATTTCACTTTTGTTTGCTTTTGCATACTTAGATATTTAAAACCATTTGCCTTCAAACTGCAAACCTGCCTTTTAAAATATTTTCATTGATGGGTCCAGGAAGGTAAAAAACATACTGATAATTAGATCTTTAAAACACAAGCAGTCATATTCTTTAAAAATACATGCTAAATTTCGTCATGGCATTGTGAGCTTTTGTAACAGCACAGACATGGAACTTAGCAGTATTGGTGCAGAGAATGTTAATCTTTCATGTACCAATGCATGCAGCATTAATGAAGAAACTGTATAGACTTCATCAGGACTGAGAATACTGATCATATTGTGGCAATGCCTCTTTCTTAGGAAACTTTTTTAGGTAGATTGTAAGTATAAATAAAAGAAGAATCAGGCCAGATAACTATATAAAAAGGAAGATGTCTTCAGAAAAGTCTGTTTGGTATTTACCCTTCTAATACATATTTCTTTGTCCTAGAATGTTTATAAAAATATGTGGCTGTAGAATGCCACCTACTAAATTTAGTCGGGTCACAATTCCAATATAGAGTATAATGTAATTAAAACATCTAAAAATATTTTTTAATGACAGCAAAACAAAGAGAAGAAATAATAAAAAAACCCTTAATTATTTTCAGTTTATACACCCCTTCATATAATCATATGCTCAAGTGACTTTTAATAGTTCTAGAGAGATCTTACCATTTAACAGTTTCACACCTCTCTCTGGAAGGTCATTAGAAAAAAGGCCATGCCAAGGCTGTAGAGAGTGGTAATGTATTTATTAGATCAAGTGTAAGGATGAAGAGTAAATGGTAGTGAAGATATAACTTCTAAGCCATATGCTGTAGACTGTTCTGTATTAGGGTAAGGAGTTTCTCACTGTTAACATTAAAAAATAAATATAAATACATCTATAAAATTAGCAGACAAAAGGGGAAGATCCTGTGATGACAGAAACTGGCATTGCTTTCAATGAAGCTAAGACAACTCATATCAGCTAATGAACTATATGCAGTTTCATGTTTCAAAGAAAAAACTTGGTATAAAAGATAAGGGGAAACTTATCGGTATTTTTTTCTAATTATGTCTGACAACATTTAGGAGGAGGCTGAACCATTGTCAAAGAAATTAAGCTTTTAGATAAGGTCATCATGCAGTAAGATAGATTTGTTTCCCCCATAAATTTCTTTCTTGCTCATAAATGCAAATTTCTTAACTCTGAGTAGTAATATTTATCACTGCATTTTGTGTCAGCCATTGTCTTAGGTGTACTGAAAGTCAGTAAAAACCAGTCCACATAAGATGACCATTCATTATATTTAAAATTTTCTATTGAATTTACTGAATCTAGAAGTTACATTTTACAGTAATGAATAAATCCATTCATTTCTATTCATTGTAGCACAAAAATGTTAGTCCAAGACATGTTTTTCTGTTATTAACAAATGAGGAAAATGGCTACATTACAAAAGCATGAGTACAGAAAACTAGTGGGGTTTTTTTTGATGTTGAAAATTTGAATATGATATAGTAAGAAACAAAGTTTAGGAAGTGTGTTTATTTTACAATATAAAATGTCAAAATATTTGAGATAAAATATTTTATATTTAAATTTTATTTAAACATGTCTTAAATTTCTAAACTATTTAAACCAAAAGAAAAAAAGGAGGAAAAATTATTTTTCATCAAGCTATCATATCATAGACTCTCATCATAGAAACGCTTGGGTTGGAAGGGACCTTGAAGATCATCAAGTTCCAACCCCCTTGCCATGGGTAGGGAGGCCACCCACTACACCAGTTTGCTCAGGGCCCCATCTGACCTGTCCTTGAACACTTCCAGGGATAAGGCATCCACAAATTCTCTGAGCAACCTGTTCCAGTGCCTTACTACCCTCAGGTGGATCCTATCCAACCCTCAGGTGGATCCTATCCATGTCTCAGGTGGATCCTATCCAGCCCCATAGACTTGTGAGTGTTCAGGTGGCACAGCAGGTCACTAACTACTTCCTCGTGGATTATGGGGGGTGGTGGTCGTGTTATTCTGCTCCCTGTCCCTGTCTTCCAGCTCAGGGGTATGGGTACCCTGAGAACAACTGTTCTTTCTCCTAAAGACAGGCAAAAAAGGCATTTTGTGAGCTATTTTCTGCTTCCAGTTTCTCCTACTAAACTTTTACTCAAATTACCAACTGGTCTGAGCTAACTAGGAATATAATTTTTCAAACTGCCTTTAGTGTACAAAAGCATGGGTGTGTTAGTGTGCATATGCTGTCAAGAAAATCATAACCATTTCTGACACTCTCCATTTCTTAATGCAAGGAAACACGCATAATGTATATATGTTAATAAGATACTTTGAAGTCTAAGTGTGGTAAATAGTAGAGTATTGATTGCCAATCCATCTATATTTATTAAATATCTTACATACCTAAATTTACTGAGCAGAACCCAATAAACTAACTACTATACCATATCTGAGTGATCTCTGATTCTTCTGCCGCAACAAAATTTGCACAGTCAGCAGGATGGTGGATTCAATCAGTATTAATGAGACAATTAGCCCTCCTCCAAGATTATCTGAAGATTGGGCACATGAAAATTGGGAAAATTGGAGTAAGATAGAGGAACAGTTAAACATCACGAGAGGGAAACTGAAAAATTGTAAAGAAAAGAGAATAATATGAAAGGTTTTGGGAACGTGTTTGGAAGCAGCATGTCAGCGTAAGAAATGCAAAGAAAAGGAAATGAGTAAGTTACAAGATGAGGTTGAACAAAGAAAGGGACAAGAAATGCTTTGTGAATAGAACAATTGTGGAACAATTCGGTGAGGAAAATGAAAAGCAAAAAAGAGTAGAAGCCAAACTAGAACTCATGATAACTCAGGCCCCCAGTCCCCCAGGTCCCATGAAGATTGGTGAGTTAATTGCATACACAGAAGATTGAGATGGAGATATATGGGGGACTCTGACTAGGAATTTAGCAATGAGAGTAATGAAGAGCATGAGTTAGATAAATCAGAGTTTAAGGTGGCCCCATTATCAAAGCTGAAGTGTCTGTAGGGCCCCAGGGGGATAAACAAAGAAATACCACACAAATTGTTCCATGGGACCCCCTTCAGCTGGCTGATGTGCCAGACAAATATGGCTGTAAGCCTGGCAAGAGCAAAACTGAATGCCTGTGATGCACCTCCTTAACTAAAGGAGATGGTATGTTAATCCAAGATGAAGGAGACAGCTGTATTGGGTTTGCATGGCCAGGGTTTGGTAGCAGGGGGGCTACAGGGGTGGCTTCTGTGAGAAGCTGCTAGAAGCTTCCTCCATGTCTGGTAGAGTCAATGCCAGGCAGCTTCAAGGTGGACGTGTTGCTGGCCAAGGCTGGGCCAATCAGAAATGGTGGCAACGCCTCTGTGATGACGTATTTAAGAAGAAAAAAAAAGTTATTGTGCAGTTGTAATTGCAGACAGAGAAGGGCAGGGTGAGAATATGTGAGAGGAACAACTATGCAGACACCAAAGTCAGGGAAGAAGGAGGAGGAGGAGGTGCTTCAGGCACTGGAGATGAGATTCCCCTGCAGCTCATGGTGCAGACCATGGTGAAGCAGCTGTCCCCCTGCAGCCCATGAAGGACAATGGGGATGCAGAGATCCACCTGTGGCCCATGGAGGAGACCCATGCTGGAGCAGGTAGAAGCCTGAGAGGCAGCTGTGACCCCGTGGGAAGCTCATGGTGGATGAGGCTCCTGGCATGGACCTGCTGACCTGTGGAGAGAGGAGAGGTGCCCACACTGGAGTAGGCTTCCTGGTAGGACTTGTGATCCTGGAGCAGGCTGTGCTTAAAGGACTGAACCCTGTGGAAAGGGACCCACATTGCAGCAGTTCGTGGAGAACTGCTGCTCAGGGGATGGACTCATGTTGGAGAAGTTCATGGAGGACTGTCTCCCATGGGCAGGACCCCATTCTGGAGCAGGGGAAGGACTCCCCTCCCTGACCAGCAGCAGAAATGTGTGATGAACTGATCATGATCCCCATTCTCCATCTCCCTGTGCCACTTGGGGGAAGGAGGTTGTCCTGGTTTAGGGCAAATTTGGGAGGAAATCTCCAAATGGGGTTCCTCTGGAAAGCAAATCCAAACAGCCCCTCCCCCCAGCTGGTCCGGGAAAAGAACTCCCTCAGAGAAGAGTGGAAAAAACCCTATTTATTTAACAAACAAAATGCCCACAAGCATAAAGAATGAATAATAATAACAATAATAATAATAATAATATGAAACAATAAAACCTCTCGCCCCTCCGAAGAGAGATGGCAAAACTGAGAGTCCGTGCCAGGAGTCTGTTTATCAGTCCCAGTCCCTTTGGTGCTGGAAAATGCCGAGTCCCGGCCTGGTGGGCCACGGGTGCAAGATCCCGGTGCTCCCCTGGGTTTTTCAGTCCAGAGCAGATTTAAACAGTCCCAAAGAAAAAAAAGGGAAAAAAAACAGTCCAGGAAAGCTTCTTTGCCTCAGCTAGCTAGACTAACAAAGGGAAGGAAAAACTCTCTCTGGCTGCCATCCGTGCATCCGACGAAGAAGAAAAAGAAAACCACACAGTCCCAAGGACGAGAGAAGATCCTGAGGAGTGAACACTGTTTCTCAAAACAAACTGTGGGCTTCTTCTTTCCCGGCTCACTCTCAGAACCAGTCTTAAAGGTACAGAACACAGAACAGACGATGTGGGGATACAGGTATCATAGTGACCCTAGGACAGAGGTAGAGCCTGGGAAGGAGGGAGCGGTGTGGGGAAGGTGTTATTAAGATCTGGTTTTACTTCTCATTATCCTGCTCTGATTTTGTTGGTAATAAATTCAATTAATATCCCCAAGTTCAGTCTGTTTTGCCTGTGACGATATTCAGTGAGTGAGCTCTCCCAGTCCTTAACTCATGAACCCTTCATTGTATTTTCTCTCCCCTGTCTACTTGTGGAGGGGAGTGATAGAGTGGCTCTGTTGGGTGCCTGGCATCCAGTCAGGGTCAAACCACTACAACAGCTTTTGGGGACCAGGAGTATTTTTAACAGGTGGATCAGACCTTAAAAATTAACCCTATTCTATCATATGCCAAATAGCTTATTGAGCATGGAGCATGAACCCTCAGGAATGAGAAGAACCCACTGCAATCCCTATGCAACTATTAAATGAACTTTTTACTGCTGTTACAAAGGCAGCCTGCATTCAGGCTATAAACAGTAAGGGTGAACATGGCAGCTACCCTGTCTCAGCTCCCATAGAACCCCAGTCCATGAAGCCACCAATATGGGGAGACCTACTCTTTTGAAACCATATCTCATTACAAAAAAAGTTTATATAAGACACAATATAGAGCGAAATGTGCAGGATGGACAACAACATATTTCACCTATTCCGACCTCTAGTAAGGTTCCAGTAAGGCCCTTTGATTATTGTCCATTATTGGTTCTTCGAGTCAGTAGTGATGAGAACAAATAGAAGTCCAAGGGTGTCGGAGTCCAGGGCATTCCTTTGGTTGCCCTGGATGGTCACAGACCTCAGCAGAGAGGCCTGGGACCCAAGAAAGAGAGTTTGAATCCTGGACAGGGGGGTCTGTCCAGGGGGGTTGCCTGGCACAGAGCCCAGGAAGACACAGGCTTTGATTTTAGTCCATGGAAAAAGTTTCTAACATTGAGAGAAGAATTACAAGTCACAAAGGTGTGAAAACAGTAGTTTAGCACTGCACAGGGTGAAGAATTTTGTAGTTCTGGGATTTTTAGAATGGAGGTGAATAGGGGACAAGATGGAGATTTTAGGGCGGTGCCCTGGGTTCTTCTTGTTCTCCCTTGGCCTCCATCTTCTGATGTGACATGGGCACAAAGTAGTGTAAGAAGATTGGGTCAAAGCAGAAATGACCTTTTTAGTATAGATAATAGGCATTGGCACAGAATTGTAAATAATAGACACGTAATTATCTGTATAAAAAGGTAGCGACCTCCCATCACGGGGGGAGTCGCCCTGTGTCCGAGCTGCTGTGAACATCTTGGCCGGGCACAGAGAAATTTGTAAGATAAGAAATAATAAACACGCGAGAAACCAAGAAACAGCAAGACCTTGAGACTCCTCTTCATTCTCGTGCCGAGCCAAAAGGCTTCAGAGGGACAGAGAGCAGAAAAAGAACCAGCCCGAACCACCACCAACAGCTGAACCACCAACCTGAAATCTCGGGTCAGGAAAGAAAACCAAAAAAACCCGAGAATTGGTGTCCCTGGGTGGGCTTGAACCACCAACCTTTCGGTTAACAGCCGAACCACCACCCTAAATCACGGGGAGAGAAAACCCTAAAAAAAACCCGGAGAATTGGCGTCACTGGGTCGGCACAGAGTGGCCCTGGGTCAGCGAAGAGTGGCACTGGGTCAGCACAGCGTGGCCAGAGTGGGCACCAGCAGACACAGCAAACCCTCAGAAGCCAGGAAGACAACCTGAGAACACAGGGGAAGATTTTTGGCCAAGGCAGGTGATTTCAAGTTCACCTCGGACCGACGAGATCCAAGGGCCTTGGACACGTCATCCTGAGATCTGCTGGCCGGTGATCAGGACATCTCCGGATCGAATTTGACAACACCTGCACCCCATTCTTCATTTTTGGTAAGATCGGTTGAATTTAGAGAACATGGGAGGAGCCCTCTCCCGGGAACAGTAAGGGAAATCCCCCCTTCGTGTAGCCTCGGAGTAGTGGGGAGGGAGGAAGAAACGTTTTGTAATAAATGAATTTTAGCCAATCAGATAGAAAGAACAAATTTTATTTTTCCATTTTAAAATTTATTTGGGACAGCCACGAAAACAACATTCAAATGTTGGGTGAAACAGATGACTGACAGCAGGGCTGTTATCTCGCACTGTTCCACGATTTTTTGGTGTTTGGGCCCGGGTTCTTATACTGTATTTTGTGCCTCTCGGCAGCGGCAGCAGAGGTATTGTGTCTTCAAATTCAAATCCAGTCTTTTCACTCAGTGATGACTCTTGAACAGATTTCTTGGCACTGGACCATGTTTGAAAGGACTTTCCAGGAATCCTCTTTTGGGATGTTGATTCAGGGTCCACTCTTGAGATTAGTATGGATGGGTTGATGGCCCAGGTGTTCAAGATCTGATTAGCTCAAGGAGCCACATCCTGGCAAGCCACACTCCTTTCTGGTGTAAATCAAGATGTTAAGCTTGTACATTTACAGTTCACAAAGCATGTCCTGGTATTTGGAAAATGCCTGCTCCATTCCAGGGACCAGGATTAGTTTTACATTTACAGGGTTACAAAAATATAGATTCTATCATCTACTACATTTATTATAGTTCCTATATTTAATTGCACGAATTTATAGTCATATCTATCACAGTCGCCCACCATTTTTATTAATCCATTAAATTCGTGTTTATTTCTAATTTTGCCTACATTTCATTATTTTATTTCCCCTTCCCACCACCAACTAGTTTACTCTAATACCAATCTTCATCAAATCCATCAGATTCTTGTTGTACTTTTTTACAGTATTTTTGGTATGCAATATTTTTCTCCTTTATTTTTTACTCAAATTTTTCCAATACTTCAGCAGCCCGACTTTTCTCTTGCAACTTCATGATCTTGAAGATCTGGCCAGCTTTTCCTCCAGCGAGTTCTGGGTCATTGGGCATTGCTGCTATCTGCATACTTTGAACTACTGAATGAATCAATCTTATTAAACATGGAATTAAACAAGGCAGGAACATCATTCCTGCCACAGAACATAAAATGAAAAATACAACTTTCTTCCACCAACCCCCTTGTCCAAACAACTGATCCCACCATGAGGCCTGAAGAATTGAATTCCATTTTTGAACTGGTACGTGAGCTACTTTTTTATCTTAGCTGCCAATCCTCTGATGGTTTCCCCATAGTCATCAATTTCTATGCAACATTCCGATTCATTGAATTTCCCACAGACTCCTCCTTCTTCGGCTAGCAAATAGTCCAAAGCCAATCTGTTTTGATATACAAAGGCTCTCATTTGTGAGTGCTGTTTGGCTAACAATTCTAGGGCCTTTGAAGTATGATTTGAAACAATTTCTACAACGGCTTGCAGCTTTATCAACTTGTTCAGGAGGTAAATGGGGGTTATATATCCCCAACTCCCATCATTTGCCCATGTGGCTGGACCATAATATTCTATGATCCACTCTCGGGGCCATTCCTCATCTCCCCATTTCTGGCTACCACTAGCCAGGGGTAATTCCTTCCTCAAATCCCTTTTGTGTCTCTCTAGAGTTTCGAAAAGAGGGGTTCCAAATAGATTACTTTCTGATCGAGGCAGTGTGAAGAAGGAAGGCCTAATCATACCCAATGTACATGAACCCTTTCCATTTTCGAGGTAATTCACTATAAGCTTTTTTTTCTTTTTCTTTTTCTTTTTCCTTTTCTTTTTCTTTTTCCTTTTCCTTTTCTTTTTCTTTTTCTTTTTCTTTTTCTTTTTCTTTTTCTTTTTCTTTTTCTTTTTCTTTTTCTTTTTCTTTTTCTTTTTCTTTTTCTTTTTCTTTTTCTTTTTCTTTTTCTTTTTCTTTTTTA